>SJYF01001114.1:1274621-1296058 GCA_006410515.1 Procapra przewalskii | reverse complement strand
ATATTGTCACCCTGCTTATTTAACTTCTATGCAGAGTACATCATGAGAAACGCTGGACTGGAAGAAACACAAGCTGGAATCAAGATTGTTGGGAGAAATATCAATAACCTCAGACACGCAGATGACACCACATCATATAAAACATACGATTTTAATCATATTTAACTGTACAGTTTAGTGGCACTAAGTATATGCACGTTATTGTGAAGCTCCCACCATCATCCATCTCCCAAATTTTTTACTTTCCTAAACTGAAACTCTTCACTTGTAACACAGCATGAGTCATTAGTAATGATGGTGCTGATAAATGGAAACATCCCGGAAATATGACCAAGCCTAAACTTTCATGAATTATAAGCATTAATTTAAAGACTCTGCAAATTTCTACTTTTTAGAACCAGAATGAATTTGTTAAGCTCATGATAAAACTGCAAAAATAGCTAAATGATCCCATCAGGATTAGCTATGGCAGGCTTTCCTCTTCGCTCATGTGGGGACTAGCACATTTTTTCCAGTTGCTGGGTACCTGCATCTGTCCAACCTGTACTCGACAGCAGAACAGGTCCTGGTTTGGAATATGTCTTCTGGAAGACAAATGTGAGACTTGACCAAGATGTGGAGTGATAATCAGGATGAAAGTATTTTCTAAAGAGTTAGGACAGGCAGAGGCAGTTGTGTCTGAGGATGTCTATGATGCTTCTCTTCTGTGGGACTACTTTGCATGGTGCAAACCCCACATGGTCTTTAAAAGGGTCCACATCTTAGTGCCATTCAGAATGAAGGAGCTCGTCATCTGAGACCCCAAGCCCCCTGTGAGCTGAGGCTGAGACAAGTGGTCCAGCAGAAACAAGGAAATACAAAATCAGAAGATTACACAGCTGCCTGAAGTTTTGGGAGTTTCCATCAACTACAAAGAAGGGTGTTTAGAAATTGGGAGTAATTGCTTGATTGTTCAGGAAATAGAATTCAGACTATGAAAGTCAGAAGAGCAAAGAACTCTTAATGATCACACCCCAAGGTGATTACAACAAGAGACATTGGGGAGACCCTGTTCTGTGGCAGAATGTTTTAAACAGCTTGAGCGACTCATGCTCGCCTTTGTGTATGTTAGACAGATGTAAAACTTTACATCCAAACCTCATGCAAAATAATAAATGTCAAACCGCACACAAATTGGGGAAGATCTGGGAAGTGAATCAGGAAGTTGTAATCTTTTGTGTCATGACTCCATGTGGTCCCCTGGCCGTTGTATCTGAGGTCCAAGAAGTTTTTCATACAGAGTCAACTTTGGGCAACTCAGTCTATCAGCTGACATTAGACTTGGAAGTGGGTCGTGAAATCCCAGTGACTCACGCACGTATATTCCTCTGACACATAAATGAAGCTCTGCTCCGAGTTCTCAGGGACTCTGGTTTCTTCCGGCTCCCAGCTCCACCATTTTGAGTGTCAAGACAGGTTTCCCAGGTGGTGCTAGTGGTAACGAACCCACCTGCCAAAGCAGGAGGCCCAGGTTCGATCCCTGTATCAGGAAGATCCCCTGGAGGAGGAAAGGACAACCCACTCCAGTGTTCTTGCCTGGAAAATTCCATGGACAGAGGAGCCTGATGGGCTACAATCCACAGGGCTGCAAAGAATCAGAAGCAACTGAAGTGACTTAGCACACCCATCTCAAGGCTCAAATGGATGGAAGAAGGAACCCAGAAAGTGAAGGCTAAGGGTGTGTACCAGCTATTCCTTAAGAAGGTTCCTGAAAGTTGCCACAGAATGCTGCTGCTGTGTCCCATTGGGCAGAATGTTGTCGTATGCCAGCTTCAAGGGGGTCTGGAAAGGTATTCTGGGCAGCCATGAACCCAGAGAGAACTTGTGTGCCATGGAGGAAGGCGAAAACTGATGTTAAATGGCAACCAGCTCTCTGACATCTCCCTCCAGAAGGATCTGGTGTAGTTCCTAAGTGGCAACAAGATGTGGTCATTGCAGGGGAGCTAGATCCAGGCGCTGACTACAGCCGTGCAAGGGTCTGGGAGCTTAGTCTGAGGGGCAGCTAGAGGTCTAGAGGGGCCAGATTAATGAGCCCAGAGGCCACGTGCCTCCTTGGTGCCTGTATCGTAGATCCTGTTCCTGACGCCAATTGTCTTGCTGTTCACACTGTTTGCTGAATTCAGGGTAGGCAAGGCTCCTGCTAAGAGGCTGAAAGAAGATGCGAGGAGCCGTAGGAACTGCAGACGCATTTATTCTCTCCTGGTTGGCAAGGCAGCACAGCACAGCCTCTTTCCTGGCTGACTTAGCAGCCGTAGCAGCAGCCACAGCAGAACCGTAACAGAACTGTAACGGAGCCATAGCCTAAGCTCACATAAAATAACCATGATGTCGCTCCAGTGTAGCCCCAGCGCAGCAGCAGCCTGCGCTTTGGTGGTGAAGCCCACACAGGAGTATCACACACAGGAGCCCGTGACCAAGCGAGTACCTCCTGACGCACATGTGCAGTGCTGCAAGTGAGCTCAGCTCTTACATAGTCTTCATTTACAAAACGTGGGGAGAGCGAGCCTGAGCACGCCACCTCGGCTAATTTGCTCTCTCCCCACAGTGCCTCAAGAGTAGGGCAAGACCGAGGGGGCGATTCAAGATGGCAGAGTAAAAAGACCTTGGGCTCACCTCCCCTCTTGAGCACACCAGGAAACACAACTCACTGCTGAACTGCGATCCATAAAAAAGACAGGGAGGAGAGCGCAAGACCATCTGTCTGCCACCCAGAGCCATCCGCTATGATTTACTAGGCTTTGCACCCCAGCCCTTTTCTGTGCCTGTGCACCCTGCCCCCCAACCCTTACCTGGCTGCAGCCCAACCCTCCTCCCTGTGCCCCTCCAGTACTCACAGTGTCTAGTGAAAACTTAGCTCACATGCCAGCTCCTCTTACAATCTGCCTTGGGGCCCAGGCTGGCATTTGCCCCTGCCTCCTCTGAACCCCTTTCCCTTTCCCTTCTGGTAACTCCATGAGCCCAGGAGACACACCCCTGCCTGCTCTGTGGATCCTCAGGCCTTCCCATGATGACTGACTTCTGGAGGTACCCATGGTTTTGGAATGAACAAAGAAGGTTCTGGTAATGTGGAATCCAGTGTCCTGGCCATCCAGTCAGGAAGGATGAGACCCACGTGTAGGCAGGGGTCTGAGGGATCTGCCCCAGGCATTGGTGGTGAGGATGGAGTCCAGGACTGAGCCTCGTCTCTGTGAACCTCGTTTCGGTCACTCAGTCGTGTCTGACTCCTCGAGACACTGGACTGTAGCCCACCAGGCTCCTCAGTCCATGGGATTCTCCAGGCAAGAATACTAGAGTGGGTTGCCATGCCTTCCTCCAGGGCATCTTCTTGACCCAGGGATCGAACCCGCATCTTCAGTGTCTCCTGCATTGCAGGCAGATTCTTTACCGCTGAGCCATTAGGGAAGCCCTGTGAACGTGGAGCTCCCCATAAACAGCCTCTCCATGGACCAGACAGACCAGGCCCACATCATGGGGCCAGCAGGCCTCTGTGAGTGAGCAAGAGCAAAGGACTGAGGTGCCACATATTGGCACACCTGCTTGGCTTTTCCAGAAGCCTGGGGGCTCCATGCGAGGACCTGCCTTTTGATGTGTCTCTCCCTTCACTGTCCTCCTCTCCTAACTCCCGGAAATGTGGCTCCCAATTCCCTGTACGTTTTCTAAAATGACAATTTGCAAACTGGAAAACAAATCCAAGATAATGTGCGAATGGTAGAGGGCTGAGGGAGGCCCCCAGAACCTGCTAGATAATAGTGGGCTTGTGAAGACAGTCCCTTGATTCTGTTTTATGCATGAATAAAAGCTGACATGAGACCTTTGGGCGGGCAGGAGAGGGGCACAGGGCATGTTTTATGACCCGGCAGGACAGCAGGCAGGGGCAGACCTGTAGCATCAGGCTCCCTCAGCTTGCCAGGTGATTGTCGATCACCACGTCCTACCAGAAATTCCCATTCTGTGTGCCTGGGAACTATGTTTTAAAATAAGTTCCCTAGGTGATTTATGGCAGAAAGCAAAGAGGAACTAAAGAGCCTCTTGATGAAAGTGAAAGAGGAGAGTGAAAAAGTTGGCTTAAAACTCAACATTCACAAAACTAAGATCATGGCATCCAGTCCTATCACTTCATGGCAAATAGATAAGTTTACAATGGAAGCAATGACAGACTTTATTTTGGGGAGGGGGCTCCAAAATCACTGCAGATGGTGACTGCAGCCATGAAATTAAAAGACACCTGCTTCATGGAAGAAAAGCTATGACCAACCTAGACAGCATATTAAAAAGCAGAGACATTCCTTTGCTGACAGAGGTCTGTATAGTCCGAACTATGGTTTTTCCAGTCGTCATGTATGGATATGAGAGTTGGGCCATAAAGAAAGCTGAGCGCCGAAGAATTGATGCTTTTGAATTATGGTGTTGGAGAAGACTCTTGAGAGTCCCTTGGACTGCAAGGAGATCAAACCAGTTAATCCTAAAGGAGATCAGTCCTGAACAGGACTGATGCTGGAAGGACTGATGCTGAAGCTGAAACTGCAATCCTCTGGCCACCTGATGCAAAGAACTGACTCATTAGAAAAGACCCTGATGCTGGGAAAGATTGAAGGCAGGAGTAGAAGGGGATGACAGAGGAGGAAATGGTTGGATGGCGTCACCAACTCTATTGACATGAGTTTGAGCAAGCTCTGGGAGGTGGTGAAGGACAAGGACGCCTGGTGTGCTGCAGTACATGGGATCGATAAGTCAGACACGACTGAACTGATGTGAGTTGATAGGCAACTGGATGTAGGGACCACTACAGGTGTTTGTGCTCAGTAGAAGAGGTGTTTTGTAACCCTCAGTCAGCGCTCGGGAAACGCTGAGATTGGTGGCAGGTGGAGCTCATACCAGCACTTGCTGGTAATTCACATCAGCACCAAGGCCTGTTCAGGTGAGACTTTCTCCAGACATCACCCTCAGTGCCTTCCTGCCCTCTGGGGATGGGCAGCTCAGAAATTGTGCTCACCTCCCTGGTACAGTTAGTTAAAGGAAATTTCAGAAGTGCTGAGTGGCTATCAGGACAGAAGAAGCAGCAGGTGAGGGTAAAAATAAATGGAATATTTTCTTCTTTGACCTAGGCTCCTCTGCAAACAAAATTGCCAGTTGCTTTTGAAGCCCTGAATTGGTTCAAGTTTCAAGGGTTTGGTTTCATTCTTTTTATTTTTCACTGGACAGGAAGAAAAACTTGGAATAATTCCTTTACACAAAAGGATGTTTTTTTAATCTCCTAATAAACTGGGTCAGTTCTCCGCCCCCCTCTATGAATATATTTGAAATCGTTTCCTTCCTGATGACTGGAGGTTTTCCCTGGTGCCTCCTCCGTCTCTCTTCCATTCATTAGTGTTTCAAACCCTCTTCACCAGCAAGAAATGAGATTTCTGCTGAAAAATGAGGGCCTGGTTTCTCGGCCACCATTGTTTCTGCCCAACTCTTAGGAAGGAGATGTGCTTATCACCTGCCCTGCAGATGATAAGGCCAACATAAGCCCAAAACCCCAGCATGTTGGACTGCCTGCCAGGTTCTCTTCCTGGGATGAGCTGTCTGAGAGAATATGCTGATCTACAATTAAAATGAGAAACCAGGAGGGTCCCTGCTGGAGGAACCAGATATTGTGAATTAATTCAGAGGGGTGTGTGTGTGTGTTAGTCACTGAGTCGTACCCGACTCTTTGTGACCCCAGGGACTATAGCCCGCCAGGCTCCTCTGTCCATAGAATTCTCCCAGCAAGAATACTGGAGTGGGTAGTCATTCCCTTCTCATGGGATCTTCCTGATCCAAGGATGGAACCTGGGTCTCCTGCATTGCAAGCAGATTCTTTACCATCTGAACCACCAGGGAAGCCCTAATTCAGAGGAAGTCCTTGCTTTCAATTTGGATCAGTTTGTACACCATCAATTCATGTCACCATCCTGACTTAGCTTTGCCTATTATGGGATCCGTTTCATCCCAACAGATTCTGAAGGATTTCACACTGTCCACTGACAGCATCTCTGCCTAAATAAAGGGAGATGGAGTACAGTTTGCAGCCAGTTCAAGCAGTTCTGTTTTCCCACAGGGAAAGGATATGGTATTGTCTCCCCTTCCACGTGGGAAAGCCCAGCACTGGGAAGCCCACTCAGAAGCCAACACTGTAAGATTTTGCCAGAACTAGAGAAACGAGTTTGAATCCCTGGGATTCAAAGTCCTTGCTAACTACTCTGACCTCATCGATGAAGGGGTTATTTTCATTCCTCCCTAGAAATGAATGCAAAGGTTAATGTTCCACTTTCCATTTTTTTGTTTGTTATTTCTGTCTGGTACACGTGATTAGTATATATTGAGGGAAAACTAGACCAGATGTTTGCTCATGCCAGATGTTTAGACAGACCAAATTTCTCTCTTCCCTTCCTAATTGTCAGCTGAGAAGCCGTGCCTTCGGTCACGGTCCATTTCCTTTTTGGCTTGAGACTTTGGATGGAACACTTAGCAGCTTTAAGTGGTCCTGCCAGCTGGTGGGCAATAGGATTCTTGATTCATGTATCTGAATATCAGATGTGTGCTCTGGTGACCAGGGGAGGCTTGCCTGTCTCCTGCCTCCTGATCCCCTTCTCCAAACCTCCTGGGCTCTGCTCCCCAACCTGAGCCTCAAGCGTGCTGGGTAGTAAGTCAGAGATGCCAAAGATATGATGATGATGTGATTTTGGCACACATCCCACGTGCCAGGCCAGGTGTTAAGTGCTTCAGATGCATCCTCTCATTTTAAACCTCAAAACAGTGATGAAAAATGGCCATGATTAAGCACATCTTTCTTTTGCATGTCTGGTTTCAGCTTCCCCTGGCCTCTTCCTCATTTCCTTTCTCCTTGCCTCCTTCTCTTCCTCCTTCCTTCCATTGAAGGGGTTTTCTAAGGCCAGCAGGGTTGCAGAGGTCAGGGAAACATGTGAACTCCGCTTACTCTCTGCAGACTTCGTGTTTCTTGCTTCCTCAGTTGGGGGTCAGGTGGATGATGGAGCCTAATAGAGATTGTGCCCCAAAGAAGGAGAGAGGACCACACTCCATGAGCCACAGATGAAACTTCCACAATGAGTGGGCTGCCCTCGGTCCTAACAGCAGAGAGAAGCTGAGTCAGGCATCTGCTGTGGTTTTGCCCGAATCCAGAGACCACGCGTGTCTGTCCACTTAGCTGTTCAAAGCCCTGCAGTAACCTGAAATCAGACACCTCAGCAACCTCCAACCTTGGCACTGTGGATTGCATGTCCCAACCAAAGAGAAGAGGAGGAGGCGAGCTGGGGGGCTAGGAAAGGCCCCTCTGCCCACTCACCTCCATAGATTCCCGTTGCCTAAGCCCCATTCGTGTCCACCCCACGTGTGTTACTTTCTGTCTTCTCATCTGGTAAGAATGCCTTTGATAATCAGAGGAGTCCATCAATTGAATATTTGATTTTATAGGAGCTCTAATCACTGCCTCCTTGCATGGAAGGCTGCCCTTCCCCTTCCTCATCACTCTCAATTCGCAGATAGGATACTGTGTTCCCTGGTCTGTCTTAGCCTCAGTGACACTAGCCATGTGCCTTTTCCTGTGATAATGAAGGAAGAGAGAAGTTGGAAAGGACTTATCCACAGATACTCCTGTCTATTCCCGACATGCCCATGGTGGACTTAGGTTGTGTTTTTCTCTGTCATATGTTTACTTCTCCAGGCTGGATGCTAGCTTTCTTGAATGATGAACTCGTTCGAAAACTACAAGATGGCTTTCAAAAAATCTGTAGCTCAGAATCATAAAGCCGAGGGCGGCATTTTCCCCAGCTGGACTCATAAGTGGAGTGTCTGATGGAGGAGGAAACTTGGGGTTAATTTTGAAGACATCTCAGATGTCCACTGTCTGGGTACCCAGGATTATGTCTGTGTGTGTGTGTGTGTGTGAGTGAACAACTGTACATCATAAGTACTTTCCATAAGAACCATGTTGCTTTAGCTCATGACACACTCTTGGTCTGAAGCCCTGGACAAGGACCTGCCCTGATTTCTTCCAGCAGCATCAGCCCAGCCTGGCCTCCAGGAAACCCAGAGGAACCACAGTGCTTTTGTGTGCATTTCTCAGAAAGGATGATGCTTTCCCTCTGACTGCCATTCTTTCTCACCGCTGAGATCCCATTCTAGCTAGCATTGAGATTCCGCTAGCATTCTGCTCTTCTCACTTCCCTCTTCCCTCCAGTGACCAAGGGGGAGCATTTTAAATGGCTCCAGTGGGTGCATTAAATCCAGCAGGAAATACAAATGATACTGCACGTGGGAATTTCACGTGTCATTCGTCCCCGACAGTGATTTACTTTAGGAGACAAAATTTTAAGTCTTTCAGGCTTTGGGCTCAAAACCTTTCTTTCTCTCGGCAGAGTATAATATACTATATGGTGACATCCCCCAAACTGTTCTCCTGGATCAAAAACGAATCACTTCTGAAGACCCTGCAGCCCTTTGCCAAGTGGCATTACATTGAGCGTGACCTTGCGATGTTCAACATGAACATTGATGATGACTACGTCCCATGTCTCCAGGGAATCACGCGAGCCAGCTACTGCAACGTTTATCTGGAGTGGATTCAATACTGTGCCCAGAAAAGGCAAGAGGTAGGTAAGGGAGGTGGGGCTGGAGGAGCTGAATGTAAGTTAAGAAACAAGGAGCCTTGTAAAGACCATCTCTTTCTTATACTCTGTGTGTGTGAGTCACTCAATTGTGTCCGACTTTTTGCGACCCCGTGGACTGTAGCCCGTCAGACTCCTCTGTCCATGGGATCCTCCAAGCAAAAATACTGGAGTGGGTTGCCATTTCCTTCTCCAGGGAATCTTCCCAACCCAGGGATCAAACCCAGGTCTCTTGCATTGCTGGCAGATTCTTTACCATCTGAGCCACCAAGGAAGCCCTGGTAGACTATAACGAAATAGAGGAGAGAAAGGACACTAGTGTTTGGACAAATGTTTATTTAGCAGTTAAACAAAATGAAATGGAAAAATTCATATATCATGTCTCCAAGAAAGGCACCTTGAAAGTACATTTTCCTTTCTGCTCTGCTCAGAGTTGGTACAGTGTTAAGCCTCGATCATGGCTTTAAAACTCTGGACACTTCTTTGTTTAGAGTTTCTTTTTGAAATTTCTGAACAGAGTATATATGGGCTGAAATGCAGAGGATTTACTAAACCTGTTGAATTGTGGACAAGCCCATTCTGTTTAGCAATCAGATTGGTCCAAGCTACTTCAGTAGTTTTGTCTGTGTGTCTGTGCTTTCCTGCTCACATGCCGAGGATGCTTCTGAAGATGAATACAGCCTCTTAGAAATGAAAGAAAGGGAAATGACATCTTAGAAAAGAAAGACAAGAAAGCATGCAGGAGGAGAAAGGGGAGGGAGGACAGTGGAAGGAGCTTGTTTTCTCTGCTTCTCAGGATTTGGAAAGCTTCTCATGATGTGTTGTTGAAGGAGATGGTAGATCCAAGTTGAAAACTGCCTTCTCAGTTGATGAAGTGTGCTATGTGAACTGGTAAACCAAACTATGACACTAGCCCAGGTCCTTGACCTTTCATGAGTGATTGAAAGCAGGCGGGAGAGTCGGTGGCAGAGTCCGTCCTCCAGATGCAGCCGGGAGAATGTGTGCTGAGATTCTAACCCATGCGGAGCCTCCACGAGTGGCTGAAATAGTCAAGAATCCATTGCTGATCCTGGCTAACCCCACAATGAGGGGACTCTTCTTTCCTCAGCTAGCTCATAAAAATGAAATCATCTTGCTTTGCTTGCAAAAGATATTTTAACTTTTAAGTTCCTTCTGCATCTTCCCCTGCTCCTCTTCTTAAGTTTGGATGAACCACTTCATTTAATTGTTGATTGTGGACTTATGGTCAGTTCAGTGGGCTCCTCATTAGAGAGGGAACAGAAAACCCTCATTTGCACTTGATTCCTATACTTCTATTTCTGCTGGTGTGCCTGTCCCCCTGCACTGGACAGGGTTAAGGTGCAAATTCACTGGGTGGCTCAGACAGTAAAGAATCTGCTTGCAATGCAGGGGACATGGGTTTGATCCCTGGGTCAGGAAGATCCCCTGGAGAAGGGCATGGCCACCCCTCCAATATTCTTGCCTGGAGGATACCATGCCTAGAGGAGCCTGGTGGGCTACTGTGGATGGGGTCGCAAAGAGTCAGACATGCCCGAGTGACCTTTAATTTCATCTGACTGCAAGCTCTGACCATCTTCCTGACCCCAGGTGGTGTATTCACAGTTCCAGGAAACTAGGCCGACAAGCCACATGTTAGCCCCTTTATTTCCCTAAAGTAACTTCCCCACTTAAATGTGTTTTATGTCCAACCTCCAGAGAAACTGCCTCAGGAAGCAGAGTTCACCGTCCTTGGGGTCACTGTGGGGGGACCCGGGTGACCATGTGGCTGCCTCATGGGAAAGCTCTGCATTTGTGGTTCTGTGTAAGTGCCTGCCAGACCCCACACGAAAGCTGAATGAACGTCTTTGCTCTTTCAGCCCTCGAAGCCCCTAGAAAGTGACGAGGACTCTCCTCTGGTGACTCTGTCCTTCGCGCTCTGCATCCTGGGGAGGAGAGCTCTGGGCACCGCGGCTCACAACACGGCCCTCAGGTACCCGGGGAGACAGCTGGTACAGACATCAGTTGGCATTTTATGTGCTGGACAGACTTTTGTCCATCATTTTCTTTAAAGTTGGACTGCCTCTACTTCTTCCAGAGCATTCTCTCTCTAATAAGTCATGTTGGACCTGTGAGAAGACTTTTTGATCATGGTGATCTTTTGGGGAATTAAATGTGGAAATGGTATTAATAAGGAACAGTCAAAACCCTGGAATTCTAAGCATAGGGCCTTCTATGTTACAAGAGTCTTTGCAAATTTTGGGGGGAGATTAAATGAAATCATGCATATGTCGACTGAAAAATCAGTCACAACCTGAAAGTTGCGAATGTTTTATTTGGTGGGAATGTTTAGGACACTGGGCCCAGAGGATGGCATCTCAGTAGCCCTGAGAAGCTCTCTGAGGAGGCAGAAGAGGGAGTCAGGCTATATACCAGTTGGCAACAAAGGGGGCTGGTAGCCTGAACATCAAAGATTATTGTTAAGTAAGGAAAACCAGATGATTAAGAAATTTAGACTTCTTCTATGTAAGGGAAGATGCAAGAGTCTGGGATTATTAGTCATTGCTTTCGTATGCGTCTCAGCTGTCTGGGACCAGCATCCTGCATTTTTTTAGAGGTATTTTACAGAGGTATTCTTCTCTTGCTTAAATTCCCTTAGGGCTCACCAGCTCACACTTGGGTGCAGCCGTGCTAAATCGCTTCAGTCATGTGTGACTCTGCAACCCATGGACTGTAGCCCACCAGCCTCCTCTGTCCATGGGATTCTCCAGGCAAGAATACAGGAGTGAGGTGCCATGCTCTCCTCCTGAAGGAGGGAATCTTCCCAACCCAGGAATCAAACCTGTGTCTCTTATGTCTCCTGCATTGGCAGGTGAATTCTTTACCACCAGCCCCGCGAGGGCTATAACTGCTGATGACTGTGACTTTCTCAAGTTCCTCATGTAGGAAGTGGTGCTGCTTGTCAGCATGGCTCAGAAATTCATATTTGGAGGGCTGGAATTGTGGATAGCTATGACATTTCTTGCACACCAGTATGGCAGGAGATAATCCATTTCATATGTATGAAGTACCTATGATATTCAGCAGAATTAATGTTCAAAAAAATGTTAGTTCTCCTCCCCTGTTTTTTTTCCCTCCCAAAAAGGAAATGGTTACTTCTGTGCTTTAGTCCAGAGGCTACTCTGCCCTGACTTTATGGGGCTTTGATGACTGGATGTTGCTTCTCCTGTTTTTTCAAATTCTCTTTCTGCTGTATCTTGCCCCATTGTATGTTAGTAGCCCAGGTTTCTCTTCTTAAACAACAAAACTATTTTGAGTTTAATTTTCACTTCTCACCTGGCCTGTTTACCCTCCGTCACCCTCTACCTTTTAGGTCTTGCCTTCACAAACAAGCCCTTGAACTTGAATCACAAATGAAGTTGTACTCATTGCCCCCGCACCCCACCCCCCCCCATTTCATTCTCCAGGGAAACAGCTCCTGTGAATTTCATTAGTCACCTTCTCATCACCCCAGTCAGTGGCCATTTCACAGACTGCCCCTTTGGTATTTAGCACTGTGGGCCAGAAGTTCTGGATTCTGCCTGTCCGTTAAAGGCATCTTGATTGATGCACATTAGTCTCCCAAGGGTCTTGTAAATACCCTGATGCCCGAGCCCTACCACAGGGCAGAGCCATCATGTCAGGACCCCTGCAGGTGGACCACGCAACAGGACCTTTTATGGTCCCCTGGGTGCATCAGTGTGCAGCCAAAGCTGAGAATCATGCAGATCCAGGGAGCTTAAAAAGAAAGCGCTCTTCTATGTAACAGTTTCTCCTTTACTTGGGCTTTCTTCAAGATTTCTGAGCTGTATTGCTGAACCTGTGTTGTGCAAAGGGGTCTTTTTGATACTCTACTTGAGAGCGTTTGGGGGTTATTAGGTATGACAAGCTTCTTAAGGGCAAAATCCACTTATGTGCTTGTTTAACAACCCTCGCAAGGAGGGGCTATTGAATAAACAGTACTGAGGGGGCTTCAGAATGCCCTTGCCGTAGTGGGTAGCTGAGTCATCCCCAGTGGGGAGCCATGGGCAGATGTCATCCCAGACGTGTGTGTGGTGGTAAGGGGTGAAGTGGTGAGAAGAGGAAAAGGTGTGAACTGCAGCGGTTAGGAGTTGCGACAGCTAGTCTTTCAGCACCCACACCTCAGAATTTTATGATTTCTTCATAGGGGAGAAGTGTTCACTGATTATTGTCTTGGCCTGTTCTAGAAAATACTCTGGGGGAGAACTGGCCTGCTTCTAACCCCTCTCTTTCCTCCTACCTGACTCAGCTTCATACTGTGTGCTGTGCTAAGTTGCTTCCATCATATCCAGCGCTATGAACTGTAGCCCAAGAGAGCCTCTGTCCATGGGATTCTCCAGGCAAGAACACTGGGGTGGGTTGCCATGCCCTCCTCCAGGGGATCTTCCTGACCCAGGGATCGAACTCACATCTCTTATGTATCCTGCATTGGCAGGTGGGTTCTTTACCCCTAGCGCCACCTGGGAAGCCTCATACTAGATGCAGGCAATTCCCTTTGTGATCATCTGGGGCTGAATTCAGAGACTGAGAGTCTAGCAGAAGGCACTTTTGTGAGCTTTGTAAAACAACCTACCATAAATATTGTAAATAGGAAGTACTCTTCGAGAAGGGCTTCAGAAGATTCAAGGCTTTATATCACAAAATGAGTCTTCATACATTCATAGCACCCAAGCATCTTTTTTTTGGATCGGTGGAAAGTTTTTTTTTTTTTAATGAATTTAAAATTTTCTTTACAAATTGCAAATAAAATGCTTCAGCGATTTCACTTTTTCCATTCCCATCCAACATATTTTCAGACTTCTTCGATCTTGTTTGTGTGGCTTGTTCCAATATTTCTGATCCAGGTGTTTCTTGCTCGATATGCTTTATTTATTTTTTCCTTGATTGAGCACCATGCCTAGCAGCTGCTTGTCAACCTTGTTTTGATGGAATTTGTCTTTGTTTCAAAAAGCTTCTCATACTCCATGTCAGTTCTGCTTGTTCCAGACACAGTGATGAGATAAGTCTGGGAGTAATACTCTTGGTATTCTAGGGAAAGATTTGATCATCTGAGGCCGATTCACTCCACTGAGCAATCCCACACTGTAATAAAATCCTACAATGCATTTTCATTTCGGTCCTTGACGTACTAAAGGTATATCTTAGATGCTGCCCTGGGCTGGGGGTTGGAGTGTAAGTCCACGAGGTTCTGATGTATGTGGAGGTATTGTGGGGGCAGGGGGAGGAGCACAGAGTGAGGGGGGCTTGGAGCAGGGTCCCCACCTCCACTCCAACCGAACAGCTGTGCTCTACTTTTCCCTGAGCTAAAGTTCATTCAGGAAATGGTTTTGCTTGTGAAAAGTGGTTTCAGAGCTCAAAAAAAATTTTTAAACATAAATTTCTATGGATATAGTCAAACTGCTTTCCAAAACTGCCCCAATTTCTATCCTCACCATGAATATTTTGCCATAACTTGACTAACACTGAACAGTTAATCTTTTTTAATTTGTCTAGCCTAATGGGTAAAAAAAAAAAAAGTCATCTCATTCTTATCTGAATTTGCATGTCCGTAATTAATAGTGAAGGTAAGACTCTTTTTTAAAGATTTATTGGTCTTTTGTTTTTTCTGTGAAGTGCCTGCCCGTGTGTACGTTTTATCCACTTCTGTGAGGCTGTTTTTGTTGTTCAGTTGCCAAGTCGTGTCTGACTCTGTGACCCCCATGGACTGAAGCATGCCAGGTTTGCCTTCCTTCACCATCTTCCAGAGTTTGCCCAAGTTCATGTCCATTGAATAGGTGATGCCATCCAACCATCTCATCCTATGTTGCCCTCTTCTCCTGCCTTCAAATCTTCCCCAGCATCAGGGCCTTTTCCAGTGAGTCAGCACTTTGCATCAGATGGCCAAAGAATTGGAGCTTCAGCTTCAGCATCCGTCCTTTCAACGAGTATTCAAGGTTGATTTTCTTTAAGATTGGCTGGCTTGATCTCTGAGCTGTCCAAGGGACTCTCAAGAGTCTTCTCCAGCATCACAGTTCAAAAGCATGAATTCTTTGGAGCTCAGCCTCCTTTATGGTCCAACTCTCTCATCTGTTCATGACTGCTGGAAAATCCACAGCCTTGCCTGTATGGACCTTTGTTGGCAAAGTGATGTCTTTGCTTTTTAACACCCTGTCTGGGTTTGTCATAGCTTTCCTGCCAAGAAGCAATCGTCTTCTAATTTCACAGCTGCAGTCACTATCTGCAGTGATTTTAGGGCCCAAGAAGAGGAAATTGGTCACTACTTCCGCCTTTCCCCCTTCTATTTGTCAGAAGTGATGGGACTGGATGCCACGATCTTAGTTTTTATAATATTGAGTTTTAAGCTGGCTTTTTCGCTCTCCTCTTTCACCCTCATCAGGACACTCTTTAATTTCTATGAGGTGCTTACTGGATTTTAGAAGCTATTCTCCTATCAAGATATTAATGTGTGTTAAATGCTTTCTGTCAAGGTGCTCCTGTCTTTATGGTGGGGCTGCTGTGCCTCATTTTCTCCTCAGGTGACATTTATTTTATTTTAAGATATTTATTTATGTATTTATTTAGCTGTGCTGGGTCTGAGTTGTGGCATGCAGGAGCTAATTTCATAGCCAGGGATCAAACCCAGGCACCCTGCATGGGGAGTCTGGAGTCTTAACCACTGGACCACCAGGGATGTCCCTTCTCAGGTGAAATGAGACGTCACATTTTATAAATACCTCAGCTGGAATTTTGATTTATATTGTGTTAAATTTACAGATTAGCTTAAGAAGTAAATGGACATTAGTCAATAATATACTGTCTCTGGAAGCATTCAGTTTTTTAAATTTCTCTCAGTAGCAGTTTATCATTTTATGGAGATTTATAATACTTAAAAGATTTGATCCTAGATATTTTATAGTTTTATTGTGACCATGAATAGACTCTTTTTGTCCCTATCACATATTCTAATAGCTATTGCTGGTTTACAGGAAAGTTATTTCTTTTTTCATATTGGTCTCATTCTGGGCACCTCTTACTGAATTCTGTTATAAGCCTATTATTTCATTGGCACTTTCCTGATGGTCCAGTGGTTAAGACGTCGCCTTAAAATTCAGAGGGGGCAGATTCCATCCCTGGTTGGAGAACTAAGATCCCACACACTTCACAGACAAAAGACAAGAACATGAAACAGAAGCAATATTGTAATAAATTCAATAAAAACTTTAAAAATGAACCACATTTTACAATGCTTTAAACAATATTATTTCTACTAATCCTATTTGATTTTCTGCTGGAAAGACATATCTGCAAACAATGACAGTTTTTCCTTTTCTGATAG
Organism: Procapra przewalskii; assembly: GCA_006410515.1. NCBI lineage: Eukaryota > Metazoa > Chordata > Mammalia > Artiodactyla > Bovidae > Procapra > Procapra przewalskii. The sequence continues at coordinate 1,279,999 of SJYF01001114.1, read as the reverse complement.
GCATAACTCAGTTCTTGTTACACTGGCTATGACCTCCAAGTGGAGGTGGGCATCTATGTTAGTTTCCAATTGCTGCTGTAACAACTTACCACACATTAGGTGGCTTATAGCAACATAAACTAGTGATCTTACAGTTCTGGAGGTTGAAAGTGCAAAACAGGTGTCACTAGGCTAAAACCCAGGTGTCAGCAGAGCTTCGTGCCTTCTGGAGGCTCTGCGGGAAGAATCCGTCCCCTGCTCAACAAGCTGCCTACATCCTTACCACCCCTTCCTCCATCTTCCCAGCCATCTGTGTAGCATCTTCCAGTCTCTCTCTCCAGCAAACTCTGTCTCACCTACTTCTCCCTTTTACATATGAGGGTCCTTACAGTTACACTGGGTCCTCCCAGATAATCCAGGAAAATCTCCCCCCTTAAATTAAAGTGCTCAATTTAATCACATCTGGAAAATTCCTTGTGCCCTGTAAGATAACATATCCACAGGTTCCAGAGAGTAGGACATGGACATGTTTGACAGGCCATTGTTCTGCTCAGCACAGCATCCTCACATTAATCCAGACATTCATGGGCATAAATGTCAATTTTCAGCATTAAAAAATAAGCTTGTTTTAGGCTTCTGTTAGACCATTTTTATCAGGTTAGGAATTTCTGTCTCTTCCTCGATTGCTAAGGCTTTTTATCAGGAAAGGATGATGAATTCTTTGAAAGTTTGAGCGCTTACATTCAGATGAAATTATTCTTCTTAAATCTATTAGGTGGGCCAAAAAGTTTATTCAGATTTAAGTACCAAGACACATTTTTCATTTTCACCAAGAGCTTTATTGAATAATATATTCACTAACTGAGCAAACTTTTTAGCCAACCTAATATTAATGTAATTGGTAATATTAACAAATTTCTTCATTAAAATATCCTTATAATTCTGAGATAAGCTCTGTTTGGTCATGATGCATTTTTTTTGTAATAATGAATTCATTTTGCTAATATTTCATTCAGTATAGCTTTATTATATATTCAGAGTAGGAGTGTCTCATGATCTGTGTGTGCGTGTGTGCACGTACTTTATCCTCATAACATTTTAACTCAGGAGTATATACTCTTAAGTGTACTCTCTAAAACCAAACAAACAAACAATCTCATTCTCACATATTTAATGTTAAGGAGTAAAAGATGATTTTTGAACACTGATTCCCCAGGTAAGTCTTACACAGCAGCCTAGCAGCAGTCACAAGCTCTGCTCATTTGATGGGTTTCTGGGGGACATATTTTAACTTCACAACAGTGACATAGCTTTGACAGGCTATCCTCAAGAAATAAAAGCATGTGCATGCAAAGTCAGAGAGAAAGAGTAAGTTGAGAATCAGCTTAAACCGAATGCAAGTGAGCAAAAGAGTACAAGTATATAAAATGTCTTCAAGTAAAATATCCATATGTTAGGGAAATAGAATGAGTTAATAAGGATGTGACAAGCAAAAGCTGATAATGGTTTTAATTTGGAGTTTGGGGCCTTTCTCCTTTGTAGAACTGTGTCTCCTACTGAATAAAAGCATACATATTTAAAGGCATGTTTTAGGAGGAAGTCACAATAGTTTCACTGACCCCAGGGGCTAAAAGACAGCTTGGTGACTGCCTTCCAGCAAATTAAAGGGGATGAGTAGATCCTAGTTGATGTCTGTTTATAGAGATAAAAGTGAGAAGGTGGCTGTACTTTACAGCAGCATCATATTTGCTTGAAGAAGAAATTTTACTGGCTCTAATAATACATAGGCTTCTAGGAGGATAGAGGTCAGGAGGAGAAAGGAGCAACAGAGGACGTGATGGTTGGATAGCATCACCGACTCAGTGGACATGAGTTTAAGCTAACTCCAGGAAGCAGTGAAGGACAGGGAGACCTGGTGTGCTGCAGTCCCTGGGGTCACAAAGAGTCAGGCATGGCTGAGCAACTGAGCAACAACAAAGAGGTTAGAAGATGCCAAGATAAATGTGAGCTTGAAAAATGGCAGAGAAATGATGATGCTGTCTGTGCTAGAGGTTGAGAGCCCTGAAAGATGGCCTTGTGGCAAGAGGTCACTGTCACAGTCTGAGGTCACATCAACCATATCCCCACCCCTCCCACCTAAAGTGGACTGAGGAAAGCAGTGTTATTCAGGAATCCTATATATCATCTCAGTTTCTCTTCTCCATCTTCTACTGGATATGAGTCCCCACATTAGGGCCAGATGTCATATTGGATCATCTTGCAGACAGGACTGAGGTTTGTTTGACAGATTGGGGTTCAGTTCAGTCACTTAGTCATGTCCAACTCTTTGTTACCTCATGGATTGCACCACCCCAGGCTTCCCTGTCCATCAGCAACTCAACTCAGAGTGTACTCAAACTCATATCCATTGAGTCAGTGATGCCATCCAACCATCTCATCCTCTGTCGTCCCCTTCTCCTCCCGCCTTCAATCCCTCCCAGCATCAGGGTCTTTTCAATATGTCAGTGTTTCGCATCAGGTGGCCAAATTATTGCAGCTTCAGCTTCAGCATCAGTGCTTCCAGTGAATGTTCAGGACTGATTTCCTTTAGGATGGATTGGTTGGATATCCTTGCTGTCCAAGGGACTCTCAAGAGGCTTCTCCAACACTACGGTTCAAAAGCATCGATTCTTCAGGCATTCAGCTTTCTTTATAGTGCAGCTCTCAACATCCATACATGACAACTGGAAAAACCATAGCCTTGACTAGATGGACCTTTGTTGGCAAAGTAATATCTCTGCTTTTGAATATGCTGTCTAGGTTGGTCATAACTTTTCTTCCAAGGAGCAACTGTGTTTTAATTTCATGGCAGCAGTCACCATCTGCAGTGATTTTGGAGCCCCCAAAAATAAAGTCTGACACTGTTTCCACTGTTTCTCCATCTATTTGCCATGAGTTCATGGGACCAGATGCCATGATCTTAGTTTTCTGAATGTTGTGTTTTAAACCAACTTTTACACTCTCCTCTTTCATCAATAAGCTCCTTAGTTCATTTTCTGCCATAAGGGTGGTATCATCTGCATATCTGAGGTTATTGATATTTCTCCTGGCAGTCTTGATTCCAGCTTGTGCTTCATCCAGTCCAGCATTTCTCATGATGTACTCTGCATATAAGTTAAATAAGCAGGGTGACAGTACACAGCCTTGACGTACTCTTTTCCCAATTTGCAACTAGTCTGTTGTTCCATTTTCAGTTCTAACTGTTGCTTCTTGACCTGCATACAGATTTCTCAGGAGGCAGGTCAAGTGCTCTTGTATTCCCATCTTTTTAAGAATTTTCCACAGTTAGTGGTGATACACACAGTCAAAGGCTTTGGCATAGTCAATAAAGCAAAAGTAGATGTTTTTCAGGAACTCTCTTGCTTTTTCCACGATCCAGCGGATGTTGGCAATTTGATCACTGGTTCCTCTGCCTTTTCTAAAACCAGCTTGAACATCTGGAAGTTCATGGTTCATGTACTGTTGAAGCCTGGCTTGGAGAATTTTGAGCATTACTTTGCTAGCATTGAGATGAGTGCAATTGTGTGGTAGCTTGAGCATTCTTTGGCATTGCCTTTCTTAGGGATTGGAATGAAAAATGACCTTTTCCAGTCCTGTGGCTACTGCTGAGTTTTCCAAATTTGCTAGCATACTGAGTGTGGCACTTTCACAGCATCATCTTTTAGGATTTGAAACAGCTCAACTGGAATTCCATCACCTCCACTAGCTTTGTTCATAGTGATGCTTCCTAAGGCCGTGTTGACTTTGTGTTCCAGAATGTCTGGCTCTAGGTGAGTGATCACACCATCGTGATTATCTATGTCATGAAGATCATTTTTGTACAGTTCTTCTGTGTATTCTTCTTAATATCTTCTGCTTCTGTTAGGTCCATACTATTTCTGTCCTTCATTGTGTCCATCTTTGCATAAAGTTTTCCCTGGGTATCTCTAATTTTCTTGAAGAGATCGCTAGTCTTTCCCATTCTATTGTTTTCCTCTATTTCTTTGCATTGATTTCTGAAGAAGGCTTTCTTATATCTCCTTGCTATTCTTTGGAACTCTGCCTTCAAATGGGTATGTCTTTCCTTTTCTCCTTTGCCTTTCACGTCTCTTCTTTTCACAGCTATTTGTAAGGCCTCCTTGGGCAACCATTTTGCCTTTTTGCATTTCTTTTTCTTGGGGATGGTCTGATCACTGCCTCCAGTACAATGTCATGAACCTCCGTCTATGGTTCTTCAGGCACTCTGTCTGTCAGATCTAATCCCTTGAATCTATTTGTCACTTCTGCTATAAATTGTAAGGGATTTGATTCAGGTCATACTTGAACAATCTAGTCGTTTCCCCTACTTTCTTCAATTTAAATCTGAATTTGGCAACAAGGAGTTGATGCTCTGAGCCACAGTCAGCTCCCAGTCTTGTTTTTGATGACTGTATAGAGCTTTTCCATCTTTGGCTGCAAAGAATATAATCAGTCTGACTTTGGTACTGAGCACCTGGTGATGTCCATTTGTAGTCTTCTCTTGTGTTGTTGGAAAAGGGTGTTTGCTATGACCAGTGCATTCTCTTGGAAAAACTCTATTAGCCTTTGCCCTGCTTCATTTTGTACTCCAAGGCCAAATATGCCTGTTGCTCCAGGTGTTTCTTGACTTCCCACTTTTGCATTCCAGTCCACTATAATGAAAAGGACATCTTTTTTTGGGTGTTAGTTCTAGAAGGTCTTACAGGTTTTCATAGAACCATTCAACTTCAGCTTCTTCAGCATTGCTGGTCAGGGGATAGACTTGGATTACTTTGATATTGAGTGATTTGCCCTGGAAACGAACAGAGATCATTTTTTCGTTTTTGAGATTACACCCAAGTACTTCATTTTGGACTTTTTTGTTGACTATGATAGCTACTCCATTTCTTCTAAGGGATTCTTGCCCACAGTAGTAGATATAATGGTCATCTGAGTTAAATTCACCCACTCCAGTTCATTTAGTTTGCTGATTCCTAAAATGTCAGTGTTCACTCTTGCCATCTGCTGTTTGACCACTTCCAATTTGCCTTGATTCATGGACCTAACATTCCAGGTTCCTATGCAATATTGTTTCCACTGTTTCTCCATCTATTTCCCATGGAGTGATGGGACTGGATGCCATGATCTTCGTTTTCTGAATGTTGAGCTTTAAACCAACTTTTTCACTCTCCTCTTTTACTTTCACCAAGAGGCTTTTTAGTTCCTCTTCACTTTCTGCCATAAGGGTGTGTCATCTGCATATCTGAGGTTATTGATATTTATGACCAACCTAGATAGCATATTCAAAAGCAGAGACATTACTTTGCCGACTAAGGTCCGTCTAGTCAAGGCTATGGTTTTTCCTGTGGTCATGTATGGATGTG
>SJYF01001114.1:1258722-1274615 GCA_006410515.1 Procapra przewalskii | reverse complement strand
CTTTTGAACTATGGTGTTGGAGAAGACTCTTGAGAGTCCCTTGGACTGCAAGGAGATCCAACCAGTCCATTCTGAAGGAGATCAACCCTGGGATTTCTTTGGAGGGAATGATGCGAAAGCTGAAACTCCAGTACTTTGGCCACCTCATGCGAAGAGTTGACTCATTGGAAAAGATGCTGATGTTGGGAAGGATTGGGGGCAGGAGGAGAAGGGGACGACAGAGGATGAGGTGGCTGAATGGCATCACAGACTCGATGGACGCGAGTCTGAGTGAACTCTGGGAGTTGGTGATGGACAGGGAGGCCTGGCGTGCTGCAATTCATGGGGTCGCAAAGAGTTGGACATGACTGAGCCACTGAACTGAACTGATGCTGAGTGGAAGGGATCTGGTGGGACTTTCTCAGGGGACAACAGTGCTGGCATGTGCCTTTTCCCCCCTCTCCTTCCACATTGCTCACCAGGTGCTGGTCGATGTCATTTCTGTCATTCTCTGCTACTTAGCTAATACCATGCACCCTGTGCTAGAGTCCTCTGAGGACCAGCCTTGCCCAACCTGCCAAGAGGCCCCTCATAGAAGCTCCCATCCCAGGAGTCTTGCCCTGTATATCAGCATGCCCAGAGCAGTAACAACCAGGCCTCAAAACTGCCAACCTGGGGCCAAGCACCACCCATCAGACTCCCATAGCCATCATGAGCCAACCGCAGCAGGAGGTGCATCCAGCCCACAGGGCGCTCTGCTCTGGTGACCTGGGGCAGCTGCGCCATTTGCTACATAAGGCCACATTGTCAAGGTCAAGAGATGCAGCTGATATACCTAATACATAGAAACAAGCAGAGAGAGTTGAATATAATGGAAAAGAATCTGAAAGAGAATATACATGCATATATATACACACACAGAGATATGGGCTTCCCAGGTGGTGCAGTGGTAAAGAGTCTGCCTGCCGATGCAGGACACACAAGCGACATGGGTTCGATCCCTGAGTTGGGAAGATCCCGTGGAGCTACAAGTGGCAACCCATTCTAGTATTCTTGCCTGGAGAAGCTCGTGGATAGAGGAGCCTGGAGGGCTACAGTCATGTAGCTACAAAGAGTTAGACATGACTGAGCGCACACACACACACACACACACACACACACACACACACATATAGTTCAATCATTTTTTGTACACTTGAAATAACACATTGTAAATTAATTATACTCTAATTTAAAAGAATAATTTAACCTCCCTCCCCCCACGAAAAACCTGATAGGCAAAAATGAGACAAAGGAATATCTTTCAAATGAAAGAAGACAAACCCCAGGAAACGAATTAAATGAAACTGAGATAATCAATGCAGCAGATAGTTTAAAGTAACAGTCAAACGTGCTCACTGAAGTCAGGAAAAGAATGGAAGAACACAGTGAGAACTTCGGAAAAGAGATAGAAAATACAAAGAAAAGAGCCATTAAGAATTTCCCTCTATGGGAAAACCTTCTCTTGCCCCAGTCTAGGGCACAGGTCCTGTGCCAAGCTCCCACTCATCGCTTCTCTGAAATGTCTGGACATCTTGAGGAAGCATCCAGGTTCTGGTTCCCTGAGTCTCAGACCTCCCTATGCCCCAGAATCACTTGGGGATCTTGGCCAGAATATAGACCCAAGACCCCATCTCACACACACCAGCTTAGAATCACTGGGAGCTGGTTCTGGAAATCTATTTTTATTCTGAGCAGTTGCCAGGAGGTTGTTTCTTCCACAGCCAGCCTGCTCCCAGTCTAACAGCCTCCAGAAGCATCTTTCACCAGATAGTAACAGTTGATCTCATTGATACAGAGGCCCAGAAGTACTAAAATGTCATGAAGCCAAACATACTTTTAAAAAGTTTCATCAAATCTTGTCTTTTAACTACTTCTCACTTGGGAATTATTATTTCTCATTATAGCTGGCATTTAGTAGAAACCACATCCCTGAGATTCTTTCACCATGTGAATGCTCTCCAATGATTATCTTCTGAGTTTCTACAAGATAAATGTCCTTTGTTTATATCTAATGCCTATATCGCCTGGACATTCTAGTTCAGTGAAAATCAGAATAATGATCATAGTGAACATTGATGATGCGCTCCATGGGTTTTGGGAACAGTGCTAAGTGCTTGACAGGAGTTGACACATTTCTTTCTCTCTCAAGGCATGGAAGAGGATGAGGTAGGTGCTTTTGTTGTTGAGTCGCTAGGTTGTGTAGGACTCTTTTGTGACCCCATGGACTGCAGCCTGCTAGGCTCCTCTGTCCATGGGATTCTCCAGGCAAGAATACTGGAGTGGGTTGCCATTCCCTTCTCCAGGGGATCTTCTTGACCCAGCAATTGAGCCAAGGTCTGCCTCCTTGCAGGCAGATTATTTACCATCTGAGCTACCGGGGAAACCATACGCCAATTTAAATCTTGGAAAATAGCTCGTCACCGACCTCAGGAGGGTGAGGTGGGGGGTAGTTCAAGACTTACACGTTCATGCTATTTTTACTGTGGGGTCAACTGAAGCCTTTGAAGAGATCAGTCCATTCTAATACAACCTCTGAGCTGGTCTTTAAGAAGATGACTCCAGTTACATGTTTTTAAAGAGACTCTGTGTTTCCTAGAGAGGTGGGTGGCAGGAGGAAGGTATGCTCCTTCAATGTCATGTGCGTGCTAAGTCACTTCAGTCATGTCTGACTCTTTGTGACCCTATGGACTGTAGCCCACCAGGCTCCTCTGTCCATGGGATTCTCCAGACAAGAATACTGGAGTGGATTACCATGCCTTCCTCCCAGGGATCTTCCCAATCTAGGGATCAAACCCACATCTCTTAGGCTTCCTGCATTGGCAGGTGGATTCTTGACTACTAGGGCCACCTGGGAAGCCCTTCAGTGTTGCATGAGATCCTAAATATCTGTTCCCACCTGTCTCATCCTCTTTCTAAACTCCTTTTTGGCTTGTTTCCTCTTAAATGAAAGGGTTTTAATACTATATCTTATACAGGCAACGATGGGAATGAGCTGAGCTGATGGAATGGAAAGCACTCATTAATGCACAAACATCAGAGAAATGTAAGGTATCCTTTCTGTCTCACTTCTAGTTGCTCAGAGATGGTGCTTTTTAAAAAACAATATGTTCAATGAAAGATTATTTATGAAGTGTTAATATTTTATATAGTAGTTTTAATATTTGTGTAACTTAAAATTCTGAGATGCCCTTGAATAATACAGATATCTACAATACTCTCATGTACACAAACTACTAGATTTCCTGGTACTTAACATAGTAAGACTGCTCACTTCCACCCATAAAACATTAATCTTTCAAAACCACACCTGTAGCAGTTCACAAATTCTTATTTCTCCCGAGTTTTTAAAAATTATATTTAAACCTTCTTTAAAAAGGAAGCTGAAATCCTCAAGCCAAAAGCCTTAATCTGCCTTTCACAATGTTTATCAAATCATCATGATGTACATTTTATTTATTTTCTTTCAATTGTATATAAGATTTTGTTTTATAATTTTACTTTTTTTACTTCTTTTTTTTTGCGTTACAATACTGTATTGGTTTGCCATACATTGACATGAATCAGCCACAGGTGTACACGATCTCCCAATGCCGAAGCCCCCTCCCACCTCCAACCCCATATCATCTCCCTGGATCATCCCGTGCAACAGCCCCAAGCATCATAGACTGGCGCTTCGTTTCTTATATGATAGTATACATGTTTCCATGCCATTCTCCCAAATCATCCCACCCTCTCCCTCTCCCTCAGAGTCCAAAAGACTGTTCTATACATCTGTGTCTCTTTTGTTGTCTCACATACAGGGTCATCATTACTATCTTTCTAAATTCCATATATATGTGTCAGTATACTGTATTGGTGTTTTTCTTTCTGGCTTACTTCACTCTGTATAATCGGCTCCAGTTTTTTTACCTTTTAAATACTTAAAAATTGTGTCAATTACACCTCAATAAAGCTGAAAAAATTGAAATCAAATACAAAAAAATCCTCAATCTGAACGAATTCTGAGAAATAGATCAATGAAGAGGATCTTTTATTTATCCCACAGAAAAAATACATTTAGTAATTTTCACCTGAAGAAAATATATCTTGTATTTAAAGAGCTCAATGATTAGTTATCAGGAGTTGCTTTTGGACAATGATCAATAAGCTTATCAACAGTAGGATACTGATACCAAGGACCATCCCCTCTTGCATGCATTATTCTCTGTACTTCCAGCTCCTTCAGTGGTCAGGATGATGGGATCACCCATGCAGCCAGTGCATGGTTGGGGAATCCCACAGAGGACTGAATCATGTATGAAGCACAGTGCCTCCCCCACAGTGGAATGCTCTCTGAGCTAGGATACTGACTTAGATAACCGCCAAGCACTCAGTGTCTAAGAATCTCCATTACTAATTAGCAAGCATGGGAAACCCAGCCTGCAACTCTCAGTTGTTCACATATGTTCTCCAAGGGCTCCATGTACAGCAGTGCCCTGCAGCAGAAGGCTCTTCACGATGCCCATCTGTAAACATACAGTATACGAGTCTGTTTGGACATTACCTTGAACATATCAATCCTTTTGGAGAGTCCACTGGGAGTCCTGCAGAAACTATCCCAGCATTAGAGTTGTTTCCACCTGAATCCCAAGAGTCATGAACACTGGATCCAAGATAATGAACCAGTGTCTAGAACTTAAAATCTGTATCTTCAGTCATAATGGGCAAGGTTTCTCAGCAGCAGCATTATTCACATTTTAGGGTGTGTGGCTTTTTGTTGTGGGGGACTGTCCTGGGCGTTCCTGCCTGGCCCCTGCCCACTGGGTGCCAGGAGCACTGCCCTACGGCTGTGACATCCAGAATGTTTCTGGATATTTCTGGATATTGATATTTCCTGGGGGCCAGAATTTCCACGGACTGAGAGCCAGTGAGAGAGGGTGCAGGTGAGAACTGGGCTGAGCTGGATAGGGTCATAGGCAACATCTGGCTAGACTCGAGCCCTGAGGACTCCTCTGTGGATAAAGAAAGTTGCCGTAAAACAGTGAAACAGGAGTGAAAACAGCCTTCTCTGCAGCTGGCCATTCTCAAGGTGTCACTGCTCTGTGAAAGGTGATGGGCAGGGATGCTGAAATGGGCGGGACCCGTTAAAGCATAATCTTCACGGAGCTAGAGTTTCTGCCAGGGCTGCAAGCAACAGCCAGAGCTTCAGGCCAGAAAATGACTGTTTGCAGAAAGGTTGTGTACATCTGTGCTTAAGTGCTCATGGCCCCAACCTCTTATCTGTACTCACCACCAATGGTTATGTCATCACAGAATAGGGAACAGGGTCAGGAACCAGAAAGAACAGGAGTTAAGTACAAGCAGAGTGTCACAGAGACTCAGCTTGGTGGTTGCTGGTGTCTCCTAGGGGTGTGGAGTGACTCTGAGCTGAAGCTGAATCCTCCTTTTCAACACGTGTGCACACACACAAACATGCACCCTTGTACACGCACACACACACATGCACAACACACATAAACATGTGCTCATCTCAAGCACACACATATATAAACGTGCACTCATGAACATGCACACACACATGCACATACATACGCAAATATGCAGCCACACATGGACAGGCACACATACACACACACACACATGTACACACACAATGGTGAGATATTATGCAAGTCCTAACTGTGTGGAATGTGGGTTAGCATTGCCGAAGAGGTGCAGAAGGCTGGCCACAGAGTGTGTCACCAGACAGTCCTCAGTGCAGGGGCAACCCTGTCCATTTGTGTGGGGACGGGGCAGGGCAGGCTCCAGTGTAGTCTGGCCCAAGTGTAGTCATGTATTAGAGACGCACATCCCCGGCACTGGGATGAGCCCAGGCGTACATGGCGCCACATTTGTGCAGAAAACCTCCATCAATAAAGATAAGCTAAGGGGCCAGGTGTTGGCTGTTCTAGTCCCCACAAAGGTCAACCTTGGATGACTCAGATGTAACCCTTTTTCCCTGCTCCAGCTGTTGGCCTCGGGGTGGGAGCCTGTCATCTCTCAGTAGAGTCTTAACAGAATAAAGCCTGGTGATTCTACAAGTCAGAAATGCGTGGGGGCCACCTGGAGACCTCTCCTCTCCTCAGAGCTTTCCAGCTCATCACATCTCTGCCTCTTCTTCCTCATTCTCCTGAAGATAAAAGGCAGATAATGAAACACCTTATATTTAGGATGCCTGTATCTTTAAGGTACTAGGAGTAATGCCCCACAATCTAAGGGTAGTACCCTCAATCTAGTGAAATTCTAATTAAGGCTTTGTTTTCTGCATGGAGACTCATTTTTTTTTTTAATTTCATTGACATATAGTTCATTTACAATGTATTCACTTCTGTCGTACAGAAAAGTGTATATGTACATTCAATTATACATCTATACATTTTTTTTAATATTCTTTTCCATTATAGTTTATCACAAGATGATGAATATAGGTCCCTGTGCTATACAATAGCACCTTGTTGCTTCTCCATTCTATATATGTTAGTTTGCATCTGCTAATCCCCAATTCCAGTCCTTCCCTCCTCCCAACACCCATCCCCCTTGGCAACAACAAGTCTGTTCTCTCTCCCCATGATTCTGTGTCTATTTCATAGATAGGTGTGTGCACTGAGACTTGTTTTAATGTAATAGCAGTAAGTCTCATAATGTGTTATTTTCCTCTGAAAATAGAAATGATCAGTAAAGCATCTATCATTCTGTCATTAAGGGCCTGAAATGGGCTCTAATGATTTATCAAGGTCCCGTGGAAGGGCGTTTTCTAGACTAGGGAATCAGATCTGTGCTTGCCTTGCATAAGCCGTCAAAGGATGGGCCGAATGCCTGGCTCTTCTCTGCCATCTACCTGGGCATCTCAGCAGGTCCTTTCATCTCCCTCTGCCACTGTCCTCAGCCCTTCGTCTAGAGGGGTGATTTCTCTAAACCTGTGGGCTAGCAGCCTGGCATGCTTCTAATCCTTTCTAGAAGAAACCCCACCTACTTTTAGCCCTCTTTTTAGTACTTACTGCTATCTGACAACAGGAGCATTTTGGACCATTTTCAATGACAGCAGTTTGCACTGTCTTAAAGCTCCCCTCCCTTCCCCTGTCCTGCTGCACCCTTGCCCTGCCATCCACCCCTCCCCTCCCAGGACTGCAGGCAGCCCCAAGAAGTCTTTGTTCTGTGTGGGGGCAGCCTGTCCAGGACGGCTGCCTCCTGAAACTCTTCCTGGAAGGCTCTGGGCTCCTCAAGACCCTGGTACCTGCCCCACCTGCCTAGACCCATTTCCCACAGTCATCTCTGACCTTGAGCCTCAGCATCCCTCTCAATGGAATTCTAGAAGGAAGTTAACGATTGTGGTACATTTTGCAATCACGTGTTCCAATAGCAGTCAGCAGAACTATTTCCCTGACATGCAGGCCTAATGTTCTGTGTTGAATCCATAGTCTTGCTTGGTGAGCCAGCTCGTTTAAATCCTCCTCAGCTCCATCCTCAGAAAGTCTCTTCCACACACTTCCTGGGTCATTATGTCCCAGTTCAATCCTATCAGGGATGTTGTTTCTTGTGCAGCCGCCCAGTCCCGCTCAGGGATGTTAGAAGCCAGGCTCATTAGAGGTGGCTGCCAAGTGTATTAATGGACCTAAAGGGAAAGAATTAAGAACAGTCCTTTCCCTCCACATAATACAGGATGAATCGCTTTCCCGAACCGTGTGTTGATCCAAAAGATAATGGGCCCGGACTGTGAAAGGTGTCCCTTGGGTGCCTCTCTGCTCTCCACCCAGATTGTAGTTACACGCAGGAAATGAAGGCAAAGCAGAAAAGCCCAGAAACATAAAAACCTGGAAAAGCTGAGAACTCCTTTGGTCATTCATTTTTAACCCCCTCTATCATGGGGGCAGCAGAGGATGAGATGGTTAGATAACATCACCAACTCAATGGACATGAGTTTCAACCAACTCCAGGTGTTAGTGAAGAACAGGGGAGCCTGGTGCACTGCAGTCCACGAGGTCGCAGAGTTGGACACAACTTAGTGACTGAACAACAACAAATTGTGCCTCATCTACTAAGTCATTAACAAAAGGGTGGGATTGGGAAACTGGTATACTCTGAAAATCTAAACAGCCAATTTGAGATTTCACTTGGTGTCATTTTCTCTCTCCATATGGTGAGAGAATCCAATTTTCATTACGAGTCACATAGTCCAAAAGTGCCATCCGGAAACACAGAGAGGACAAGCAGAAGGGCCTGGGCCCTTCCCCGGGCCTCCTTGCCTCCCTCCTGAGACGTGTAGCCTTTCCAGGGCTCTTGGACCAGATGGCCTGCATCTCCACACTCACTCTGCCTATGGATGTGGCAGGTCGGCTCTGACCAAGACTTCTTCCCCCACACTCCGAGATCTGGTGTGTCACTGGCTATTCTTGATGGTGATCACTACAGTAGTTGTCCACAAGGGTCTGAGCATGGGCCACAGGGTCAGGTGTTCAGTGGGACCCCTGCCAGATCAGCCTAAAGACAGTAAAGTCCTTCTTGTGGTGTCACAGGCGAGACTCGGGCCAGTTCAGGGTGACGGGAGCCTGAACACCTTTGCTCCATGTGAACAAACAAACTTTGTTTCACAGCCTGGATTCTTTCCTATATGGCCTCCATGCCCTCTTCAAAGGTGACTTCAGGATAACAGCCCGAGATGAGTGGGTGTTTGCAGACATCGACCTGCTGCACAAAGTTGTCGTCCCGGCTCTCAGGATGTCCCTGAAGCTGCATCAGGTAAGCATTCCTCTTTTTTTTAAAGTATAATCCTGAAATATTAGGGGGAAAAATGACCTTTCAAAAACACTGTCCCCTTGCTCAGCATAATTCTGACAAGTGGGCTTCTGACTTAGTAACTAAGTGTGTGTGTGTGTGTGTGTGGTATGTGTGCTCAGTTGAGTCCCCTCGACTCTGTGGCCCCATGGACTGTAGCCCTCTAGGCTCCTCTGTCCATGGAATTTTCCAAGCAAGAATACTGGAGTGGTTGCCATTTCCTACTCCAGGGGATCTTCCCAACCCAGGGATCAAACCCACATCTCTTGCCTCCTGTACTGGCAGGCAGGTTCTTTACCACTAGCGCCATCTGGGAAGCCCAGCGACTAAGCACTGAGGCATTGCCTATTTTTGATGGTACCCATGGTGATGTGCCCTCAAGAGTCCCTAGGAGGTGGTGATCTCCCACTAGCATGGAAGAGGGGACTTGGCTGGAGAAAATGACATCAGAAGTGTCCACATTGTGGTGAAAAGTCGTAGGCTTCTATGCCACCAGCTCTATGGGCCCTGAGGCCACTGCGATAGTGAGGTGCCCTCCAGCCACCCAGCAGGGCTGAGCAATGTGGAGGTGGACTTGGCCTTGCACCAGGCATCGGCCTCATTGCTGTGTGCACAGCAAGCCAGGACCAGCTCTGTGGTCCTCCCAACCCACAGATGAATTCTTTCCCCAGGACCAGTTCACTTGCCCCGACGAGTACGAAGACCCAGCAGTCCTCTACGAGGCCATCCGGTCCTTTGAGAAGAAAGTGGTCATCTGCCATGAGGGTGACCCAGCCTGGAGGGGCGCCGTGCTGGCCAACACGGAGGAGCTGCTGACCCTGAGGCACGTGGTAGATGAGGGCACGGATGAGTACAAGGTGCTCATGCTCCACAGAAGCTTCCTGAGCTTCAAGGTGATCAAGGTACGGGAGCCATCCTGCCTGGCTGCCACCAGCCTCCCGCCTAGGGGGACACGAGAAGAAATATATGGCTGGCCAACAAGTTCATTTGGGTTTTCATTCAGGAAAAACCTGAATGAACTTTTCTTGTTTAAAATAATGTATTATATACATTTATTTAATTTTTGGCTGTGCTGGGTCTTTGTTGCTATGTGGGCTTTCTCTATTTGGGTATGCAAGTAGAGGGCTTCTCATTGGGGAAGC
Source organism: Procapra przewalskii (assembly GCA_006410515.1). Classification (NCBI taxonomy): domain Eukaryota; kingdom Metazoa; phylum Chordata; class Mammalia; order Artiodactyla; family Bovidae; genus Procapra; species Procapra przewalskii. The sequence continues at coordinate 1,264,662 of SJYF01001114.1, read as the reverse complement.
TTCTCTTGCTGTGGAGGACGGGCTCTAGGGCTCGCAGGCTTCAGGAGTGGCAGTTCCCGGGCTCTAGAGCATAGGATCAGTAGGTGTGGTGCATGGGATTAGTTGCTCCTCCATATGTGGGACCTTCTCAGACCAGGGATCAAACCTGAGTCTCCTACATTGGTGAATTCTTTACCACTAAGCCAACAAAGAAGCCCCCCTGAACGAACTTTTTCCCAACACGGTAGCATGGATTGGCACAGACGCCATGCCCCCTGGGTAGCATCCTCTGTCCAGAGCCACATTTCCCGGGGGCAGGGGGAGCGGGCAGTGCTGGCCAGCATGCAGGGTGGGTGGCCCCAGACAGGCAGTGCATCTCTGCCAGGGCCCTTTCCCACTCAAAGAGCTGGTGTGCAGGTGATAGCTTTGGCAAGAAGTCCTCCTAGGCTAGACTCTCCTGGGGTCAGTATCTAGCTGTTCTTAAAGACTTTCTAATTCTTCTCATTCTCCAAGATTCCAAACCTCCCTCTTATAACCTATTCCTGGACCCGATAACTTCCTTCTCAGAGATTCTCTTCATACAGCTTCAAATCACCGGGCTGAAACAAAGCCTTCCTTCCTTTTTATTTGATTTCCATGGCCCCATGAAAATGCCATCATATCCACCTTGCTGCCATTCAGACATCACTAAGAAAGCTTTAGGCCAAAGCATGGTGGCCCAACAGTGTTGTAGCCCCGCTCTCTCTCCGCCCCACCTTCCACTTTCCTCCCCGTGTCTTCCCCGCGCTGCAGGTGAACAGAGAATGCGTCCGTGGCCTTTGGGCGGGGCAGCAGCAAGAACTCATCTTCCTCCGCAACCGCAACCCCGAGCGCGGCAGCATTCAGAACAACAAGCAGGTCCTCCGGAACCTGATCAATTCCTCCTGTGACCAGCCCCTGGGGTACCCCATGTATGTCTCCCCACTCACCACATCCTACCTGGGGACCCACAGGCAGCTGAAGAACGTCTGGTGCGGACCAGTCACCTTGGACAGCATCCGGGCGTGGCTCCGAACCAAGTGGTTAAGGTGGGTCTTCACGGCAAAGGCATTATTTACCCAGATGGGGTGGGGCTGCGAGCTCCGAGGCTTCTGGTAGGGATCTCACTGTCTGCCCATCCTCCTGAGATGAAAACTGCCGTACCCAAATGTCCTCCAACACACCGTTTGATTCAACAAGCCGTTTCAGATGATGACTCAATGGGAAACGTCATCAGATGAGAGTCTGTCTCCCTCCCCCTCCCGTCCACGGGCTGAGACTTGGGTTTGAGTCCTTGGAATGTTGCTGAGGTTACGGGTCTTTGTTACACATCTGTTGCAAAGAACCAGGCTTGAACCAGCCTCCTTGCCCCATCCTGCCCCCAGCCCCATTTCTCATCGAATAAGTTTTCTCACCCGGTGGTAACACTTCCTAGTTAGCTGGAACAAATTCTAAGTTGTTTTTCTTGAATCTAACAGGGCTGTGTGTCGGACCTCAAAGCTGAGGGTCCCAGTGGATGGTGGAGCCCGCACGGCTTCTTCATCCGCGCAGGGTGTATTCATTTATCAGTCCCTGAGGTTTGGGGAACAGAAACCCTTCCTTCCATCTGCATCCCACCTGCATCTCCATCGCTTCTCACCAGTACAGTGCGGTCTGCCGTCCTGCTTTGGACACAGATGTGACAGGGCGTCTAGGGGAATTAGACATGTTTGGGTGAGAATCCTCGAAGCGTTTCTTCCTCGCAGAGTGCGGAAGGACTGCGACGCAGCGGGCCAGCCGGGCGCGGGCAACACGGAGGACGTGGATGCAGGGGGCGCCCCGCCCGCAGGCGGCAACACTGCCCCCAGTGGGGAGAGCAGGGAGAGCAGCGCGGAACCGCCCAGAAAGGATGGGAGCCGCCACTGGTCACCCCGGGAAGGGACACGGAGGCCAGGTGAGTGCAGCGGGGGCCTCGTGTTACTGCGAAGCCTCCTCATGTCTCACTGGCCAACACCGTGGGCTATGTTGTCATTCTAACCTCTGAGAGACCGTTTACACAGGACAGATCAGTATTGGGCCAAAAGATGTACCCAAGAATACGGACTCATATAAGTTCTACTCAGAAAAAAACTCTAGTCCATGTGCTAGATTCAGCTTTTATCCTTTATCCATCTGTCTGTCCCTTACCTCAGCCAGCTGTCTGTCCGCCCATCGGTCTAGTGGTCAGTCTCTTCCACCCATCTCTCACTCCTTCAGAGACCATTGGCTCACGTGTCTCTGTGTTAGGCTGTGCTATAACTCTTCATCCATGAAGGTGCCTCTCTCCTCCTGTGAATTGACCTACCCCCTCCACGTCCTGTGTGAGGCAGCCAGGCTCCTGCCCTCCATTGCCTGGTCACTTCCGCTCTCCACTTCCTCCCCTTGCACCTGACATTTCAGAGCATAGGGAAAGAGGGAAGACGGGTGCCAGCCGATGGGCATGGAAGAAGTTTGGCCTGAGTCTAAAGCTTAAAATCATGTTTAAACTAAGGCCCAACTAATTAGGCTCAATCAGATGGATGAGGTTCCAAAATCCCTCTGTACTTGGAGGAGAAGGCTGGGTTAGGAAAGGTGACCCTCAGGGCTTGCAGAGGACGTGCCCAATTGGAGTGGGAGAGACAGATGCTTGGCCTGGCTCCCACCGGTGCACTGTCCCTTGGCTCTGAGCTTCAGAACCTCTCAGTGCTTTCACCTTTTGGCCGCAGTACTTTTACCATCAAGAAGCATTCATTAAGTGCCTCTTTGTATGTGTTCTCCTGTCAGCTCTGCACCAAGGGAGTAAGTGAGGAGCGGTGCCTGCCTCCTAGAAGTGCCCAGAGCAAGGCTGGGGACTTAACTGAAATAGTGGGGATGTGTGTAATGATGGGCAAGAAGACAGATAAGATTAAAGAAAGACAGATGGATGACAGATAGATAGGGAGACAGAAGGATAGACAGATAATGGATGGATAGATATCGGTAGAAGATAGAAAGATAAGAGTATAGGTATTTAGGGAGATTGAGATTATATAGATATTAGATAGGTGATAAATGGATAGAAAATTGATAGATAATAGATATATAGATAGCTAATTGATTGAAGGGTGTCTCTGTGAGTGTTCAGTCACGTCCGACTCTTTGCAACCAAATGGACTCTAGCCTACCAGGCTCCTCTGTCCATGGGATTTTTCAGGACAGAATACTGGAGTGGGTAGTCATTTCCTACTCCAGGGGGTCTTCCCTACCCAGGGATCGAACCTTCATCTCCTGCGTCTGCAGACAGATTCCTTACCACTGTGCCACCTGGGAAACCCATATCTCCTGTAAAGTATGAATAGCAGAATATTTTAAAAGAAATTTAATTTTATTAAGTTCATAGGTGGCACATGAAAGCTTCTGAGAGGATCTTCTCTGCTCAGGGATTGAACTCTGGGTCTCCCACATTGCAGGCAGATCCTTTACCATCTGAGCCACTAGGGAAGCCCCAGTTGGTTGACAGAGAGATAATAGATAATAGAAAGATAAATAGACAGATAATGTAAAGATACATAGGTAGGTTGAGCTATTTCAAATCCTAAAAGATGATGCTGTGAAAGCCCTCAATATACCAGCAAATTTGGAAAATTCAGCAGTGCCCACAGGACTGGAAAAGGTCAGTTTTCATTCCAATCCCAAAGAAGGGCAATGTGAAAGAAAACTCAAACTACCGCACAATTGCACTCGTCTCACACGCTAGTAAAGTAATGCTCAAAATTCTCCAAGCCAGACTTCAACAGTATGTGAACCGTGATCTTCCAGATGTTCAAGCTGGATCCAGAAAAGGCAGAGGAACCAGAGATCAAATTGCCAACATCCACTGGATCATTGAAAAAGCAAGACAGTTCCTGAAAAACATCTACTTCTGCTTTATTGACTACACCAAAGCCTTTGACTGTGTGGATCACAACAAACTGTGGGAAATTCTTAAAGAGATGGGAATACCACCTGACCTGCCTCCTGAGAAATCTGTATGCCGATCAAGAAGCAGCAGTTAGAACTGAACATGGAACAACAGACTGGTTCCAAATCAGTAAAGGAGTACATCAAGTCTGTATATTGTCACCCTGCTTATTTAACTTACATGCAGAGTACATCATGAGAAACTCTGGGCTGGATGAAGCACAAGCTGGAATCAAGATTGCTGGGAGAAATATCAATAACCTCAGATATGCAGATGATACCGCCCTTATGGCAGAAAGTGAAGAAGAACTAAAGAGCCTCTTGAAGAAAGTGAAAGAGGAGAGTGAAAAAGTTGGCTTAAAACTCAACATTCAGAAAAGTAAGATCACAACATCTGGTCCCATCACTTCATGGCAAATAGATAGGGAAACGATGGAAACAATAAGAGATTTTATTTTCTTGGGCTCCAAAATCACTGCAGATGGTGACTGCAGCCATGAAATTAAAAGACTCTTGCTCCTTGAAAGAAAAGTTATGACCAACCTGGACAGCAGAGATATCACTTTGCCAAAAAAGGTCTGTGTAGTGAAAGCCATGGTTTTTCCAGTAGTCATATATGGATGTGAGAGTTGGACCATAAAAGGGCCTGAGCGGCAAAGAATTGATGCTTTCAAACTGTGGTGCTGGAGAAGACTCTTGAGAGTCCCTTGGACAGCAAGAATATCCAACCAGTCCATCCTAAAGGAAATCAGTCCTGAATATTCATTGGAAGGACTGATGTTGAAGCTGAAGCTCTAATACTTTGGCCACCTGATGTGAAGAGCCAACTCATTGGAAAAGACTCTGCTGCTCGGAAAGATTGAGGGCAGGAGGAGAAGGGGATGACAGAGGATGAGATGGTTGAATGGCATCATCAATTCAATGGACATGAATTTGAGCAAACTCTGGGAGAGAGAGAAGGACAGGGAAGCCTGGCATGCCACAGTCCATGGGGTCTCAAACAGTTGGACATGAATGAGAGACTGAACAAGAACAAGATGGATAGATAGGTAGATGTTTGACAGATACATATACATATATATATATACATAGATACACAGAGATAAATGGATAGATGATAACTCCTTAGTTGAAGATAGATGAGAGATGGAAGGGAGGCAGGAAGACAGGGAAGGAGAGAGAGGTAAATATTTAGGTAGATGAACAAAGTGACATGAGTTGCTTAGGGTGAAGAAGACCCCCGTCCTTGCCCCGTGGCATCTGCCCTGAACCCCAAGCAGAGCAGCCGCCAAGCCAGAGGCCTTCAGTGTGCAGCTGGCTCTCAGGCCAGGAGTTTCTCATTGCTTAGTTAGTTAACAGTTGTTATCGCATGAGACTTTTAAGTTTCAAAAATCACAGAAGTGATTTTCCAGGTGGGAAAATGCAAGGTAGGTTCCAAATGGAGCAGTGCCTGAGCATTTGACCTTTCTGTCAGGTGACTTGTCTGAACCAGAGAGGGGCTAGAGTCCGAGGGTGGGATGTTGTGGGGAAGGGGGGTCTGTCTCCGGGGTTGCGGGGTCACAGTTTTTAAAGAGCCTGAGATGGGCATGCTGGACAGCCTCTGACCCAGTGAGATGCCTCTTCCTTTTTGTACAGATGAAGCCATGCTGGCACCCCGTGGCCTGGAAAAGCCAGCGTTCCTTCCATCCTCAGAGTCCAGGCCCTGTAGGTCGTGAATGTCCCCTATTTACCACCAGAGCCTGAGGCTGGGGCCAGTCACAGGCTTCCGTGGCAGATGTCAAAGCTGAATCTTCCAGAGCCCACACCAGCTATTCGTTTTTCATCATTGCTTCTTACAATTGCTCCTACCAAGGCCACTCTTGGCTTTGCCTGCTTTACAAGGTAACGAGGCATGCTGGGCAACAGCGCCTGTGGGCCTCAAGACCGTGAGCCCCCACCTGCAGTCAGAGTCAGCCTCAGGCTCTGCACTCTGCTTCTGTCCTGCTCTGGAGACTCTCAGTCTCTAGA
>SJYF01001114.1:1231493-1243529 GCA_006410515.1 Procapra przewalskii | reverse complement strand
TGAAGCCTGGCTTGGAGAATTTTGAGCATTACTTTACTAGTGTGTGATGAGTGCAATTGTGAGGGAGTTTAAGCATTCTTTGGCATTGCCTTTCTTTGGAATTGGAATGAAAACTAACCTTTTCTATTCCTGTGGCCACTGCTGAGTTTTCCAAACTTGCTGGCATATTGAGTGCAGCACTTTCACAGCATCATCTTTCAGGATTTGAAACAGCTCAACTGGAATTCCATCACCTCCACTGGCTTTGTTCGTAGTGATTCTTTCTAAGGCCCACTTGACTGCACATTCCAGGATGTCTGGCTCTAGGTGAGTAATCACACCATCGTGATTATCTTGGTCGTGAAGCTCTTTTTTGTACAGTTCTCCTGTGTATTCTTGCCACCTCTTCCTACTGTCTTCTGCTTCTGTTCGGTCCATACCATTTCTGTCCTTTATCAAGCCCATCTGTGCATGAAATGTTCCCTTGGTATCTCTAATTTTCTTGGAGAGATCTCTAGTCTTTCCCATTCTGTTCTTTTCCTCTATTTATTTGCATTGGTTGCTGAGGAAGGCTTTCTTATCTCTCCTTGCTGTTCTTTGGAACTCTGCATTCAGATGCTTATATCTTTCCTTTTCTCCTTTGCTTTTCACTTCTCTTTTTTCACAGCTATTTTTAAGGCCTTCCCAGACAGCCATTTTGCTTTTTTGCACTTCTTTTCCATGGAGATGGTCTTGATCCCTGTCTCCTGTACAATTAATGTCACAAACCTCCGTCCATAGTTCATCAGGCCCTCTATCAGATCTAGTCCCTTAAATCTATTTCTCACTTACACTGTTTAGTTCACTGATTCCTAGAATGTCAATGTTCACTCTTGCCATCTCCTGTTTGACCACTTCCAGTTTGCCTTGATTCATGAACCTTACATTCCAGGTTCCTATGCAATATTGCTCTTTACAGCATCGGATCTTGCTTCTATCACCAGTCTCATCCACAACTGGGTACTGTTTTTGCTTTGGCTCCATCCCTTCATTCTTTCTGGAGTTATTTCTCCACTGATCTCCAGTGGCATATTGGGCACCTACTAACCTGAGGAGTTCCTCTTTCAGTGTCCTATCATTTTGACTTTTCATACTGTTCATGGGGTTCTCAAGGCAAGAATACTGAAGTGGCCATTCCCTTTTCCAGTGAACCACATTCTGTCAGACCTCTCCACCATGACCCGCCCGTCTTGGGTGGCCCCACACAGCATAGCTTAGTTTCATTGAGTTAGACAAGGTTGTGGTCCATGTGATTAGACTAACTAGTTTTCTGTGATTATGGTTTCAGTGTCTGCCCTCTGATGCCCTCTAGTAACACCTACTGTCTTACTTGGGTTTCTCTTACCTTGGACGTGGGGTATCTCTTCATGGCTGCTCCAGCAAAGCGCAGCTGCTGCTCCTTACCTTGGACGAGGGGTATCTCCTCACTGCCGCCCCTCATGACCTTAGACAATAGTTAGAGATACTCAATTTGAAAGCAGTCACACAAATTTCTTAAAGGTGTTTGGGATTGGAGGTGTAGGCAGAGGGGATGGTATTGTAGAGAATTCCTTACCTCTTGGAAATAGATGGTAATACTCTTTTTTTGTAAAATAAGAATTAGCAATTAATAATAGGTAGAGTCTATCATCAGAGACAGAGTGCGTTCTCAAGTCAGTGATCCTAGAGGTGCATTTTTCTTATTTCTGATGGATTTGCAGATGTCTGTCTAAAGAATAGCTGAAATAACCTCAGCACAGTTCTTTAAGTTGGCTCAACCAAACTTGGCTGGCAGTTCCTGAAATTCTCTTGGGCAACTTGGCAATGAAGCCCTTAGGACTAAAGGGCAGTTTCCCTACATTAAGGTGGTCACTTGAATTAGGTAAGAAAATGATCCACACCGAGCAGCATTCAGCCTGGGTGCTCCTTGGGCCTCTAGAAGTCAGAAATAGAGGCATGGCTTTCAGAGAAACTGAGAGCTGCTCAAGAGCTAGGAAACCAGTCCATAAGGGAAAGGGTAATGCAGATGAAAAGACAAATGCATCCCTGCTGTGCCTGCATCTTGTTCCCCATGAGGTCTACGAGCTGCTTCTTTACTGCTGGGTCTACTGCTTATTATCCTGGTTCTCTGGCAGTTTTGGGGGGATGCAGCGGGAGGAGGAAAGGTGTGGTCTACCCACTTCAGGGCCAGACTCCTCAGACAGGGCTGCCATGCCCTGCAATGTCTACAGCAGGAAAGCTGCCTGAGTGTGCACGCTGAGTGTGTGCGCACATGGACCCACGGGTGAGATCACGGCTGGCCTCCCTCCAGGACTCTACTGGACTGTCAACAACTCGGTCACGCTTTTTCTTTTTAAGTGTTGTAAACAACTTTTTTATATTTACAACTCATGAACTCGTTAATCTGATCTTCAGCTGATCAACTGTTTATCACAGTGTACTCTTTGCAAAATATTGTATTATTAGCCCCCATTTAGAGGAGATTTTCCAAAGGTGACATTTCCTATTCGAGTTATTCAAACGTTCTGCTGGACTTGGGCTCAAGAGTTATTTTTTACATTTGAATGCTGAACAAAATTGCTTCTCTTTTAAAGATAATATAGATCGTAGTGCTGAGTTTTATATGAATCACGTGGCTATTCTGGCATTATTGAGTCTACATTCTGCACCTTGTGTTAAAACCATCTGCCTGGCAGGCCGTTTCTAAGGCTGTTTGATGTGCGGACTTCTCTTGGTCCATTAAACAGGCATCACAAGGCCTGTTCCCTGAACTCTCTTCAAGCCTCCTCCACTTTCCTACTGTTTTGTCCCAAGCCACAAGCTCCTGCCATCGGGCCTTCCCCCCACCCGGCCTTCCCCTCACCCCACCTCCACCTGATCTTCCCAGACACAGCATTCCATGAACACAGACACAGATGGAAGAGAGAGAGGGGCAAGGTCCATCCCACATTCCCAGGCTTCCCAGGGGCATCGGCCCTTGCCCCTGTAAGTAACTTAATGAACTTACAGCATTATGGGGCCCTCTTCAAGTCATATTTTGTGAATCATAGGACCATCTCCCTAATGTTTGCTTATTCAGAGATAAAAAGATAAGTATTTTGGGGAATTCCCTGGTGACCCAGTGGTTAGATTCAGCACTCTCACCACCCCTGTCCTGTGTATGATCCCTGGTTGGGGAACAAAGATTCCACAGCCATGACCAAAAACAAACAAAAAAACTCCCATTTTTTTAAAATACTGTGTGTGAAGCGGCTGCTACAGGGAGGAAGAAAGAACAATTGGGCACGCCCGTCCTCCACATCAGCTCTGCCTCGCCCGCTGACTATGTCTTCCAGCTTGAGCTCTTCACACGAGCTCTGCCTATGTCCACTGTGTGCTTTTCAGAGTGAATTCCCCCTTGAAGTCTGGACTCACACCCAGCTATGCGAGGCATCTGGAATTACCTGAATAGCAGGCATTTCAAACTCAGGTGTAAGAGGATTCCTGACCTCAAGTGGCTCCCGCACCCCTCCTCTCCGGGAGCCTCTCACCTCAGTGGTTCACACAGATGCCGTGCTCAGCGAGTGTGCGCGCCTCAGGTGTCCTGCCCTCCCTTCCCTCTTTAACCTCAGCAGAATGTTGTTTCTACAGGCTGTGCATGCTTGGCCCCGAGTTGCAGCTATTTGTGAATTCATTTTATCTGATACCAAGGGCTGGAGCCTTAAGCAACAAATATCACTAACAGTTGGGAGGCTGGGAAGTCCAAGATCACATTATCAGCAGATTCAGTGTCTGGTGAGACCCGCTTCCTCGCATGGCAGCAGGGGTGAGGGAGCTCTTTGGGGCCTCTTTTTCAAGGGCACTAATCCCCTTCATGATGGCCCCACCCTCATGACCTAATTACCTCCAAAGGCTCCACCTCCTAATATCATCACATGGAGGATTAGAATTCAACAAGAATTCCTGGGGAAGGGGGCACATGGTGGGTCATGGGAAGAGACACTCAGACTTGGGCTCAAATCCTTTCCTGCCAGGACCGTCACGAGCGAGTGCAGGAGCCCCCACACCAGCGCCTGCCCAGGGCCACGCTGCGAGGGGACCCCAACACGCACCCTCCTCAAGCACATCTGGCTTTGGCTCTAAGTGCTCCTTTCCTTCCCCCCCCTCCTTTTTTTTAAAAAAAAACTTTGGATGCTTTCAAAAGTAATTTTTACTGGTGTATGGGTGATTTATAACGTTGTGTTGGTTTCCTTTGGAAGATGTCCCCTTCTATTCACGGCCACAGAGCCTCTGCTAGGGGAGCGGTGAAGGTTGCTTCCTGCAGGGGCAGGAGCTCCAAGAGGGCGACCTGCTCCCCAGGCCAGGGTGCTGGGGCACGGGCCCAGAGTTCCTCAGCCTGCCTCCCTCTTTCCCGGTGCTGAGGGCTGCGGGGGCTCATCCAGGGCTGTGGAAGCTGAAGGGGAGCAGATTTATCACAGGAATTGGGCCCTGCGCCTGAGAAGCCCCTACCTGCTTCAGAGCAGCCGCCATCACAGAGTGCGGAGCCTGCAGGCCACGCCGAGCTGTGACCTCTGGTCCCACTGAGTGCAGCTCATGCCACACCCCAGCTGTTGGATGTCACAGCAGGGCCTCCCAAGACATGTCAGCCAGGCAGGGAGAGTGGGATGCCCGTGCCCTCACCCTGGCCCAGGCACCCTTTTCCAGGCTGCCGTCTATTAATAATCTGGGAGACCCTTTCCAGGTGTAACCCTGCAGAGCCTGGACCAGGGCAGACCAGGTTTCAGAGAGCCACACGGGGCAGACAGACCAGCCTAAGAGCCGGTCACAGCTTGGTTCAGATGCCAGTGTTTTTGGCATTGTCTGCTGCCCCAGGGCCCACCTTGCCAGGCTCCTTGCTCTACACATGCCCAAATGGATAGTGGTCACATTCGTGCACACTCCCAGCAATAGCACCAGCTGGCACTGTGGCCAAGGCTAAAAAAATATACTGGCAATTCAAAAATACTGAAATGTCTATCGCTCAAGTACCATCACCCTTGGGAGAGCAACTCTTATCCTCTGTGAGCCCTGGGGTTTCAGTGGTCTGGCCTATGGGGCCCTGCCAGGGCCGAACCTCATCTCTCTGCCGCCTTCTTCCCAGCAGCCCTGGCTCTGGCCCTGACCACTCCCCAGGGGACTGGGTGGAGGGTGAGGGTGGCTTCCTTCAGGCTGGGGCAACCCTCCTCTGATGGCACCTCACTCACCGCTTTTCTGGAAAGGAAACGGGGCCCAGAAAAGTCTGCGAACATGTCTAAATGAATGGGGCCCAAGTGGAGGTCTGATCTGAACCCCCGCTGAGTACCAAGTGCTACCAACATTTCTACAGGCTGCTCGTCCCTCCCACATCAGGACCCGCATGTCTGCAGTCATCACATTTCTCTTTATTTTATTAAGCAATAACCAAACAGATAAACAGTAAAAGATGCGGGCGGGAAAGGACTGAAAATGGCTCTTTTTGAAAAACTGATTTTCTTAAAATCAAATAACTGTTATCACTCCAAGTTGCAGGAGGCTGCAGCTGCTCCCGGGGAGGGGTTTACTTTTCCTGACATGCCAAAATGATCAGGAAGTGAACTCCTCCCCACCCCCCTCCCCGAACACATTTATAAACTTCAATGGGGGCAAATTCCATCTAATACTCTGAAAACCATTTCTTCTTTCATAATTTACCCAAATCATACGCACAACTGCAAGAGGAAATAAACAGAAATCTCTCAGCATAAATACACCACAGTGGATTGTTAATCTTGTAGAGTCAATCCAGCATTAAGGCTAATTTGATCTTTTAAAACATTTTATGGAAAACAGCTGTCAGGCTTTCTTTGGAAAAGCCTCCAAGGTTTCATAAACGAAAGGCATAAAACCTGGTCGGGCAGAGCACTGGGGCTCCTCTCAAGAAACGTTTGCACGTGCAGAGAAGTGGTGATACGTCGTCTTCACTTCAGGCTGCTCTGCATGTGGGTCACAATCTCTGGCAAAAGGTGGTTTCTGTTCTCCTTGGTTACCTGCACAGGAAGAAGTAGAAATGCAGATTTCAGAGTCCCTTTCCTTGCCTTCAATTCCCTACTCTGCCCGGTTATACTCTAACAGAACAGCCCAGAAGATGACGCTTGCTTTATAGAGTGTGGCCCAGGCAAGGCTGACCCAGTGAGGAAGCCCAGGCCTCCCAGAGTGCTCTGAAAGTGGGGCAGGTGGGCTCAAATTCCACCACCAGCTTCTGCGAAGGGACGGCTCACACAATGAGAGTGGGTTTTGATGACAGATGGATTTTAACCAGGAGAAGTGCTGTGAATTGAGCCCTGGGAGGGCTGCTGGGGAAGCAGGCTGGGATGCGGCTTGAGTGAAGCCTGACCTGGACGGGAGGAGGCCTGAGGGAAGCCAGAAGAACCACAGCTCCAGGTGGGCACTCACCCACCAGGTGAGCCCTCTCAGGGCAGCCTCACAGCCAGGACTCCGGGATTCTCTCAAGAGATCTCGGGCAGCGGGGGATGCAGGGCAGACTAGAACGCAGGTCCCCTTGTGCCCGATGTGTTAGCTCGGCAATTACCACTGTTACAGACAAAAGGAACAAGAGTGGATGCAAGCTCTGCTTGATAATCTGTGTTATATTTTTCTTTCTTTCACTACCACAGGCCCATTGAGTACAATTCAAGCATCCAAACACCCTCCCAGGGAGCCCAGTGGGGGGCTGTTTCCCCAGCACGGGGCAGGGTGGCCTCTCCTCATCACCAGCGCCTTCCTGTGCCACCCACACAACATTCAACATGCACTGCCGGGGTGGGGGGGGGTGCCAGGAGTGGCAAGGTTCAGCCAGGACCTTGACCTCACAGAGCCCAAAGACCAGATGGGGGGCACAAATAACAGCAGCGAGGGTAAGGCTGGCAGAGGGGCCCTGAGACCCTGAGTGTCTGGGGAGGCACGGATACTGGGGGCAGGGGAGAGGAGCAGAGATCAGGGAAGAGGGAAAGGCCTCCACGGGCGGTTATGCCCGAGCTGCTTTTGACCAGTGGGCCTGAGAGAAGGGCAGCAGAAGTGAAGGGCGATGAGACGGAAAGCCCACCAGCCAAGATCCTGGTCCTGGGCGCAGGCTGTTTAGGTGCAGTCAGGGCCCAAAGAGTGAGCCTTAACAGATGTGAGCTTCAGAGATGATAAAAGCCCTGGAGCACCGCCAAGCCACCCTGCCAGTGCCAATGTCACCCAGGTGTCCTGCCGGAGCCCAGCCATCCTCCTCAGGAGCTGCTGGGGCTGCAGCAGGGACAGGGGTCCCCCACCAGCCCTGTAACATGCAGCAAACCTCCCCATGCCTTGGTTAGGGAGAAAAGGAATCACAATCAAAACTGGAAAAGACACACTTTGGGAATGACTTCTCATTTAAAACCAATGAACAGGAAGCAAAGAGTAGATGAATATTTTGCCACCCCCTTTGATTTTCCTAAGATGATTTCTGAAAATTATGCGGTAAGATGTCTATGTGAAGCTGTTTACAGTGTTCAGTTATTGTGCTCCTTGTCCACTGAAGACAAGTTTCATAAATGCAAGAACAGGGCACAGTATCATCTATCAGCGCAAGTGCCCCTCCCTTTCAGAATTCCTGTCTTTCTGGAGAGTTTAACTAGAGGAAGACACTGGGGCCTGGGAGGGGAAAGGAGGTGAGGACGACTCAGGAAGGACCCCAGCGTCCTCAGCCCCCGCCTCCCACCATGCCCTCCCAGGGCTGCAGGGGCGGCTCAGCCTCAGGTCCCGTGAAGATCAGACCCTGAATTCCAGGGCTGGACTGCATTCATCCCTGGGTCTGACATAGAAAATGTTTACTCTATTCTAAGCTGAGGAGGGTCTCTGAAATAGAGCTGAGCGGTTAAATATAGATTGAAGACTGACCGAGGAAGCATCCAAAGTGCTCTGAGACTCCTGGGGCCAGGGAAAGGCCCCTGTCAATGACTCGGGGCCGTAACATCACAAAGGCGTGAACATTTGGACAGAAGAACACATGGGCAAAACACATCTCTTTATGCATATTTGTGCGAGAGCAAAACAAAACCACACACGTTTCCTAGAAACCGTGCGGGAAGCACCCTGACAGGTTTAAATAAGCAGGAGAATAAAAAAGGAAACTGATTTGACAATGCTCATTATTATAAGTTAATGCATATCAAAAGTATTACTAGTCTGTTTCATATTTTGCCTTCATTTATTCAACCTAAAAATATGATGATTCATGAATTCAAACCCTCTATTTTTCCTTGAAGTTTAAGGTTCTAAACCAAAAATTATTTTGCAAATGGGGCTTTTGGGAACCAGTGGCCACAGCAGAGAAGGGACTGCATTCCACATCCCAGGGCAACACCATGTCTCCCTAGAGGAGGAAGGGTGAGGGATGGTTCTTCGTTCAGCCGTCCTGCCTATGGATTTCTGTGTGAGTATACAACATATACAATATAGCTTTTGTGTTTGTGTGCTCAGTTGCATCCAATTCTGGGACCCCATGATAGGCCTTGGGGGTCACAAAAGTCGTTCACAACTTATCAAGTAAACACCAAACAATAAGAACAAAAAACATGTAGACATCATACAACATAGCTTCACTGAGACTTAATTCATATTCCATAAAATTCAACCTCTTAAAGACAGAACTGGGTGGCTTTTAGTATGATCACAGTTGTGTTATAATCAGCACTGTATGTAAGAGTATTTCCATCACCCTCCCTCTCCGTAAATAACCCCACTCTTGATCACCACACTCACACCTTCCTCCAGGCCCCAGCAGCCACTGATACAAGGTCTGTGTCTACAGATTTGCCTATTCTGGACATTTCGTGTAGATGGAATCACATAGTCTGGAATCCAGTGTGACAGGGCTCCTTCACTTGGCATCACGTGCTGGTAATTCCTCCAGGCTGAGTACGTGTCTCCACGTGATGCCCTCTTCTTGTGGGAGAAGAAGGTATGTACGTCATTTGAGTACACCAACCACATCCTTGTCTGTTCATCACCTGAGGGACATTTGGGCTTGTCTCACTTTTTGGCTAATATGCACAGTGCTGCTATGAACATGGGGTATACAAGATTTTGTGTGAACATGTTTCTAATTCTTTGGGGTACACGGCTAGCAGTGGGATTGCTGGGTTAGAGGGTAATGCCATATCTAGCTTTCTGAGGAACTGCTGCATTTTTCCAGTCTCGGCAGCAGGGTATGAGGGCACCAATCTCCCCAAAGCCTTACCAACACTTTTTATTTTCCATTTCTTTAACTTCATTATAGCCATCCCAGTAATGTGAAGCACTATCTCACTGTGGTTCTGGTTTGCACTGCCCTAAAAACCAACAATGTCACACATACGTTCATGTGCTTTTCGACCATTTCTCTATCTTTGGAGCAATCTCTTTTGTTTCTTTGCTCCTTTTTTAATTGGTTTTTTGTTTTTTAATTACTGACCTGTAATAAGAGTTCTTTAGGTATCCTGGATGCATGAAATTCCTTATCAGATTAATGACTTTTAAATATTTTCCCATCCTGTCAGTGGCCATTCTACTTTTTTGACAGTGTCCTTTGAAGCACACGATTTCTAAATTTCGATGGAGTCTTTTCCCCTTGTCACTTGTGTTTTTGGTGTTGTATCAAATAAGACTCTAGAAGGCAATGGCACCCCACTCCAGTATTCTTGCCTGGAAACTCCCATGGACAGAGGAGCCTGGTAGGCTGCAGTCCATGGGGTCACAAAGAGTCGGACACGACTGAGTGATTTCACTTCACTTCAACCCAAGTTTGCAGAGGTTTACTCCTACATGTCCTTCAAGGACTTTATATAGTTTCAGTCTTACATGCAGATCTGAGTTTGGGTTAATTTTTTTGTCTGATGTGAGGTAAGAGTTCAACTTCATTCTTTTGGATGTGGATGTCCAATTTTTCAGCACCATTTGCTGAAAAATTATTCTTTGTTCACTTGTCCTGGCACTCTTGTTGAAGATCAGTTGACTGCAGACGTAAAGCTTTACTTCTGGACTTCGATTCAACCCCCGTGACCTATGTGCCTGTCCCTGTATCAGCACCACGCTGTCTTGATTACTGTAGCTTTGCAGTAAGTTTTGAAATCAGGAAGTGTGAGTCTTCCAACATCATTCTTCCTTTTCACAGTTGTTTTAACTGGGTCTTCTGAATTTCCATAAGAATTTTAGGATTAGCTTGTTAATTTCTATTAAAAAACAAACAACCCTGCCTGCTGCCTTCTTATGTAGCAGTTGGCAGGTGTACTTTCTCTTCTGTGCTTACAGGAGTCTGTGACCCAGAAATAGCATCAAATTCCTGGTGAGATTAAAATGGTTTATACTTTGCTTGGTTAAAATACCCATGGCCAGGAAGAGTAAGAGGAGGTCTAGAAATTTTCAAATTGGAGGGAAGCTGGGACCTAGTCCCCATTTTGTGATCTTACAATCCACTGGCAAAAACTGAAAGAAGAAAAACGGATTTATGGACGACAAGTTTAAATGGCTCTGAATTCAGAATAGTAGAACAGATTTTAGTTACAGCAATATTTTTATAAAGTAGAAAAACCAAATAATCTCTAGGAATCTTAGATTTTTAAAGTCACCTGAACCATCCCTACCCTCAAAGTTAACACACAGCAGGGCTACGCTGATGCTTAGGCTTTGGGGTGGAAAGACTGAGGTCTGAATCCTGGCTGTGCCCCACTAACCTTAGATAAGCATGCCAGCTGTCCCTGATGAGGAGGCTGCTATCACGTCCCCACACACTGATGGACCTCAGCACTGCCTTCAGGTCTCCCAGGACTGGGGGCTGCGAGCCTGGGCCTCTCAACCCCCAATCCTCAGACTCCAGTATCTCCCCTGGACCCACAGAAGGCAGCATTCTCCAGCATCTCCAGCAAGGAGACATTTCACAGGAAATCAAAAGCAACATGGTTTGGAAATGCCACCAATATGACCAAACTCATACTTTTTGTTAGAAGTGACCAGCAGGGATAAAAGTATTTCTTAATGTTGTTGATCAGAGAAGGATGGAAGCAGTAAAGAGCGGTGATCTGAGTAATCAGAGTCGTAATCTGGACCTGTGAAGGTCTTCACCTCTTGTCCCCAGAGCACTGACATCACCATTGAATGTTTTCTGATATTTGGTCTCAAACAACCTCATGAAGTGAAGTGAAAGTTGCTCAGTTGTGTCCAAATCTTTGCGATCCCATGGACTATACAATCCATGGAATTCTCCAGGCCAGAATACTGGAGTGGGTAGCCTTTCCCTTCTCCAGGGGATCTTCCCATCCCAGGGATTAAACCCAGGTCTTCTGCATTGCAGGCAGATTCTTTACCAGCTGAGCCACAAGGGAAGCCCAAATTTAGACCTTAGAGAGGGCAACTGGATTTGAACTGCGGACCTCTTGATCTGCAATCAAATGCTCTACCACTGACCTATACTCCCAACAGGCATATATTTAAAACATGTTTCAGTAGCTACACACTTAGCAGTAAGCTCCAGAATAAACAAGGAAAACATTTCTAAACTTCTGAGAGGGAAACAGAATTTTCAGGAAGGGAACCTTCAATGCCTGAACTTGCGTAAGGATGGAAGTTTCTATACCCCCGAGTTCCACAGCTCCCTGTGGCTCTGGCTTTTAACTTTTTTAGTCTGTTCTTGGGCAATCTCTACTATTCCACCGCTCACATTCACTGATTCTGTCCTCTGTCACTCCCTTCAGCTGGCTGGGTCCAGCCACGGACCTTCTCATTCAGTCACTGCACCTTACATCCTGAAATTTTCATTTGAGTCCTCCTTAGAGCTTCCCTATTTCTGCTGAAATTTTTGATGTCTTTGCTTGAGGCTTTCTATTTTCTATTTGTTTCTAGTTGGTTTGTAATTGATTGCTGACACATGTTTGTGATGGTTGTTTGAAAAATCTCTACCCTATAACTGGAGAAGGCAATGGCACCCCACTCCAGTACTCTTGCCTGGAAAATCATGGACAGAGGAGCCTGGTAGGCTGCAGTCCATAGGGTTGCAAAGAGTCAGAC
>SJYF01001114.1:1196484-1217584 GCA_006410515.1 Procapra przewalskii | reverse complement strand
GGACGCAGGCAGCGGTACAGGAAGATGACGCAGCCCGGGCAGTGGCCCGCCGGGCTGTCACTCCACAGAGCAGTTCCGTGGCCAGCCCTGAGAAGTGACGACCCCGCCCGCCCGCCAGGGGGACCCCGCAGATCGCGGGAGGGGCTGCCATGACAAACCCTAACCTTATACAAAACACTCGGCTCATCTAGTTTGATTCACTGCAGGAATGATTTACTGACAATTTTTACCTTTTTATGTTTGTACCAGATAGCTTTTAATTCCCCTTGATGATTTTGTAATATACATGTAAGATCATGAGATACAGAAACAGAAAGTAAGGAGGAACCAAGACACAATGCCAAGCTTGCCAATAGTGAAGGAAAAGCTGGGCTCTTGTCAGCCTTACAAGCATGGATATACTGACCAGAACCTAATTTTTCTAAATTCTTTCTAAAGCTCAGTGGCCATAAATACTAAGCAGCATGTCCAGGTCAACTGATTTTGTAAAAAAGAACCTTTCTGTAGGGAGTTGATCTCTCACCTTCAAATGAAGTTTCAAAGATCTGAAGCAGATTCTTATTTCAGAATCAAAAGCAGATCCTGCTCACAAATAGAAACATACACTGAAAGCCACATTTTGAACAAAACAGGAAAATGTTCAAACCACGTGGATCTTCTGATTGTAACTCATTATTCCTTCCCTGGATCTTTACAAAAAATGAGATTTTTCAACCTATAAAATAAGGTTTTGAGTAGACGTCTCCTGTTCTTCAAAACCTTATAATCTACTACTGTCTTTTTTTGTGACTAGGAGATACACTGGGTGCCAACAAAATGTTAAATCCTATATTGCCTCAAATTCTAATACAGCATTCAGGATGGCTGTCAAGTAGACTATTACACAAAAGGCCAGCATTATCCTAACAGCCTTGATCATTAGGAAACTGAAAGTCAATCCTAATTACAGCAGCAGCAGAAAATAAAAAAGATCTATGAAAAACCTCACAACATTTTTTTTAAAAGAAGAACTAGAAAGAGAATGATACTCCAGTGTTTGGCTGTGGAGAATGAAAACTGTCTGGAAGATTAGAAGGTTCTGTACATCAAAGTAACTATAGTTTTGTATAGTTCAATCACTCCAAATAACATATAAGACTTTGTAATGGAGTTCAACTCATGCCAGTTCTGCTGCTTGTAAGCTGTTTGTCATCGGGCAAACCTTCTATGCTATGCCTGTTTCCTCTCATCTGTGAAACAGAAAACAGTGACAGACTTGTCTGAAGGATGAAATGAGTTAGTGCCTGCAGCACAATCTGCACTTGGTCCCTGTTCGTCGCCACCACCAGTACCACCGATAGCACCACAATTTGGAAGAGTGCGCAGACAAGAACGGGTAAGGCATTGTTTGAGAGAATAGCGGCACAAGCAATTACCAGAGCACTGACGCGAGCGCCAGATCAATGGAAGAGAACAGAAAACCCTAAAGCATCAGACACACATGTATTTTTTAATAAAATAAATTTAGCATAATAAACTAATGGGAAATGACTTATTAACAGATGGTTTCGGAAAACCGGCTATTTGGAAGAAAATCAATTGAGAGTCTCACTGAATATAACATTCCAGATAAATCCAGATGGATTTTAAAGATGTTTTTTTAAAAAGCACAAAGAAGAAACATATAGGTACAATTTTATATTAACTTACAATAGGGACAGACTCTTACAATGTTAAAAAAAGAAATACAGAAAAAGGAAATCACCAAAGTGATAAACTGAGAAATGGAATCAATAAGATTTTTTTTTAAGTTATTTACCTTACAAAAGATCTCTTTAAGCTAAAAGTAAAAAAAATGGAGAAATGAACGAACAACGTAGATGTTTAAAAATGCCCAATAACTGAAAAAAATTTTAACCTCATTAGTACCTTAAAAATGCAAATCAAAACAAAGCCACATGTTTATCAAAAGTCAGTACAGTGCTCAGTGTTGGCAGAAGTACAGCAAGACAATCATGCCTGCACACAGCAGGAGGTGCAAAGTGACACGTGTCACACACGCAGCAACCCTGGAAACCCACACCCTCCACCTGGTATTCCACATTTTTCCACCTGTAGGTCCCTACAGGGAAACAACCACGGCTGGATAAAGACTGACGTACAAAGAGGGAGTCTTGCAAAGTTATTTGCAACAGTGATAAAAAATCTCAGTGTCTGACACTGAGGGAGTAATAGTTACATCAGAGATGAAAATCCATACCCCAATATATTATGCAATCAATAAACTGTGAATTTTTTCTTTATGGCCATGTCACATGGCTTATAGGATCTTAGTTCCACAACCACAACTGAACTTGTGCCCCTACAGGGGAAGCACTGAGTCCCAACCACTGGACCACCAGGGAAATCCCAAAGTATCACAGTTTTGAAGATCCTATGTGACACCAGTCCTGTGTCACTCAATAATATTAAATGAAAAAGCCCACACCAATAAAACTATAGTTGGCATTTCCCCCAATTCTGGATGACTATTTAAAAAAAAAACAGGTATAGAAAAAGGGCAGAAAATACGCTAAGAATGGTTAACTCAGCGGTAAGACTGAGTTATCCATATTTTCTTATATTTTTTACACATTTTCTACCTTAAGTATATAGAAATTTAATACTCAAGAAAATAGTAGATGATGTCAAATAAGGGAAGATGTAGCTATGAAATGAAAAAACAAGCAGCAATAGTAAACTCTAGGAGGGACTTTCTAAAAGCCTTGCTGCATCTAGAACGTTTACAGTCTGCTCCCCGCTTCATTCCCATGTGTGCCCATGATGGTGACCGCCTGAGGAAAAGCTTGAGCAAGACCTCACAGCAGGCTGGCCTCCCCTCCAGGCCTCTCCCTGGCCTCAAGCAGCTGTTTTTCAACTCACATATATGTTCTTATTTCCCAACCCACAAGAACAGCCCTGCTGACCTAATCAAAGAATTTTTCTTATGCTTATCACAGTATTTAAAAATAAAAAAATTCAGGATATTTTTCAACCATAGTGAAATTTCTTATACAGAGGAGGCACTTAAGAGATATTTCTTAACTTATTGTCAGAATTTGTGTTTTCATACATCCTGGGCAACTGGATGTATGGAAACTGTCTATCTGTATAAAGACTCTCACCTGCCTGGAGACATAACCCTCCCAGACTTCAGACAATACTACAAATCTACAGTAATAAAACCAGCATGGTATTGGCACAAAAACAGACAGACAGACCATCAGAGCAGACCTCTGCTGCTGCTGCTGCTGCTAAGTCACTTCAGTTGCGTCCGACTCTGTGCGACCCCATAGACAGCAGCCCACCAGGATCTGCTGTCCCTGGGATTCTCAAGGACAGAACACTGGAGTGGGTTGCCATTTCCTTCTCCAGTTCATGAAAGTGAAAAGTGAAAGTGAAGTCGCTCAGTCGTGCACAACTCTTAGCGACCCCACGGACTGCAGCCCACCAGGCTCCTCCGTCCATGGGATTTTCCAGGCAAGAGGACTGGAATGAGGTGCCACTGCCTTCTCTGGAACAGACTAGAAAGTCCAAAACTAAATCTACACACTTAGGGTTAATTAATCTCCAACAATGGAGGCAAGAATGTATTGGGAAACTGACGATGGGAAGAGACACACTCTTCAGCAAGTGGTGTTGGGAAAGCTGGACAGCTGCATGAAAATCAATGAAGTTGGAAGGTATCCTCTCACTCAAACTGGCTCAAAGACTTAAAAAATAAAAAGCAAGACCCACAAAACTCATAGAAGACAACACAGGCAAAACATTCTGACATAAATTGTACCAATGTTTTCTTAGATCCCAAGGCAGTAGAAATAAAAACAAAAATAAACAAATGGGACCTAATCAAACGTACAAGCATTTCCACAGCAAAGAAAACCATAAGCAAAATGAAAAAAACTACAGAATGAGAAGAACATATCTGTAACCAATACAACCAACAAGGGCTTAATTTCCAAAATATACAAACAACTCATACAATTCAATAATAACAGAAAAACAAACAACCCAAGTGAAAAACAGGCAGAATACCTAAACAGACATTTCTCCAAAGAGATGGTGGCCAACAGGCACAGGAAGACGCTCAACACCATTAATTATCAGAGCAATGCAAATCAAAGCCACCAGGGAGCACAAGCTCACACTGGTCAGAATAGCCGACATTAAAAGAAATCTAGGAATAATAATTGCTGGAGAGGGTGTGGAGAAGAAAGGGAACCCTACACTCCACCGTTGGCGGGAACGCAAGTTCATGCAGCCACAATGGAAAATAGTTTGGAGGTTCCTCAGAAAACTAAAAATACAGTTGCCATATGATCCAGCAATTCTACTCCTGGGCACACATCCAGAGAAAAGTCTAATTCAAACAGATACATGCACCCCTTACATTCATAGCAGCACATTCTCAGTAGCCAAGACATGGAAATAACCAAAAAGTCCACTGACAGAAGAATGGAAAAAGAAGATATTATATAATATAAATATATTATATAATATATATAAAATATTGCATTGTATTGTATATATACATTTTACACACGCGCACGCGTGCGCCTGCGCGCACATGCAATGGAATACTAGTCAGCCATGAAAAAGAATGAAATACTGCCATCTGCAGCAATATGGATGCCACCTGAGATTATCATACCAAGTGAAGTAAGCCAGAAACAGAAAGAAAAGTATCATATGCTATCACTTACCCATGGAATCTGTACAGCACAGGTGGCCCAGAGGTTGGGAATCCACCTGCCAATGCAGGGGGCACAGGCTCAGTCCTTGGTCCAGGAACTGGCATCTCACATGCCGCTGCGCAACCAAGCCCACGTGCTGCTGCTCCAACTACTGAAGCCCTGGCACTCTGCAGCCTGGGCTCTGAAGCAGGAGGCGCCAGTGAGAAGCCCTGAACCTCAACTAGAGAAAGCCCTTGTGCAGCAATGGGGAGCCTGAGTGCCACAGTGAAGACCCAGCACAGCCAAAGAAGGAAGCAAACAAACAGGAAAACAAAAATTAAATAGAGTATAGCACAAATGAACTTATCTAGAAAACAGAAACAGATTCACAGCGCAGAGAGCAAACTCGTGGTGGCCAAGGGAGAAGAGCGGGTAGGGATGGACTGGGAGTTCCGGGTGTCAGTCACTCAGCTGTGTCTGACTCTCTGTGACCCCATGGGCTGTAGCCCACCAAGCTCCTCTGTTCATGGAGCTCTTCAGGCAAGAATACTGAGGTGAGTATCCATTCGCTTCTCCAGGGGATCTTTCCAACCCAGGGATTGAACCCGGCTCTCTTGCAGGGCAGGGAGATTCTTTACCACTGAGCCAGCAGGGCAGCCCCTGGGGGTCAGCAGATGTAAACTGCTATATACAGAGTGGGGAAACAAGGTTCTACTGTACAGCACAGGGAACCATGTTCAGTATTCTGGGATGAACTATAATAGAAAATAACATAAAAAAGAATGTATATATGTATGTAACAGTCATTTTGCTATACAGCAGAAATTAACACAACACTGTAAATCAACTATATTTCAATTAAAAAAAATTTTTTAAGTAGGCTCTGACCTGTCTAAACGTGCTTTCTAAAACTTTCAGTTTACTTTGGTTTCCAATGATCAATTGGAATTGGTCATTCCAATTGCCAATAATAAAATCTGTCTCTCTCTAAGCTCCTATTTTTGTTGCCCAGTTACTTTAAAAATTTGTTTCTTTTTTTTTTCCTTCAGTACAAAGGCAAAACACTAACTCCTTTCCCTTTCTTCATTCCAATGAAATACATGAGATGGAAGAAAAATTTCTGCTTCAGGAAAGAAACTGATGGCCTTGCCTGCAGCCGTGGAATTTTGCCTGCCTAGAATGTCAAAGTTTGGGTTTGGTAATCAAACTATAAAATACTGGAAAAGTCTATTTTTTCCTCTTTTAATTAAAAGAAAAGGGGGGGACAGCAATTCTAGCTCTTATTCCAGTCAGTACACAATTTCTTATATAATCCTGCAGCTAGACGTCAAGCCCATATGTACACACTGCTCTCCCGGGACTGTCCTCTCCAAGCAAGGTGCGTAAAAATCAATTCCTTCTATCGATCCAGTACCCAAAGCCAGAGTCATCATCTGGAATTTTATTTGAAGTATTTCACTTGCTTCTCTAACATTTAAGTGGAGAGGTATGTACTGGATGGGAAAATAACTAGAGATAAAAATACCATGTTTCCTGACAGCTTCCACACAATACAACAGGCACCAGAGTCCCCAGCAGAGGGAATGAGAGAAAGTTCCAAGAGAAAGAAATTAAAGAAAAAAGGTAAAGGAAGCAGGCAGGGAGCAACAAAGCCAAGGGGAAGGTGGACACAGAGGAGCAGCAAGACCCCAAAGGTGCAAGACCTTGCATAGAGGTGCAAGACCCCAAGGGCCCTCAGAGTCAGAAGCTGCCCTTTGCAGGCACACCCAACATTTCCAGCAGCCCTGAGCACTTACCAAAGCCTGTCTATTTCAGCTGAGCCCTGAGTATCAAAAAAAAAAAAAAAAAAGAGCAGAGAAGCCAAGATATGAGGAGCCCACTGAGCACAGAAACGGCAAATGACAAGGGCCAAAGCCTGGCAGGTGGGGGACAGGCCGAGCCGCGAGCAGGAGGATGGGGAGGAGGATGGCCTGCAGGAAGGCCACACAGCACAGAGCTGATACAGAACAGCCTCTCGAGACAGGTCCACACTATTCGATTTTCACAAACGTCCATCAAAGTTGTAAGTCGATAAGAGACAATATGAAACCCATATTCCTTAATACGGTCCACAGAAAGCTTGCATGGCGTGACTCTGCCCACCTCAGCAAGCGTCCCTCCTTCCGCACCTGCTCCTGCCCAGGGCCCCGAGGCCTTGGCGGCTCTGCTCCTGTCACCCACAACGCTCTCCCCAGACCTCCACAAAACACGCCAATATTCTCTCCCGGAAGCGATGGTGCCCTTCTCACCTTTTCATTTCATCCAAATGCTGCCACCCCAGAGCTCTTTCCTGGTCACCAGATCTAAAGTCAGCTCCTCTCATCCCTCACAGCACTCCATTTTTTTTCTTGGCAGCATTTATGACAATTATCCATTTATTTGCTTAACATCTACATCTCCCACTAGAATGAGAATGTTGAGAGAATAGAAACATGTTTTGCTCATGACTATATATCAAGGATTTGATAACTATCTGATGAATGAATGCAAAAAACAATACACAATCTACAAAGCCAAAAGTTGGTTCTTTGAAAAGATCAACTAAATTGACAAACCTTTAGTTATTAAGTCCAAAAAGAGACAACAGTTAAAATGCATGAAAGAAGGGAAAATATTAACAGATTTTGCAAAGTAAAAAGGATTATAGGGGAATATAT
Organism: Procapra przewalskii; assembly: GCA_006410515.1. Classification (NCBI taxonomy): domain Eukaryota; kingdom Metazoa; phylum Chordata; class Mammalia; order Artiodactyla; family Bovidae; genus Procapra; species Procapra przewalskii. The sequence goes on along the minus strand of SJYF01001114.1, from coordinate 1,210,197 downwards.
GAATAACTGTATGCCAAATTAACTAACTTACTATCTAACGACATGGACAAATAAATTACTAACAGACACACAATTACCACAACTAATTCAGCATGAAATAAAACAACCAGCAGATGTATAATAAATAAAGATATTGAATTCATAATTAGAAAGCTTCCCGTGAAGAAAAACCTAGGCCCACATGGCTTCACTGGTGAATTCCAGCATACATTCCAAGAAAAATTAATACCAATTCTTCACAAATTCACCAAATTGAGCTTCTGGCTGAGGCAATTAGGAAATTTAAAAAAAATAAAAGGCATCCAAAACAAATAGGAAGAAGTAAAATTTTCTCCATTTGCAGATGATATCATTTTGTAAATAGAAAATTCTAAGAAATTCACTAAAGAACTATTAGAACTATTAGTCTGCCTAGGTTGCAGGATACATTAGTAATGAACATTCTAAAAATAAAATTGGTGAACTTTTACCAAAAGGTATAAATTCTTTAAAAAGAAGTATATGACTTGTATGCTGGAAACTTCAGAACAATGTGACTGAACAAAATCAAAGACAGTCTAAGTAAATACAAAGATAAGTCATGTTCAATGGGTCAAAAGATTCAATATTGTTAAGATGGCAATGGGGCTTCCCTCATAGCTCAGTCGATAAAGAATCGGCCCACAATGCAGGAGACTGAGGGTTGGGAAGATCCCCTAGAGAAGGAAATGGCAACCCACTGCAGTATTCTTGCCTGGAGAACCCTACGGACAGAGGAGCCTGACAGGGTACAGTCCATGGGGTTGCAAGAATCAGACATGGCTTAGTGACTGAACCGCCACCACCAAGATGGCAATACTCCCCAAACTGACTTACATATCCAACACAACCTCTATCAACATCCGAGCTTCAGTGATCAAACGCCATCATTCTAATATAAGTACAAATGGAAGTGACATGAGGATAAACTGAACAGAACTGAAAACAGAATTGAACTGATTTGTAAAAGAGTGTCAGTATAATTAAATAGAGAAAGATGAGTCTTTTCAACAAACAGTTCTGAAACAACTGGATATGTACATGCAAAAGAATGACTTTTAATCCATACCTTATGCCGTACACAAAAACCAATTCAAAGTAGACCACAGACCTAAATGCATTAGTAAAGCTATAAAGTTCTTGGAAGAACAGATGGAAATAAATCTCCATCAAACAGCATCAGGCAAAGCCCTCTTTGGTAGAATGCTACAAGCACAAACAACATGAGAAAAATAGATGAACTAGGCTTTTCAAATACAAAATCATTTGTGTCGTCACATCTAGAAAGTAGACAACTACAGAGTAGATAAATACAGGCATCCCTTGGTATCCAAGGGAGACCAGTTCCAGGGCCCACCCACACACACCAAATCCAAGGATGCTCAAATCCCTCATATGAGATGGCACAGCAGTTTGTCTTCCACAACCACAGATGTGGAATGCACAGAGTCAATGGTATACCAGCAAATCAGTTATCTGAAAACAGACTGGTATCCAGAACTCACACAGAAATCTTACAACTCAGTAATAAAAAGACAACTGAAGCAATTAAAAATGAGCCAAAGAATAAGACATTTCTCCAAAGAAAATATACAAATGGCCAATAAGTACGTGAAAAGATGTTCAACATCAGAGATCAACAGGGAAGTGCATGTCAGAACCACAATGTGATACTGCATCACACCTACTAGACTGTACATAAGTAGAAAGAGAGAGTAGTTAGCAAGGCTACAGAGAAAATGAAACTTTCACTCGTTGCGGGTGGGAATGTAAAACAGCACCACTGGTTTGGAAAACACTAGTGATTTCTCAAAAAGTTATATATGTAATTATTACCTCATGACCCAGCATTTCCACTTGTAGGTATATACCCAAGAGAACTAAAACAGATATCTACACCGAAACTTGCAGCATCATTCATAATAGCAAAAAGTAGAAACATATCCAAATGCTCATTAGCTGAAGAACAGATAAATTATCTGTGATGTATCTATACAGTGCAATATTATACAGCCATGCAAGGAACAAAGTGCTGATATACGCTGTGATGTGGATAAACCCCGTAAGTATTACGCTAAATAAAATAAGCTAGTCACAAAAGACCACGTACTATACTATTGCCTTCTCAGAAAATACTCAGAATAGCCGAATCTGCAGACAAAAAAGTAGGATAGTGGTTGCAAAGAACAGGAGAGACACGGGAATGGAGATTGCCTACGGGAATGGGGTTTCTTTGGGGGATGACAAGAATGTTCAAAAACTGGGCTATGATAGTTGACTGCACAATCCCCTAAGTAAATGAGAAAAAACTGAACTGTATATATAAATGGGTGAACTGTACAGTATGTGAATTATATTTCAAAATGTGCTTAGTCATGTCCAATTCTTTGTCACCCCTATGGACTGTAGGCCACCAGGATCCCCAGTCCATGGGATTCTCCAGGCAAGAATACTAGAGTGGATTGCCATTTCCTGCTTCAGGAGATCTTCCCAACGCTGGCAGGGACTGAACCTGTGTCTCCTACGACTCCTGCTTTGGCAGGCAGATTTTTTATTGCTGAGTCACCTGGGAAGCCCATACCTCAATAATGCTGTTTTTTGGGTTTTTTTTTTAAATAACAGGTAATACAGTGATGAAATAATGTATTAAGTTCTTACCATTATGTTCATATAATGACATTTTACCTTCTTAAATATTTATTTGTTGTGGTGTGAAGATAGGGTTAAAATATAAACAAGGGGAAGATCAGAGGAAAGACTTATCTTTGGGGACTGTGGAAGATTGGCATCAAAGCCCACCCAGTATAAAGTCTTTTACATGTACTGAATTTCTGCGACACGGAATTTACTTATAGTTCAGAGTGACAGTAAATTACGTAAGCTCAATCACTTGAAGACTTTTAAGCTATAAAACACAAAACTGACGTCTCTGTAGAGCAAAAGCCACTTTGTTCCCAGGGCTAGCAATTCCCACAAGGAACTAAGAAAAGCAGGCTTCAGAAGCAGAAAGACACACTCACGTTCCTCAAGACCGGGAGCGCCAGCTGCTCAAAGGACGTCAGATCCACCACGTACTGCCCTACACGGCACTCACGTTTTCCAGGCAGAGGCCCTGACCTGAAAGAAAAAGATAGTACATCCCTCGCTGAGAGGCCCCTGTACTGACTTCTGACTTATAGCTGCTCCACTAAGCCTCTGGCCTTCTCCATGTGCTAAACCATCCTTAAAAATCACCTACACAGAGAGTGGCAGTGAGCAAAGCTGATCTGATTCCTCCCCTCTCCTGGGAACAGGGCTAACACTGGCGCCCACCACCACCCACAGCCTGGCAGTCGCCTCCAAGAAGCCGGTGTATCACCCGTCTTAGAAGAGCAACAGAATCAGGGCCACAAGGCACCAAGTGAGAAGAGCTTACTATTCAGTGGAGCAAGTTTGCACTGAAACATGGTATTTTCAACCTTGGGTTTCATATGATGACTTCAACCTCTGTTTTCTTTGATGCCAAGAAAGCCATAACGGCTAGAGATTCTTTACGGCAGAAGGGACCACCTGGCTCAGCCCTGGGCCCCAGGAGAAAAAAACAGCACAGAGGGACTTCCTTGGTGGTCCAGTGGTTAAGATCCTGCCCTTCCATGCAGGGGGTGTAGGTTTGATCTCTTAGTCGGGGAATTAAGACCCTGCATGCCGTGAGGCATGGTCAAAAAAAAAAAAAAATTTTCAGAAATGAAGCTGCAGTACCCAATTCTGGATAAAGGTCCTCGGATGCCAGACAACGTGACAACATCAAACCCTACTCTTCTTCCTCCTTGTCTGACTTCTTCTGTATAAAACCCATCGACAGGCACGCCAGACGACTTTAAAACTTCAGTGGCTTTCTGGATCAGTGTTGTTTTTCCAACTCCTAGAGGAAAATTAAAAAAAAAAGCCCATCAGGAACCACTGCCTTGTTGGAGCATAGCAACCAGGAGAGAAATGGGCTTCAAACAGCTTTTATGAATATTAACTTCACTTAACTTTGACTGCTCCAGGTGTTAAAACTTTTTAATTTCAAGTAGAAAACAAGCATAATAAAAATGTGAATGGTACACTGAAGTTTATTTTTAAATTCTGAAACATTATTAGTTTTGTCGCATACATAATCGGAGAACCAATTAAGTGGTTTTCTGAAGGTAATTTCAAGCGCAATTTGCATCCTACAAGACAAGCTTTTGTTTTCTCCTAGATTTACTCTTCTTGAGGGAGCAAACTTTTCCACCTAGAAAGTAAAGCTGGTCAAGCTTCAGGCAAAGGCTGGATGCTGTAAGTTAGGGTTTCAAGACACTCTGAACCTACGTTTAACAGTGGGAACATGCCTTCATTTCTCCTTGGATTTACAATGTATGGCTCCCCAAAATGGGACTCTTAGATACCTCCAACACTACTAGAAATGGCAATTTTTCAATTTATTCCAGAGGAGCAATTCCATCAGGTTGGCCATGCCTTCCATCACCTCCTCAGTTCAGTTTAGTTCAGTTGCTCAGTCGTATCTGACTCTTTGTGACCCCACGGACTGCAGCACGCCAGGCTTTTCTGTCCATCACCAACTCCCGGAGCTTGCTCAAATCCATGTCCATCAAGTTGATGATGCCATCCAACCATCTCATCCTCTGTCATCCCCTTCTCCTCCACCTTCAATCTTTTCCAGCATCAGGGTCTTTTCCCATGATTCAGTTCTTTGCATCAGGTGGCCAAAGTATTGGAGTTTCAGTTTCAGCATCAGTCCTTCCCATGACTATTCAGGACTGAATTCCCTTAGGATTGACTGCTTTGATCTCCATCACCTCCTAGAGTATTCCCAAGTATTCCTTTGACTTGACCCCAACCTCTTCCCAAATGATAACCTATGCACCTCCACCCACTCATCCTCCCAACTCAGGACCCCTCCCAGCCTGGCCCATGGACACTCTGATTAACCCTTGGGTGCTTATCAGTTAAATACTACTTAATACTACTACTCACTGACACTGGGGAGCCAGGCCCTGGTCTCGCGTGCCTCACATTTTCTTGCTTAATTCTTCACAATCGCCCTCTGAAGCAGTTGCCACCCTTGTCCCTATTTTACAGAAGAGACTGAAGCAGAGAGGACAGACAACTTATCCACGGTTAGACAACTGAGAGAGAGCACACAGTGTAACAGGGCCCTTCGTCTGCCACCATGACTTTGTTTATTTCATATGAACCTTGTTCTCATATAGATAAGTCAGTGGCATCATAATTACCCTAAAATGGGAAACCAAGTCTGCAACACAGCTATTATGCGACACGACAGGGTTGCAAGTCATATTATTCCTATGGCTGCCCATGCAGAGTCGTCAGGGTTCCCTAAGAAGCTTTTGAAGCTTACTTGAAATAAAATATGATGTTATGCTCATTTAGCTCATTCTCCCTCCAAATCTCACACTAACAAACAATGGCCTTTTGAAACATAAACAGCAGCCTGTGCTCATGGCACCAGGAGAGAATTTAAGCCCACCTCTGTCCCTCAGCAACTGCTGCTTTAGGGAAGCCACGGAAGAATCCGCTTAACACAGGCAAGTGGCCTCTGCTGATGTGTAATTTGGGACTCTCTGAAACAACTTAATGTTGATTCATAACAGATTGTTAAATTATGGTATAATGTGTATAATGACATAAACCCACAGGAATCTCACGCAACCATTAGAGAACACTGTTTACCTATGGAAAGAGCTTACTGCTTAGCATGGAAAACAGACCACAACATATGAAAATAATATATGGAGAAAAAGCAGGGTAAGAAACAGCAGAAATATACAGTAGTATTTCATTACTTTTTTTTTTTGAAAGACCACAAATAACAAATGTTGGCAAAGATGTGGAGAAAAGGGAACCTCGTACGCTGTTATATGTAAACTAGTGCAGCCACTATGGAAAACAGTAGAGATGTTCCTCAAAAACTAAAAACAGAACTATCATATGATCCAGAAATTCCACTCCTGGGTATATATCCAAAGAAAACAGAAACACTATTTTGAAAAGATAAATATGCCCCAAATGTCCATGACAGCATTATTTACAAGATATGGGAGCAACCTAAGTTTCCATCAACAGATGAATGGACAAAGATATAGTATACAATACAATGAAATAGTATTCAATTGTAAAAAAAGAATGAAATTTTGCCATCTGCAACATCATGGATGGGCCTGGAGGGTATTATGATTAGTGAAATAATTCAGCCAGAGAAAGACAAACACTGTGTGGTACCACTTATATATGGAATCTAAAAAATAGAACAAACGAATTTTATATAATAAAAAAGAAACAGACTCACAGACAGAGAGAACAAACTAGTGGTTACCAGGAGAGAGGGAAGGGGTGTGATGGGGAGATTAAGAGGCACAAACTACTACGTATGAAACAAATGAGCTACAAGGATATATTGTACAGCACAGGGAAATACAGCCAATATTTTATAATACCTATAAATAGACTCTTGAAAAACTGTGAATCACTCTTACACACATGAAACTTACAGAATACTGTAAATCAACTATATCTCAATTTAAAAAAAAAAGTGAAGTATTTAGGTGTCTCCAGAAGAAAATGTCGAGAAGAACAGAAAGATTTCTAGTATTTGTTTCTGTATTGTTGTAAATTCAAGGGACTTTCAATTTCTTTACAACTTTCTAGATTTTTTTTTTTCGGTCTTACAGTATAACTCTTAATTTAAGAAAAAAGCAAAGCTATTTACATTATGCAAAGACAAAATGGAACAGCTGTAATAAAAGGGAACATAGTGGGTCTGATCTGTTAGGGAGAAGATTTAAACCAAGAGGAGGCATTTGGCTCTAGGCCTTTTTTCCTCTTCAGCTCTAGAAATTTTTCCTCTCTGTTTATTTAACTACCCTAGTGCTAGCTACAGTGGCTAAGAAATGACCTATAGGAAGGAGACCCCAAAAACAAAGGCCCACACCACATTCACAAAGAACAGATTGGAAAGCCCCAGAATTATTTTGGTTCTGGTTCTCCTATAAAGTGGACTGTGAAATAAAGACTCATGTGCAGGCTGTTTAATTTGGGAAGCAACACTCGAAAATAACACACTGGTGGGGAGGTGACTGCATTATCAAACAAGTTACCAGTGGGTAGTTTAATCCCACTAGAAATCCTAGGAGACAGCTTTGGATTCAGAGTTCTCTTGAGTGATGAGAGAGGAAGGAGTTTACCCACCAACTTCCAACTGTCAAGGGTCAAGGCTGCTTCAGGGGATGAGAATTCCCTGGCCCTTGAGGTCTGCCTTGTGTGCAGGCAGAGGTGGGTTCCCGGGATCAGAGAAGGCCCTCCAGGGTCACAGGCTGTACAGCTGGAAGTTGGGGGGGAAATGTTAAGTGTGAAGGACACATGAGTGGGGCCCTGAGAGTGTATATGAGTATCTTTAAGAAGATACTTGATGTCTGAACATGTAGAGATTCAGACAGCAGGCAGAGTTTGGAATTGGGTTAGTGATAGAAAGATACTAAGTCAATGAAAAAAAACATTAGAAAACACCAAAGGGGTGGGGGGGAAATGTTGTGCATAAAGGGAAAATACATTATAGATATTCTTGGCTCCATGGCTCTTCTGTGGTTTACTTTTATAGTCAAAATACCATCAACACTGACCAATGAGCTAATTAAAATTATAGTATAACTGCTTTGGGAAAACTGGGAGGAAGAGAAAGTTAGTGGGTTTAAGTCCAAGCTTAAGAAAGCTGCACTGTAGCACTGAGTCTTTCAATCATGTGTATGCATATAAACCTTTTATAAAGAAGGAAATAGAAAGAAGAACCAGTATTGGCCTGGCCGGCCTCTGTCCTCATCCACCTCCAGGGCTCCGGCAGGTACAATCATAAAAATAAGCCACCTCTGTTATGAAACACATAGATGTCTTGGGGCCAGGCTGCTGAGAAAACTTTCAAATAAAGTTTCAAATAAAGGACTGACAAATCAACTTTTAGAAGACATTCTTTCACAATATTAAGGAGTACCTCTGGATATTAGAAGTTTCTCCAAACACCCTCCTCCTCATCACTCCCCCACTGCCCTATAAATATAAAATTCCAGAATCTGCAACATTAAGTTAGCCTTCGGTCCTAAAACCTAAAGATGCTCATTAAAAAAAAGGTGAAAGAGAATTTCAGGGCTGGGGTTACAATGGTTGATATCTGAATGCACAGCTAATCTGAGACTGCAAAGTAGCTAAAGAATCACTTTCTGCACTCAAAACCCATCATTTTTTGTTGCTGTTCTCTCTTAATCTATATGATGCTGTCTTAATCTGATGCTGCCACAACCTTCCTGCCTCTTCTTTTAGTAACGCCTTAACTTTGTGCAGCATCTTGGCTTAAAAAGCATCTGTCTGTTCCACCGGTCTCTCACACTGCCTCCTTTCAAAGATGAGACCTTCACAGTTTAAGATTGGAGGGATTTGCATTAGAAGGGACAGGCACCAAGGTAGGCTCTGGGTGGGGGTGCCCAGTACCCAGCCCCCCTGTGTTGGGGTACCAAGGCTCTCAACCTGTGACCTCACTCATGCAGGAAATTGGGATGGGGTGGGGCCGTCAGTGAAGGTGGACAGGGAACACGGTTGCACTATCCTGCAACTGGAATTCCGCTCTTTCATGATGAATGCAAGCGCGTGTGGCTATCGACAGAAATCAGACACTTCGGTGGTGGCCGAGATCCTGAAATATGGCCTGTGCACATCACAGCTTCAAAGTGTTAGTCGCTCAGACCTGTCCAACTCTTTGAGACCCCACAGACTGTAGCCCACCAGGCTCCTCCGTCCCTGGGATTCTCTGGGCAAAAATACTGGAATGGGTTGCCACGCCTTCCTCCAAGGGATCTTCCCCACCCAGGGATCGAACCCGGGTCTCCCGCATTGCAGGCGAATTATTTACCGTCTGAGCTCCCAGGGGTAGTAATACTACTGCCTTTGATCCTACGTAACACCTTAATACGGAAGCCCAGATGCCATCCATCACAAGCTGGTCTCCCCCTCCTGAAGTTGGCTTCATTTCATTTACCTTATGGGCTCAATCACATTTTCCGGGAAAGGAAACGCAGGCTTCGGACCACCAGGCCTGTAACTTAACACCTGGAATTTCAGGGGCGGAGAGCACCGGCTGCCGCAACCCCATGCGCCCCCCACGCCCACCCCTCGGCCTCGTGGAGGGTGCGGACACGGGCAAGATTACCTGGGGGCCCAGTCAGGAACACGTGCCGGGCCATACGGGTAGGCTCGGGGTGGGGTCACGGCCCGGGAAAGGGTGGGGTCGAAGTCGCCGAGCCGGGTACGGGGGAGAGGTCGCGACCCAGGGCCCGCCCCCCAGGGCTGCAGTCCCCTCCTCCGCCGGCCGGAAGCCACGCGCCGCAAGGCCGCGCATGCGCCCTCTGCGCTCAGCGTCGCTCTGAGCTTCCGCCCTCTGCGCTCGGCGCCGGTCTGCGCTTGCGCCCTCCGCTATCAGCCCCGTTCCTTGCCGAGACCACCGTTCAGTGACGCAGGGGTGGTTAGTAGGGTCTTCCCTGGGTCTGTGTGCTTCAGCCTCCGTGTTGGACTTAGGTAGGGTGTTTGCGAGGAGGTTTAAAAGTCTTTTACTAAACCAATGTTGCTCAGCTGAGCTCCGTTTAAGAAGCTCTGGGACCGAACCTGCGAGCTGAAATTTCCCCAGGCTGCGGGGGCAGGCCTCCTGAAGGAAGTTTGGGTCCTAGAAGCCCTTCCCAAAAGAAGGAGGATTTGCTTCCTATTGGAACTACTTACCCAGTGTTGTCAGCCACCGCTGCAGGGTGGTATTACCTGGTTAAAAAGTGCTTCATGCGTGGGCTCCAACTCCAGAGATTCGGAGTGATTGATCTTGGGCGAGCCCTGAGCATCTGGATCGTTTTGATATTGTTGAAACTTCCCGGCAGTTTCTATAGTCCCGTCTTCAATTGTGCATACAGAGTACAATTGCCCCCTCTTGCTACCATCTCATAAATGTAAACCAACGCTAGACCCAGCCACAGGATCTTCCTGTGCAAAGCATTAACTGGTTTTTTCCCTCAATTAACCCCTTGAGGGGTTTGATCCTGCGAAACGAAATGGCGGTGGTCCTGGGCCAGAGTTACCTGTAAACCCTTTCAGTGTAATATATGTACAGTTTGTTTCGTGAACGATCATCCTTCATCCTATCTGGGAAAGCAGTTTCACTGAGTGCTCATCTTAATTGTGTGGGCACACACAAGACTCCCAGAGCTCCTCTTAGCCTGGTTATTCATCAGTCAGATGACCTCCATTTCTTACTGTTTGAAAAGGAATCGTGTAAAAGTCAGATTTGTTCAGTCGAGTTGTCACCGTTACTTCTGCGACTTTATAACGCTGCATCACGGGTCAGGTAGGGCCTTCCACCCAGATTTCTTTCACCTCCATTGCAAACTGGAGTCAAGAACAGCTAATATAGTCAAGTAAGCCCACAGAGTAGTTTCCAAAAGAAAGAAGTATGTACACTGTCGTGTGTATGATCTTCTTTTTATAAAAACAATTATTTTAAAGTGCTAATTATGTAGGATTTCCATCACTGAAGCAGTTTGCAAGGTTCACCACGAGATGGATTATTATATTTTGAAGTTATGCCTGGAATTCTGGTAGCCACCAGCAGACCTCAGTTTAGGTAGACTCTAGATGTAGAGGACTGATATTTCAGAATAAAAAAAAATTCTTCCGAAGTTGGATGTTCTTTTTCCATCAGATCTATTTGTTTGGGCAGTTTACATGGATATCTTCACTAAATGGATATCAATTAATAATAATAATTAATTGATCTGAGTCTTTGTACAGTTTCCTTTGTGGGTTACACATCAATCACAACCAATGAAATATCTTAAAGATTAAGAACAAAAAGGCAAACATGATTAATCACGCATTTTTAAATAAATAGATTATTAAACTACCGTGCTGCATCTAACTTTTGCTTACTATCCAACCAGGGTATAATTACCTAAGGAACAAGTGATTCCAGTTCTTTCTTCCTGCAGGACCTGGGTACAGGCTCGCTTTTGATAGAATGCAGTACAGCTGTTTATTAAAGCAGTTAGTAAGCATACATCTGAAGTCTCTACAGTTCCAGAGACTGTTTTCTTTATTGCTGCATCCAAGCACCTAAAACAGTTCCTGGCACACAGAAAGGGATGTACAAGCTATGCGGTCTGTGCTATCTGCGGTATATAAAGACGTGAATAAGAAGAGCTCCTTTAGATTCTTGCCTTTTGAGGAATTTTTAATTGGTTGGCTAGAGAAGACCCTCCAGAGAAGGCAGTGGCAACCCACTTCAGTACTCTTCTGCAGTCCATGGGGTCGCTAAGAGTCTTAGACATGACTGAGCGACTTCACTTTCACTTTTCACTTTCATGCATTGGAGAAGGCAATGGCAACCCACTCCAGTGTTCTTGCCTGGAGAATCCCAGGGACGGGGGAGCCTGGTGGGCTGCCGTCTCTGGGGTTGCACAGAGTCGGACACGACTGAAGCGACGCAGCAGCAGCAGAGGCCTCAGGCTGTCGCAGTCGTGGGTGCTGTGACGGAGGCTGAGTGAGCGCTAGCGAGGGGCCGGGAGGAGGAGAAAAGCCTTCCCAGTCCAGTAACTGTGAGCCTGCTCGGAGGATGAGTGAGAGGCAACTGCAGAGAGCAAAAGGGGACACCTCTTAGGTGCTGTATCCCTTTGTGCCTCTGCTCCAGTCACCACCACTACTGGGTGGCTGTCTTCAGTCTGGAGTCGCAGGGAGTGAGGTGGTCAGATAAAAGCTGTGTTTCTGTGTGACCACCCCAGCTTGAGTCATGTGATTTCTGGAGCCAGTCACAGCCGGGGAGATGGAGTGATCTCACTGGTCAGGCCTGGGTCAAGTGCTCTCCTGGAGAAAGGGGTGATCTTCCCCTTTCAGTGCCAGAGACCAGGCCTGAGGGAGGGATGGTCCCCAAAGGAGAATTTAGGCACTATTTCCACAGGGGCAAATGAATGCCAGGCTGCCAAAACAGATTCACGTGTCCTTTTCCCCACTTTCCTATTCTTACATCTGCAGTACCCGTAGTCTTGGTTCTGTTTTCTGTACTGAGGACATAATCCAAGTTTAAATTGTGTGTATATTAAGCCGCTTCAGTTGTGTCTGACTCTTTGTGACCGTATGGACTGTAGCCCTCAAAGCAAGAATACTGGAGTGAGTTGCCATGGGAATCTTCCCACCTCAGGGATGGAACCTATATTTCTTATGTCTCCTGCATTGGCAGGCAAGTTCCTACCACCAGCACCACCAAGTTTAAATTATGTTAGTACAGACTTGTTAGGGGAAACACTGACTGAAATCACTCACCTTGGCCAGGCACCACAGTAACCACTTGAGTGGGTTATTTTACAAAAGGAGGTCCTAGTAAAAAAGAAAAAAAGAACTAACAAGCCACCACCAACCAGAAGAATTCAGGAAAGGTCGAAAGGAAACAGGCAGTGTCAGTCCATATGTCCTCCCGGAATCCTGGCTGGAATGCAACTCGAGCGAGTGATGCTCACGCCGCCAGGAGGGACCTTGAGTCAGGATGATTGGCCAGAGACAGCCTGGAAACTAATCCGATCACCATAAAACCTGACATGTGAGCCGCTTGGCGGAACAGTTCTCCTGGGTTCCCTTGCCCTCCTGCTGTTAACCTCAGTGCCCCCTTCCCAATAAGGTTCTTGCTTTGTTAGCACAAGTGGCTCCTTAGACAATTCATTTCTGAGTGTTTGACAAGAGTGTGCTCTTGGGCCCTGGAAGGGATCTCTCTTCCTGCAAAAAAATATACTTAGGAGTAACCATTGTGTGTGTTTGTGTGCACACTTGCACATGCATAGGTTTATAGGTTTGGGGGATATTTGTATACATCTCATCTCATGTGACCAGTTGCTGTACATTTGTGGGCACCATATCGTTGGATAGGGTTGCAGAAAATGGAGCTTTGCAGAAGCCCTGCCTCAAAGTAAGGGGCAGTGGGAAACTATATATATGGCCCAGTTTTCTAATCTCTCTGACTATGGTTGGTGCCCCTGGCCCTGGGCTATACTCTGGGCACACCGCTTGGCTGTGCTGTGTGCTCTTAAAAAGTGTGGCTATTATGACCCAGCAATCCCACTGCTGGGCACACACACCGAGGAAACCAGAATTGAAAGAGACACGTGTACCCCAATGTTCATCACAGCACTGTTTACAATAGCCAGGACATGGAAGCAACCTCGATGCCCGTTGGCAGATGAACGGATAAGAAAGCTGTGGTACATATACACAATAGACTATTACTCAGCCATTAAAAAGAATGCATTTGAGTCAGTTCTAATGAGGTGGATGAAACTGAAGCCGATTATACAGAGTGAAGTAAGCCCGAAAGAAAAACACCAATACAGTATACTAATGCATATGTAGGGAATTTAGAAAGGTGGTAATGATGACCCTATATGTGAGACAGCAAAGAGACACAGATGTAAAGAACAGTTATTTGGACTCTGTAGGAGAAGGCGAGGGTGGGATGATTTGAGAGGGTAGCATTGAAATGTGTATATTATCATATGTGAAGCGGATTGCTGATCCAGGTTCAATGCATGGGACAGGATGCTCATGGCTGGTGCACTGGGATGACCCTGGGGGATGGGATGGGGAGGGAGG
>SJYF01001114.1:1169778-1179866 GCA_006410515.1 Procapra przewalskii | reverse complement strand
CAGTAGACAAGAGGTCACAGGCAGGGCCCACTGCTGCCAAGATAAAAGATGCTGATTCCCACCATGGCTGTGTGCAAGTCAGATGAGAAAAATTATCATACAAATACACTCTGATTAAATCTAGAGCAGGGGGGAAAAGCTGCCGCCCAGAGGTCAAAGCAAGTAGTTCTGTAGAAAAGCATACAAAGAAGTTGTTGTTTAGTCTCTAAGTTGTGTCCGACTCTTTGTGACCCCATGATTGTAGCCCATCAGGCTCCTCTGTCCACAGGATTTCCCAGGCAAGCATACTGGAGTGGGTTGCCACTTCCTCCTTCAGGGGCTCATCCTCACCCAGGGATTGAAGTTATGTCTCCTGGATCTTCTGCATTGATGGGCGGGTTCTTTATCACTGTGCCACTGGGGAGGTCCTGACTAAGCACAGAGAAATCATCAAATGGAAAAAGGTGCAGCAGGATAACCCTGTGTATACACACAACAAGCCTGTGTGTGCATATAACATTCCTGTATACACACATAAGAACCCCATGTGTGCATATAACCAGTGGAGAACCACGAAGGGGGTCATTCAGTAAAAACTTATAAAATAATAATAAAGTGATTTGATCTTAAGTGTGGTGAAGAAAAATTTCAAGGTACAGACACTAACCATTCTTCTGCTCTAGAAACCATTGACCAATGATCAGTGCCTTTTAAAGAGAAGAATTGTCTTTTAATTGTTGTTGAAACTCCCCTGGCTGCCTGTAGCTCTCTTGTTTGCACAGAAGACTAAAGAGATTTTTAAGGATGATTTTGACTACACAGATTTATCTCCTCACTCTGTGACTTCAAGGGTTAAGTGAAAGTGAAGTTGCTCAGTCGTGTCCGACTCTTTGCGATCCCATGGACACCTGGCTCCTCTGTCCATGGGGTTTTCTAGGCAAGAGTGCTGGAGTGTGTTGCCATTTCCTTCTCCAGGGAACTTCCCGACCCAGGGATCGAACCCAGGTATCTCACATTGTAGACAGACGCTTTACCGTCTGAGAAGGCTTTCACAAAAGGGTGAAGTTTATTCATTCCTCACAGAATCTCTTGTCCAAAGACTGGGATGAAGGATCAGCCATTTTTACTGAATGACCCCCTTCTTGGTTCCCCACTGGTTATATGCACACATGGGGTTGTTATGTGTGTATACAGGAATGTTATGTGCACACACAGGCTTGTTGTGTTTATACACAGGGTTATCCCCCACTGCACCTTTTTCCATTTGATGATTTCTCTGTGCTTAGTCAGGACCTCCCCAGTGGGGAGGACAGCAAGTATGGATTTGTTAAACTGGCATAAAGCACTCAAAAGGATGGCCTTTCAAGTAGAAAACAGTTTATTTTCCCCTCCTTTTTATATCTCAGTCAGATCATCTCCCAGTGAGTTCTATAAATTATATATTTAATTAAATATCACATTGTTACAAATAAAATTTAAAACCTGTGATCATTTTGCAACATCACACTTTGAGCTACATCACTCTTCCCATGGGATATATTCAGTTTATATTGGTCTCACCTCTTCTTTTTGGGGCTCAGTAGTTGCAGTGTGTGGCCTTTGTTGCCCCGTGGCATGTGGGATCTTAGTTCCTGGACCAGGGATTGAACCTGTGTCCCTTGCATTAGAAGGTATATTTTTAACCAGTGGGCCAGCAGGGAAGTCCCGCGGTCACTTCTTGATTGTTCACACTAGGCTCTGCCATGCTGTTTTGCATGAACACCGTGAATTACTCAACCTCTACTGCTGTATGATAAGCCTTGCTTGCACAATGAAGTGTGGGATTTTCTACACTGGGTGTTACAGGGAGAAGAGTCCTGTGTCTACTTTGATCTTATTTTCCCTAAAGGTACAGTCATAGTGCTGCTGGATCTTAGGGGAGTTTTGTGCTTTCGGAAGACTTCTCTAGCAGGTGGCACTAATGTTAAACAACACGTCCATCAGTGCAGGAGACATGAGAGACTTGAGTCCGATACCTGGGTGGGGAAGATACTCTGGAGGACGGCCTGGCAACCCACTCCAGTATCCTTGCTTGGAGAATCCTAAGGACAGAGGAGTCTGATGGGAAACAGTGCAAAGGGTCGCAAAGAGTCGGGCATGACTGAAACTATTTTGCACACATGCTCCTCAAACTGGGTGCCCATATCTTTACAAGAACTTGAAGGCAAGGACAGCTAAGAAATTGAGTACTTATGCCCAGCACTGCCCTAAGCACTTTAATGTATTTTAACTCATGCTGTCCTCATAATAAAGGTCTGGGGTGGAGGGTGCCATCCTCAGCTCCTTTTATTTTTTATTTTTTAAAATTTATTTATTTTAATTACAAGGTAATTACTTTACAATATTGTAGTGGGTGTTGCTCAGCTCCTTTTAAAAAAGAGAAAATAGGTCACTATCTGCCTGTGGTTTAGAATGATTGATCCTGGGCCCTTCCTTCTGCATTTTCATATGTCAAAGGTCGCCTGTTTTATGTTTCCCCTCTTGAATCAACGCCGCTTAGTCTGCTCTTGTCCTGTGACTGATTACATAGAAAGTTAGTAAAGCCCATTGCTTTCCCAAGACAGAGGACCTGCCTGGGGACAGGGTTCTCTGTCTGGCTATATTTTAGGAGGCAGGATAAGAGATATGGAGTGCAGTTCCCCAACCTTGACCTTCAGTGTCCCGTGCAGGATACATTCCTGATTACGTTTCCGTCAGGGAGTTTGGTTTTTTAAAAGAATCTTGTTATGAATTTATACCATCTATTAGCTGGGTTCTCCTTGGGCAGTAGATTCACACTCCCCACTCCTGTCACGGTCCTTGCTGACTATTCAGCTTCTACTTTGGGCTCCTGTATGACCTTGGCTGGCCCTGTCACCTCCAAGGATCTCCAGTTTCCTCACCTGTAAAATGAGAAAACCCTCTGCTCCTCTGCTAAGGCATCACTGGGATGCAGGCATTTCTTTAAAGTGCCGAGAAAGATGAATGTGGCCCAGGAGTGTCAAGCAGCTATTTGTTCTGATAAAGAGGCGGGACTCCTTGCGTTGTCACAAGCCTTCAACCACTGACCCCTGCTGCTGCCCTGGCCATTCTCCTTCCCTCTCCTGGGAAACAGCATTGGAGCTCCTGCCAGGTGCCCGCCTTCCCAGCCTCAATAGACGGCCCCTGCCCCTGTCCACCGGACTGTAGATCCTAAGTTTCTTACTTTTAATTTTTGGCAGCACTGTGTCTTTGTTGCTGTGTGCAGGATTTCTCCAGCTGGGGTGCACGGGTTTCTCATTGCAGTGGCTTCTCTTGTTGAGGAGCACAGGCCCTAGGTGTGCAGGGCTCAGTAGCTCCTGACACTCAATTGCACTGTGGCACCTGGGATCTTAGTTCCTGGACCAGGGATTGAACCTGTGTGCCCTGAATGGGCAGGTGGATTCTTAACCACTGAACCACCAGGGAAGTCCCACCTGCGTTTTTAATTAAACCCTTGGCACCTAGCCCAGTGCTTGACACATGGTCAGTGATCAATTAATAGTCCTGAAGGAAAGAAAGAGTAATGGATGAATACAAGTTTGGAGGAGATGGGTTATTGCCACTTCTCCCAAGAGAAAAAAAGACCAGAGCTCCATAAAGGTCTATTTAGGGTAAAAGACTGCAAGAGTTCTGTGCGTGTCCATTTCTGTGAATCTGGATAATTATCGAGGCGGCCAGGCGGAGGGTCTGGCAGGAGCTGGGAAAACCAGAATCACAGTGTGCGTAGGAGTAAAATGGAGCAAGCACGTGGGTGTTCTTCGGAGCCTTCAAGGTCAGAGTGAGCTGAGATCCACGGTCTAGGCTTTGTTGCATGGCAGAGACTTAGTCGGGAAAGCTAGGCAGTTGCAGACGTGAACCTGAAAGGTTGTTGGCTCCCCTGCCACCCAAGAGCAAGACCAGCCCGTCATTCATCCTGTGCTTCCTTTTGTTTATACTGGTGGCCGTGGTGGTTCAGTTGCTAAGTCGTGTCCAACTTTTTGTGACCCCCATGGACTGTAGCTTGCCAGGCTTCTCAGTCTGTAGAATTTCCTAGGCAAGAACACTGAAGTAGGTTGCCATTTCTTCCTCCAGGGGATCTTCCTAACCCAGGGACTGAACTCACGTCTCCTGCATTTCAGGCAGTCTCCTGCATCAGAGTGGATTCTTTACCGCTGAGCTACCAAGTACTGGACCCTATCACAAGGGGAGTGCTGTCTGTGAGAGTCAGATGGCTCTTCTCTCCTTAATAAGACTGATAGAGCCTTACTTGTTCACAGGAGAGGATCCTACATAGAAACTTTACCACCCAGCAAAGTCCAAACCAAATGTCTCCACTGGGAAAGTGTTCCCAGTCTGACAAGTCTCTCTCCCTCTGGACCCACAACAAATGAACCTTGTTCCCTTAGTGAATCACTGTGCTGGAGGCTCTTCTCTTTAAACAGCATTCCAACCTTCATTCTTTCATTGCTAACACATTCACGTTTGAGGAGCCACTCAGGTGATAAGAAAAGTGAAGTCACTCACTCATGTCCGACTCTTTCCGACCCCATGGACTGTAGCCTACCAGGTTCCTCCATCTATGGGATTTTCCAAGAATAATGGAGTGGCCAGTCTAGGTTCAATGCAGAATACAGGATACTTGGGGCTGGTGCACTGGGATGACCCAGAGAGATGGTATAGGGAGGGAGGTGGGAGGGGGATTCAGAATTGGGAACTCATGTACACCCGTGGGGGATTCATGTTGATGTATGGCAAAACCAATACAGTATTGTAAAGTAAAATAAAGTAAAAAAAAAAAAAAGAATACTGAAGTGGGTTGCCATTTCCTTCTCCAGGAGGTCTTCCCAACCCAGGGGTTGACCCGGGTCTCCAGCATTGTATGCAGATGCCTTACCGTCTGAGCCACTAGGGAAATCCAGGTGATAAGAAAGTGGGCAGGAAATGGCAATCACTCTGAGGGCAGACCTTGCCCATCCCTTGGCTTCCTGCCCGAGGGAGATGCTCAGTCAACCCAGCTGACCCCATCCCTCTGTTCCCCTCTCAGTCTCAGCCTGCATGGCTCCTTGCTCATATTTGTCTTCTTAACAGCCCTTTCATTATTATTATTATTATTATTTTTACTCTTATCATTTTACTAACTTTTTTTTCAGAGTTACTTTTTTAAGAAAAATTATTTTTAATTGAAGGATAATTGCTTTCCAATATTGTGCTGGTTTCTGCCATACATCAATATGAATCAGCCATAGGGATACATATGTCCCCTCCCTCTTGAACTTCCCTCCCACCACATCCCACCCAACTCGGTTGTCACAGAGCACTGGTTTGAGCTCCTTGAGTCACAGAGCAAATTCCCATTGGCTGTCTATTTTACGTATGATAATGTTTGTTTCCGTGCTGTCTCCATTCACCCCACCCTCTCCTTCCCCCACTGTGTTCACAAGTCTGTTCTCTGTGTTTCCATTGCGTCCTGCAAGTGGGTTCATCAGTACCATATTTCTAGATTTCATATATTTGCTTTAATATATGATATTTTCTCTTTCTGGCTTACTTCACTCTGTATAATAGGCTCTAGGTTTATCCATCTCATTAGAACTGACTCAAATGTGTTCTTTTTATGCCTGAGTAATACTCCATTGTGTACATGCACCCCAGCTTCTGTCTATTCATCTGTTGATGGACATCTAGGCTGCTTTCATGTCCTAGCTGTTGTAAACAGTGCTTCAGTGAACACTGGGGTACAGGCTTCTGTTTCCATTATGGTTTCCTCAGGGTGTATGGGGTTGCTGGGTCATATGGTAGTTTTATGCCTAGTTTTTAAAGGAACCTCCATACTGTTCTCCATGGTGAAGAGCCCTTCTTAAAACAAGTCCTTTTGCTTCTGTGAAGTAGGGAAACCAATTTGGACCTGAAGGATTCAGCTTCTTCTGCCTTCCCAGACTCTGGCCATGGACCCAGCCCCAGTGGCCCACTGCCCTTGGGTTTTGGCAGCTCACGTCAAGGCAAGGTCCAGCCTTTTGAACAAAAAGCACCACGTGGCCTGTCAAGGCAAGGTCCAGCCTTTTGAACAAAAAGCACCACGTGGCAGGACAGATGATTCTCCAGCATCACCGGACATAACTGCACCTAGAATGAGACACAGACTCCTTCACTTGCTGCTGAGCTGTGCTTCCAGGGCCTTCGTGGAGGCAAGAAAACTCCCAGCCCCTTTTCTCTGAGGTTTGATGTGCCACTGCCACCAATGCACAGCGGGTGCTACACCTTGGTTTGAATTTAAGCCATCCTGTTGAATCTGAGCTAACCTCTCCTTAGTGAGAATTGTGCTATAGCCACGTCACAGGAAGTCTTCACTGCCAGCACCGTGACATGGCCCTGATGGTCCACGGCCTCCACTGCGAATGTGCAGATGTCTGGGTGAAGGGAGAACATTGTTTGTGAGCTGCTTGGGGTCTGATCTTGTTCTTTGGCTCCTATTAAATGGAGAACTTAGCGATCTATTGAAAGAAGACATTTTGTCTCCACCCTGTAAGACCAAATCCTTTCCTTGCCTTTCTGGCTTCCTGACTGATGAAGGAAATCTTGGCCTATTTCAGTCAGTCAGTGGAGCATCGTCAGTCTGGCCACTTGTGCACACACAGACCTACCATTCTTAGAGGGACAGTGCAGTCTTTAAATAAAGTACATGACAAAACCAATGCAATATAATAAACATGACAAAACCAATACAATATTATAAAGACATGACAAAACCAATACAATATTATAAAGACATGACAAAACCAATACAATATTGTAAAGACATGACAAAACCAATACAATATTATAAAGTAATTAACCTCCAATTAAAATAAATAAGTTTATATTAAAAAAATACAGATCAGGGTGTTCAGACTTGGGATCCAGTGTCTGCATTGCCACAGTTAGCTGTGTGGTCCTGGGTAGGTCAAGCACCCTGGCTCCATGTGATTTTGCAGCTGGAAAAATCGGCTGTGGGACCCAGCAGTCTCTGTGTTCCCCTCCAGCTCTAACACCTTGCATTTTCCTCTTAAGCAGGTCTCTGGGCTAAAGAATTGTTAGAAAATTTCAATCGAATTCACAGCACCCTGCCATGACAGCAACCCTCGATCAGGAAGGTAATACAGGCACATAACAATTAGCTGCAAAATTTCATCAATTCATCATAAATTGCCATAGAAGGCTCCTCAGGCTTCAAAGTGGATCTTTGCTAGTTCTGAGTAGTCTGTTTTTATTGTCTGTCTTAAGAGATGTTAATGAGATATTTTCCATATGCATTTCCCTTGTGTGGTGTGGTGTCTGGGAGAATTGAGTTGCAACAAAAGCAGATGTCACAGAAATGTCAGGTCATTCCAATTCACTGCAATTTGCCTTTGCAGTCCTGAGTGAGGCACAACCCAGAAATACAGAAATGATGACACAGAAGGATTCAGACCCACCTGTCCTGTCTCTTGTGCAAGCTGACCCAGCCAGCAAGACTACTCTGTGACCTCCCACCCTGGATACTTCTGGTAACCATGTCAGTTGGGTAAATATATGCCCATGTTGTCTTGTTCCAAACCAAAGGGGAAAATATTTGAAAACTTAACCCTTCCTAATCCCATAAGGGTCCTTTAATGGCCCAAGTCATGGCTCGCTTCCATTGAGATGGAAGACGGTTATCGGTGATCATTTTTCACTCTGAAACAATAAACTCCAAGGCCCAGCCCAGTGTTGTTGTGCTGGGAGATCCTAATTATAGCGTCTGCATGTATAGTTACCTGTTAAGAGTCTTAGGAACCTCAAGGTCACATCAAGGTCACAGTCTTCTTTGCTGCTGTAAGCACAGTCTGGAAGCCAAGGAGGAATTGCTCACACAGCTCCTGGTTCTTTCCTCCTTTCTGAACTGTGTTTTGATGCAGCAAATGGCTTTGTAATGAAGGATGGCTTTGTTTACCACCAGCTCCCAGAGTCTGAGATGGTAGCTGTAACCCAGTCCACAAGGGAGAAGAAAAGAGAGCAAGATGGCAGACTCTTGGGTTGGTCTCTGGTGAACTCTAACAGCACTGGCTGCTGACACCATGTCTCTGTCTGACTTATGTGACAATGATCAGTGTCACAGAATCGATCCTGTCACCAAGAGCCACCCCTCTATGGAAAAGCACTCCTCTACCTTTAACCTCATGATAACTGCAATCTTCCCTGGCTTCACAGCCACAACAGAGAAAGAGGTACCAACCTGGCACCGCATAGGAACCACTGGGTGGGGAAGAGGGCTGGAAGGTTCCCTTTGCCACTGCTGTGGTTGGCTAGCCACACTTGCCTTTTCTCCAAGCCTACTGCCAACTCTCAGCAGACAGATGATCACAAGTGAGTGAGTCAGGGTCTCCTCGGGACCCAAGGGACCTGCATAGCAATTTACCAAATGGGACCAGAGATCTGGAAGAATTAATGGGCTTAATGTTGCTTAACCCTGCTTCCTGACTCATCCTTCCACATCGTGGGAGTCTGAATCAAGATCTGCTAAGTGCCTTCACATAGCACAGTTAAAATAAACGTTCCCACAGAATCCACTTCAATACCGAGGAAGAGACCAATTTCTCAAGAAAGGAAAGCTGGTACTCTTGGTGAGCTATCCACCTTGCTTAATGTGCAAATAGAATATGTGATCCATCATTGAATTGACAGAACTTGCCATTATTGTGCCAAAATAGGAATTCACATGGGCAAATAAATCTACAACCAATCAAGTCAGGAAATTTAAAAAATCAGTTAAACTTTGTACTTGACCAAGCTGTGCAAATTTATTAAAAATAAATTACTACTCCTGAGAAGACACCTACAAGACTCCTCTGAGAATTTGACATCTTTAGTAAAATCCTAAATTCTTGAACTCAGAGTACATCTATGTCGCTTAGTTTTGAATCTCTATACCTTCTGGCAGAGTGTGCAGTAAGTTGTTTTAAAATGCTTTTTACTTTCCGAGAAGTTAAATGCTTGATCCGAAGATTTTACTGCAATATTCTATACCCAGGAAGAGACTCTAAAACTGAGTCTGGATTTTATTATAAGAAAAGTGGCATTGGTAAGCAAGTTTATTAACTGGAAGATGATATCAGGTTTTCACCACATCAGATGTTTACTCTTTTCCTTCAGCATTGTGAATACAGAATGCATTACTTAGGCCTTTAATTTGCAGAATTGTTTCATAGTCTAATTGGCACCTTCATTGGAAGCATTATAATTTTTTTTTCTCAAAAGATGAATAGCCTTAATAATGGAATAAAAGCATTGTGACCAGAAACAGATCTGCTCTCCGTTTCCTCATGTCAGGCAGCCCTTTAGGGTACATGAACATGAGTCATTGTGTTATGCTTTATAATGAGCATTCTTCTCTTCTAATGGAGCAACATTGCTTGTAGTCTCAGCCATTCGCAATAGATGTAAGGAGGCCAACTCCAAACATAAATCATAGGAACAACTGTGAACAACTGCAGTAAACAACACCCACTCCTCTGTTTAATTTATGCAAACACAATGTTGGAGCAGCACAGATGGCCACGACCAGTCACTTGTTATATAATTCACAGAAAGTTACACCACCTCCAGCCCCAAGCACTAACATGACCAAGCCCTGACTTTCAAGGTCAAGCTCACTGAGTTCTTAAGAAGCAGAATCTGGGGATGACAAAAACAGGGTACCAAGGACGCTTATTATCCCTTGATGTCCAAGGGGGACATCGCAAATGGGTCCCTTACTCTTGCAACCCAAGTGCTTCTCAGATGTCTTCCCATACAGGAGGGCTCTAGGCAGTCACCATCACTTTACTTGAGTTAGCTTTTGAGTTCAAGTCTCTTTATTACTCTTCCCTATATGTGTAAGTACAACTCTTTCAAGTAACAGAAATAAATTAATTTGATAGCTCATCTTTAAAAAGTTTCATTAAACCCCAGTGAACCAAAACGTTATTTTCACTAATAAATGAAATTGGGGCTCAAAACACAACTATTTTTGTGCAAAAGTCCTGCAACTTCTAGTAGATTGCTCAGAATATAGGAGGCATTCAAAGTTATTTACAGAATAAATGAAAGTAGAATTA
>SJYF01001114.1:1133269-1169652 GCA_006410515.1 Procapra przewalskii | reverse complement strand
AATCTGCCTGAAAAACAGAACTGGGTTTGATCCCTGGGTTGGGAATATCCCCTGGAGAGGGGAATAGCTACCCACTTCAGTGTTCTTACCAAGAAAATTCCATGGACAGAGGAGCCTGGCAGGCTACAGTACATGGGGTTGCAAAGAGTCAGACACAAATGAGTGACTAATACACACACACATGTGCATGTGTGTGTGTACATATATATATAGTCCATGGGGCTACAGTCTAGTCCACAGGGTCACAAAGAATCAGGCATGACTTAATGACTGAGCACACGCACAGATACACACAGTATATATGTGTGTGTGTTTGTGTGTGTGTGTGTGTATATATATATATACATACATACATCATATACATAATGTGTCTTTATATGTATATGGAGAGAGAGAAAGATTTTTTTTAATATTTGGCTCATGAGCTTGTGGGAACTTACAAGTCTGGCAGACTGGAGACCCACAAAGAAGTTGATGTTGCAGCTTGAGTCCAAATAGTCTGGAGGCAGAATTCCTTCTTCTTCAAGGGTCTTCAGTCTTTTCTCTTTGAGCCTTCAACTGATTGGATGAGGCCCATCCACATTAATTGGCTTTACCCAGAGTCCACTGACTTCAACACTAATCTCATCTGGAAAATACCCTCACAGCAACATCCAGATTCAATCTGGATTAACATTCCAGTAGCATTTAGTGAATTTTCACAAGGTTATTAAAAAATTTTTGTGAAAATGCAAATGGTTAACAACAGCCAAGGACATCTTGGAGAAGAGCAAAGTGGAGGGGTTTTCACTGCTGGGTTTTGAGTTTATTGAGAACTACAGTAAGTTAAAAAAGAGGTATCTGAGCAAGGAGAGACAAATACATTGACAGACCAGAAAGAGAATCCAAAATCAGACCCACTCATACATGGACACTTTTTGACCAAGATGACTTTTCAGAGCACTGCGGAAAGAGTGGTCTTTCAATAAACAGTGAAGGATCAAATGTATATCCATATGCAGAAAGGTGAAACTTGAGTCCCATCTCATGCTATGCACAAAAATCAATTCCAAGTGGATTTTAGAACTAAATGTGAAAATTTGAATAATGAAACTTTAACAAGATAACATGAAGAGTATCATCAGGACCTTGGGAGGGGAAAAGATTTGTTAAAAAGTATGCAAACACCACTAATCATAAAGAAAAGACTGAAAAACATAAAAAGTACGTTAAACTCAAGACTATTTATGAAAGACACAAAAACATGAAAAGGCTCATCACAGAGTGAGAAATAGAGCCATGACCCATATAACAACAAAAGGTTCCAATCCAGATGATATTGAGTTATTAAGAAAAAAAGACAAACAACCAAGCAGGAATATAGGCAAGAGATTTGAACAGGCATTTCACGAGAGATCTCCACATGGCTAATAAACAGGTGATAAGGTGGTCAACATCATTAGTAATGATGAATGTGCAAATTAAAACCATTTGGAAAAGGCAGACAGTACCAAGTATTAGCAAAGATATAGAGAAAACAAAGGCAGTGGTAAAGAATCCACATGCCAATGCAGGAGATACCGGAGACTTGAGTTCAATCCTTGGGTCAGGAAGATCCCCTGGAGGAGGAAATGGCAACCTATTCCAGTATTCTTGCCTGGAAAATTCATGGACAGAGGAGCCCAGCAGGCTACAGTCCATCGGGTTGTAAAGAGTCAGACGTGATTGAATGACTGAGCACATGTACACAGAGCAAATAAAACTCACATCAGCTGTCAAAGGAAGGCTAAGGCAGTATAACCCTTGGAAAATGGTTTGACATTATCCACTAATGTTTGATAAACTCATGACCTAGGGTAGCAATTTTACTTGTGTATGTGTGCGTGTGTGTGTAAGACTTGTACAAGAATTACCATAGCTATGCTGTTAATTGACTTCCCTGGTGGCTCAGATGGTAAAGTGTCTGTCTACAATGCGGGAGAACAGGGTTCAATCCCTGGTTTGGGAAGATCCCCTGGAGAAGGAAATGGCAATCCACGCCAGTACTATTGCCTGGAAAATCCCATGGACAGAGGAGCCTGGTAGGGTACAGTCCATGGGGTCGCAAAGAGTCGGACACGACTGAGTGACTTCACTTTCACTTTCACACTGTTAATAATGGTCACAAATCAAAAACAACTTAAATATCTGTCAACAGAATAGATAGTGTTAGGTAAAAAGATGACCAGGACACCAAAAAAGCGTCTAACAGGCTTTTTAATGGCAAAGCACCACCAGGAGGGGTTCCTGGACCCAAACAAGACAGGCAGAGAAAGTCCGCCCCCCGACTGTGTTAGATGGTCAGGCTAGATGGAAGGGGGATCGGATAGGTCACCAGGCCGAGGCGTCGCGGGCTGACAGGTCCTTCTGCGTGGCTGGGGTGGGGCGGCTTTAGCTGGTGATGTGTGCTGTCATTGGTCCCTGGGATCTGGGAGGCTCCTTCCGTTAGGGACCTCCCCAGCCAGCAGGCGGGAGAGGAGGGGAGGCCCATCATGGCCCCCGGGGTCCAGCCTTACATTCTGACCCTTTTGATAGGATAAGGGGCGCCATTATCGCTTCTGGCTACTTCCTGCTGAACTGGGGCATCGCTGCGGCTGAGGGTCGTGGCCGGATCCTAGTGACCTTTAGGGGGCCTCGGGGTCTCTGGACAGGAGCTTGGAGTATGCGGCTACCATCAACATCTGTCCAGTAGCTGTCTGGGTCAGCTCCCTGACCCCTCCAGAGGATGATCTGAAAAACACAAGGTCTTATCGACAGGATGAGGAACAAGGCTCGAGGGGTCCGAGAAGTGGGAGAAGCCATTTTGCCCAAGATGACTTTCACCATCCCAAGAAATCGAAACCACCTGACTCGGCCTGTCCAAGTCTGATGCTCTGTCTCAGCTCTCGGACCTTGTTCTGAACTATCCCCGAGGCATTAATGAAAAAAACAACAGTCTTCTCTTAGGAATTGACAGGTTCCCCCTTTTTCAGCCATTAGCAGGTCTGCTGCTAAGTCGCTTCAGTCGTGTCCAACTCTGTGCAACCCCATAGGTGGCAGCCCACCCAGGCTCCCCCGTCCCTGGGATTCTCTAGGCAAGAACACTGGAGTGGGTTGCCATTTCCTTCTCCAATGCACGAAAGTGAAAAGTGAAAGTGAAGTTGCTCAGTTGCAACTCCATGGATTGCAGCCTTCCAGGCTCCTCCGTCCATGGGATTTTCTAGGCAAGAGTACTGGAGTGGGGTGCCATTGCCTTCTCCATAGCAGGTCTAGTCTAAAGCAATTAAACATTTTTCATTATATGCAACAACCTGGGGAGAATTCTAAAATCTTAATGTTAAGTCAAAGAAACTAGAAGCAAAAGTCTTCTCCATTTATGGAAAATTCAAAAGTATACAAAATTGAAGCCTGGTGTTAGAAATTAGAACGTCTGCACCTTTGGAGGGGAGGGAAGGGAAGCACCTGAGAGACAGAGATTCTTGGAGACTTCTTGGGTGGGGATATGGTTTTATTTCTCCATATGAGGTGGGGTAGAGACAAGATGTGATTATTTGGAGGGCACTCATCAAACTATATGGGCTGCCCTGGAGGCACAGCAGTAAAGAATCCACCTGCCAATGCAAGAGATGTGAGTTCTATCTCTGGGTCAGGAAGATCCCCTGGAGAAGGAAATAGTAACCCACTCCAGTATTCTTGTTTGGAAAATCCCATGGACAAAAGAACCTGTTACAGTCCTTAGGGTCATGAAGAGTTGGACATGACTGAGTGACTGAGCATGCAAGCTATATACTTATGGTTGTACATTACACTTTAGTAAAAAGAACTTTTAAATTCTTTAGCTGATTTGGTAAAAAAATGTTGAAGAAATATGAAATAAAGAATCAAGTAGCAAAAAAATTTTTAAAATAGAAAAAGCTAAGAAAGGTAAGGGATTAATCTTGTGCTCAAAATCAAAATATTGAGAATTCCAGAACAAAAGATTACAAAAAAAGTGGAGGATAAAATTATCCAAAATATTTCAATAAAACTTCCTAGAGCTGAAATTCAAAATACCCTCAGAATCCATTAAAGCACATCACAAACAAATGCTGGGGCAAAGAGTAGATCCTAAAATCTTTCAAAAATAAATAATATCCCACTTCTCCCATCCATATAGGAGCAGGGGCCTCAATATTTAGAAAACAATTTTCAAGGTAGAATTCTATACCCAGCAAAACTATCAATTAAGTAGGGGAAAATAAAGACTTAAAAATAACAACAACAAAAAACCCAACAAGACTTAATAATGCACACAAGGCTAGAGTTTGCTCCCAAATAGGAAAACTGCATATCATTTTGCTTCAAAAGGTTATAAATTCAGTGCTTGAGAAATCCTGCAGGTAAACAATAGGACTAGTAGAGTCTATTTTTGGATCTGTTTGCCAGCAAGCAAGCAGGCTTCTGTCCAGGAAGCCTTTTCTTATGAGGGGGTTTGAAGGAAGGTTCTGTTTACATCTCACCATGCCCTCCTCCCCTTCAGCCATTCTTAGTTCTTTTTCTTGAACTTCTGATAGTGATAGAAATCTGTAGTCCTTAGCAGGATTCTCATGGTTAGGGATGTGGAGACTCTTTCCAAAGGCTGGCCTTGGGCTCTTCTTTATTCTCCATCTGGGGGCATTGAGTACACTGTGATAAGATCCATGTACTGCTCATAATTCACACATGTTGGTGAAGGTAGAGGATGTCTCACTGTCCTTCTTCTTGTTCTGCTGACCTTCCAGCAGATGGGCCTTAGCATTCTCCATGGAAATATGTTTCATTTCAGCATCATGTGCAGGTCCACCTTGGGGATGCTACTTAACATCCACGTAGGAGACATCCCCACCGTCTTTTCTGAGGATGATTTCTGTAAGTTCAGAAGACTACACTCTTCAGCTTGACTTTCTGCTTTCATAATCTCTATTCCTTTCCTTTTCTTCAGCTCTGTCTCAAAGCTCTTCATCATGTGTGTGATCTCATGCCTTTGGTTGGTTTCTTTGCAAAAACATGTTCAAGTGGGGTCTTTCTGTTCACTGATCTCTTCTGTGGCTCTGTTCTTCACCTTCCTTATGTCTGCCACACCTCCTGTTTTCATCTGAGAGATCACCCCTCATACTTTCTCTTCCACCAGCAGGGCCACAGCACAGGCCACAGGGCCCCTTCCCCAAGTCCTGCACTTGGTGAGTCCTTAGGGCTCCTCCAGTTTGATGAGCCTCTTTGAGTCCAGCTCATCTTCCCATGACTTTGAGTCCATCACCAATTTCCAGACCTTACTCAAACTCATGTTTCTGCCATAAGAGTGATGTCATCTGCATATCTGAGGTTATTGATTATTTCTCCCTGCAATCTTGATTCCAGCTTGTGCTTCATCCAGCCCAGCATTTCTCATGATGTACTCTGCATATAAGTTAAATAAGCAGGGTGACAATATACAGCCTTGACGTACTCCTTTCCCGATTTGGAACCAGTCTGTTGTTCCATGTCCAGTTCTAACTGTTGCTTTTTGACCTGCATACAGATTTCTCAGGAGGCAGGTCAGGTGGTCTGGTATTCCCATCTCAAAGAATTTTCCAGTTTGTGGTGATCCACACAGTTAAAGGCTTTGGTGCAGTCAATAAAGCAGAAGGACAGCAGGGTCAATTAACAGAGCAGCTGTTCTTTCTGTCACCTAGGAGCACTGATGCCAAGAGAGGAAGCCCAGGTTTGGTGGAGTTGGAAGGTGAGCCTGGGGTCTGGTTTCTGGTCCTGCCATTTTGCTGCTGTTGTTAATTTAATTTCCATTTTATATTCGTGTATAGTTGTGTCCCGCAAAGTGATTCAGTTACATATATACATATATCTAATCTTGAAAGATGGTGCTGTGAAAGTGCTGCACTCAATATGCCAGCAAATTTGGAAAACTCAGCAGTGGCCACAGGACTGGAAAAGGTCAGTTTTCATTCCAATCCCAAAGAAAGGCAATGCCAAGGAATGCTCAAACTACCGCACAATTGCCCTCATCTCACACGCTAGTAAAGTAATGCTCAAAATTCTCCAAGCCAGGCTTCAGCAATATGTGAACCCTGAACTCCCTGATGTTCAAGCTGCTTTTAGAAAAGGCAGAGGAACCAGATATCAAATTGCCAACATCTGCTGGATCATGGGAAAAGCAAGAGAGTTCCAGAAAAACATCTACTTCCTTTATTGACTATACCAAAGCTTTTGACTGTGTGGATCACAATAAACTGTGGGAAATTCTGAAAGAGATGGGAATACCAGACCACCTGACCTGCCTCTTGAGAAACCTATATTCAGGTCAGGAAGCAACAGTTAGAACTGGACATGGAACAGACTGGTTCCAAATTGGGAAAGGAGTACGTCAAGGCTGTATATTGTCACCCTGCTTATTTAACTTCTATGCAGAGTACATCATGAGAAATGCTGGGCTGGAAGAAGCACAAGCTGGAATCAAGATTGCCAGGAGAAATATCAATAATCTCAGATATGCAGATGACACCACCCTTATGGCAGAAAGTGCAGAGGAGCTAAAAAGCCTCTTGATGAAAGTGAAAGTGGAGAGTGAAAAGCTGTGACCAACCTAGATAGCATATTAAAAAGCAGAGACATTACTTTGCCAACAAAGGTCCATCTAGTCAAACCTATGGTTTTTCTAGTGGTCATGTATGGATGTGAGAGTTGGACTATGAAGAAAGCTGAGCACCAAATAATTGATGCTTTTGAACTGTGGTGTTGGAGAAGACTCTTGAGAGTCCCTTGGACTCAAGGAGATCCAGCCAGTCCATCCTAAAGGAAATCAATCCTGAATATTCATTGGAAGGACTGATGCTGAAGCTGAAACTCTAATTCTTCGGCCACCTGATGTGAAGAGCTGTCTCATTGGAAAAGACCCTGATGCTGGGAAAGATTGAAGGTGGGAGGAGAAGGGGACAACAGAAGATGAGATGGTTGGATGGCATCACTGACTCAATGGGCAAGAGTTTGGGTAAGCTCTGGGAATTGGTGATGGACAGGGAAGCCTGGTGTGCCGCATGAGGTCACAAAGAGTCAGACACAACTGAGTGACTGAACTGACTGAGGAGCAATCTTGTTAAATTTGTGTCTCTCCTGATGGTTATGTGATCCAGACTCTAATACAAGCTTGAAAGAGCTGAAGACTCACATCTGTAAACAGTTTCCCAAAAGGGATATCAATAAACCAAAAAAATAAGCATGACAAGTCTGAGGACTGAAGGATTATGAATCTTGGAGGGAAATAGGCTTTCAGTCTTTACTTACTAGTGGGATGGAATTTTCTATCACCAGAGTGAGTTAGAGCAATGGAAATCAGAATTACAAGAGCTAAATAATTCGAGGTTCTTGAAGGCTGATGGATATCTCCTACAGAGACACCCTGATAAAAAGGAATGACTCTCTGACATAAAATTCCAGGCTTCAGTGTCTGAGAGGAAGGAGTTCTTAAAACAAGGGAATGGTTTGTCCAGAGTGGTAGGCAGAATAATGACCTCTAAAGATGTCCATGTCTTGGAATCTGCAAATATGTTAGGTCACATGGCAAAGGAGAATTAAAGTCACAAATGGAGCTAAATTTACTAATCAGAGGACCTTGTGATGGAGAGATTATTCTGGATTATTGGGGTGAGCCTAGTGTAGTCACAAGGGTCCGTATAAGTGGAAGAGGGAAGCAGAAGAGGAGAGTCACATGTGATGCTGAAAGCAAGGTTAGAGTGAGGTGATGTGAGGACTAGCTTTAAAGATGGAGGAAGACACCATGAGCCAAGGAATGCAAATAGCCTCTAGAAGCTGGAAAAGGCAAGGAAATGGGTCCCTTAGAGCACCCAGAAGGAACAAAGCCATACGGAAACCTTGATTTTTTTGGACTTAGAACCTCCAGACTGTAAGATAATGTATTTGTGCTTTTTGAATCTCTGTGTTATATATGTTAGTCATTCAGTCATGTCTAACTCTTTGCAACCCCATGGGCTATAGCCCACCATGCTTCTCTGTCCATGGAAGTCTCCGGGCAAGAATACTGGAGCGGACTGCCATTCCCTTCTCCAGAGGAACTTCCCAACCCAGGGATCGAACCCTGATCTTCTGCATCGTAGGCAGATTCTTTACCATCTGAGCTACAGGGAAGACCTAAATTGTCTTGAAAGTTCTAAATTTGAATCCCTAAATTGTGGTAATTTATTACAGCAGCAATAGGAAACTAATATATCCATAAACTCTGAAGACCAGAAGGCAGTGGGGTTAGGTATTCAAAGTGCTATAAATAAAACAAAACTGTCAATCAACCAAGAATCCTGCATCTGGTGAAATTACTCCTTAAATATGAGTAAGAAACTATAACATCTCCAGATAAACAAAAGATAAACATCATCACTTCACCTGACTTAAAGTTCTAAAGGGTGAATAAAGAACATGAGAGAATACCTTAAAGCCGTGTAAAGAAATAAACAACTCAATAGAGGCACATTCATGGGTAATTTGAAAAAATGCTAGGCTTATTGTAACATTGGTTTGTAACTGGACATTTTGTTTTCTACATGATTTAAGAGATTAATATATTTAAAGAAAAATAATTATTAGTCCAAAAGCTAGGATTATTGTAACTTTGGTTTATAACTCCAAATCTTGTTTTCTGTAGAATTTAAGAAATTAATGAACTTAAAAGAATTATTAGTTTATGTTTGAGTGGGCACAGTGTATAAAGATGTAATCTTTTTATTACATCAACAACTGAAAGGAGTGGGGCAAAGCTGTCAAGGAGCAGAATCTGTGTATGTCAGTTCAGTCAAGTGGATATTAATTCAGATTAAAGATTTATAACTTTAGGATGTTAAATGTATAATCCCCATGGTAACCACAAAGAAAATAGCTATAATAACAGATAGATTGAATTTCATTAAAATGTAATCATTTTGTGCATCAAAAGACACCAATAAGGAAGTGAACAAGGAACACATAGAATGGAAATATCTGCAAATCACATTCTGATAAAGGATATACAGTGGTGGTGATTTAGTTGCTAAGTCATGTCCAACTCTTGAGATCCATGGACTTCAGCCCCCAGGCTCCTCTGTCCATGGTATTCTCCAGGCAGGAATAGTGGAGTAGGTTGCCATTTCCTTGTCTTCCCGACCCAGGGATCAAACCCATGTCTCCTACCTTGCAAGCAGATTCTTTACTGCTCAGCCACCAGGGAAGCCCCATCCAGAGTAATCAGATAACTCCTAAAACTCAAGAACAAAATGGAATTCAATTCAAAATGGAAAAAGAACTGGAATAGACATTTCTCTAAAGAATATATGCAAGTGGCCAATAAGCACATAAAAAGCTGTTCAGCATCATTAGGGAAATGCAAATCAAAACTGCAATGAGATACCACCTTATACCTATGATTAATATAAAAACTGATCTGGAAAACAGTATGGCATTTCCTTAATATAAAAGTAGAATTACCATTTGATCTAGCACTTCCATTTCTGGGTATATATTAATACTTAAAGAAGTAAAAACAGGTCTCAAAGAGATATTTTTACACCCATGTTTATAGCACCATTATTCACAATATCTAAAATGTGGAAGCAACTCAAGTGTTCACTTATGATGACTAGATAAGCAAAATGTAGTATATACACACGATGGAATGCTATTCAACCTTAAAAAGATTGGGGGCTTCCCTGGTGGTCCAGTGGTTAAGAATCCACCTGCCAATGCAGGGGGCATGAGTTGGATCCCTGGTCTGGGAAGATCCTGTATGCGTGGAGTCACAAAGTCTGTGTGACTAGAGCCTGTACTCCACAACAAGAGGGGCCACTGCAATGAGAAGCCCACCCACCACAACAAAGAGTAGCCCCTGGTCACCTTAACTAGAAAAAGCCCATGCTTAAGCAACTAGCCAGAGAAGGCAATGCAACCCGCTCCAGTACTCTTGCTTGGAAGATCCCATGGACGGAAGAGCCTGGTAGGCTGCGGTCCAAGGGGTTGCTAAGGGTCAGACACGACTGAACGACTTCACTTTCACTTTTCACTTTCATGCATTGGAGAAGGAAATGGCAACCCACTCCAGTGTTCTTGCCTTGAGAATCCCAGGGACAGGGGAGCCTGGTGGACTGCCGTCTGCGGGGTTGCACAGAGTCGGACACGACTGAGGTGACTTAGCAGCAGCTGCTGCAAACAATTAGCATGTGCTTATCTCTTAATATTGAGGGTTGCCAGTTTTGGCTGAGTTCAGCCAGCTGGTTCATCTCTGCTGGACTTGGTAGGGCTCAAACACATGTCTGTGGTTCATCCACTCCAATTCAGCTCACAGGCTCTGTGCTGGAGGTGGAATCCTGTGAACTGACATCCCTTGTCACCCAACAGACTAGCTTGGACTTACTGACATGGGACAGAAAGATTCCACATGCAGCACCAAGTGCTTTTCAAGTCTCTGATTGCGTCATTTTTGCTACTGTCCACAGAAGGCTACATGTCAACTCAAGCACAGGCTAAAGGAAGACCTGAACTCTTGTTATGAAGCCACAAGCCAGGGTGTAAATAACAGAGCGGGGAGAAGACCTTGTGACCATTTGTGCAATCTAGTACAATTTTTAAAGTGAAACAGCCATGGCTCAAAGACAATCGAGTATTCCTTGGCAATATTTGACACCGAGGGTGAGTCTAAAATGCAAAAAGCACCTTAAAATACTGTCAAACGCATTCCTGCCTAAATAACCCACCACAAGAAAAAGAGACTCAGAATTCCTGCAATATCATTTCAGTAAAAGGAATGTGGTCCCCTTTACAATGGCAAGCAGAGATGCTCTTGAAATAAAACAACGGTTAATGGTAGCTGGATCCAGACCTCTGCTTTTATTATCTCCCATCTTTTAACATTTAGATCTATTTCTCAAAAGCCTACAGTTTCAACCAGACATTTTGAACCCTCTTCAACTGCAGGACTGGTTTGCAAAGAGAATTCTACGGGTCTCTCCGGGGCTCAAGCTGTCACCATCCTGTCTGGCAAGACTCCTGACTCCAGCTCTAATCTCTGAGCCTCAGTGGCTGGAATCACCAGGTGTCGGAGAGGGACTCCGCTGATATGAGAAAGAGTGCTTCCCCACATACCAACTGCCAAGCTCTGAATGTTTGGGTGAGGCTGAACTGGAGAAGTAATGGCCTGTCAGAACATTTAGCTGCCTTTGAGAAACCTTGTGTCCATCTTTCTTTTTGACGGGTGTCCGCAGATTTCTTTTTCAAGACCCAGGACTCTCAGCCCATGCTGGCTCCAGTCTAAGGAAGTGATGGACAAGCTGTCACTGCATGTGAAGTTTGGATGGTACCTGGGACTCTCCTCATGTTGAGGAAAGTTGGCAACAAAAAAAGGAGCATTTGAGTTGGGAGCAGCCAGTGAGGTGCTGGGTGAGTGACCTTTTACTTATCTGCACACTACGCTAACAAAAGGGGGTTTCAGGTGGCCTCCAAAACTATACATACCTCAGAATTTGAAGAATAAGCCAGAAGGAATGGAAAATAAGGGCAAAAAGAAGTAGTGAAACTCAAACTGGGCACACATGTGGGCAAGTCAATCAGAAAAATACAACCGATTATATGAGTCTCAGTATTCATGAGATAGAATTCAATTACTTCCTCAGGAGAAAAGCATTGCTTCCTACTCCTTGGCTCTGAAACATGTTTCTCCCAAGAATCCTTACATGTAATGTGTTTTTGCCTTGAAAGCATTTAGCACATTGCCTGGAACATGGAAAACACACAATAAATATTCCTGTTACTCATGCCACAGAGCAGGGGCCCCCAAAACACCATCTTCTCTGTCTGGACCCAAGGGATTCATCAACCAAGTGCCCCAAATTTTCCAGGTCAGTCACAATTTAAATTTTCTGTGGTCTAAACATGCACTAAGCCCAAACATGCATTAGATAATGATTTGGGATTCAGAAAATATGATTGCCATACAGTTAGGTAGTTAGAATAGGAAAGAGGAGTCCAGAATGGCAGTGGCTAAAAGACAAAGGAAGGAAAAGCCCACAAAAATAGAACAAAGGAGAGTCTGAGGACCAGAGAGAGGACCCTAGAACAAAGGAACGTCTGAGGACCAGAGAGAGGACCCCAGGTAGAACAAATGGCACTCCTGGCTAGCCCAGTTTAAACAGGGCAGGCCCGGGGGAGGAGGAAAACCTGTAAAAAGAGGAGCAACATCGGGCCAGGGGCCACTCTTCTCTTCGCATCTTTTGGGTCAGCATTCCCTCACGCCTTGAGGATGTATTTTCCTTTGCTGTCTAAATAAAACTGATCTGTAACACGGAGCTGTAACACGGGTCTGTCTGAGGGCTGTAATGCTGGTCCATCCGTCGCTTCAAATTTTTGTTGTGAAGAGATAGAACCAAGGAAATTACACACTCCTCCAACAATACTATGAGGCAATTCTGGTGACAAGGGTTTAAGTAAAAATTAATTGATATGGTTTTTAGGGAATCAATATACAAGCCCAGGGAATGGAAGAAATATATCCATGAGGTATTTCTGTGTAGGAATATAGCAACGCAATCACTGTACTCTGAAAAATCGGATACTATAAATCTCTTAGGAAAATTGAGGCTTTGAGGAAAGGGTAAAATGTTTTTCTTTACCCAGTGAAAATTACAGAGGAAAAAAGGGATTTTCTTATGGAACTTAATGCTGATTTACCACAGCTAGGAATCAGAGGTCTGACCTTCAGTCCACTTCCCAAGGAGACTGGATATAAGCCCTCAGGGTGTGTACACTGAGAAAGTAAGTGTCTGACTCTTTGCAACGCCATGGACTGTAGCCCACCAGCATTCTCTGTCCATGGGATTCTCCAGGCAAGAATACTGGAGTGGGTTGCCATTCCCTTCTCCAGGGGATCTTCCCGACCCAGGAATCAAACCCAGGTCTCCTGCATTGCAGGCAGATTCCTTACTGTCTGAGCCAATGCAAGCCCTGAGGGGCCAGGGTGATGACCACGGTTAGCCCTGGGACCCTGATCTTTCTGAAGCTCCATCCTCAGGGTCTAGTGGGAGCCTGGGAGCTCCCTGGAGGGAACTAGACCCTCCCTATTCCTCCATTCCCTGGTGGGGAAGCAAGATAGAAAACAGGGGCGTTTGCATTACCCACCTACAGCGGTAGCTGCAGGCTCTGTTCTCTGTGGCACATGAGCTTCTGATGAGAAAAGACAGCAGCTGAGCATGGCTCGAGGCGCAGTACTTTGGGCATCTCTCAGAAGCCAGATGGAGAAGGCAATGGCACCCCACTCCAGTACTCTGGCCTGGAAAATCCCGGCGGGGGAGGAGCCTGGTGGGCTGCAGTCCATGGGGTCGCTAGGAATCGGACACGACTGAGTGACTTCACTTTCACTTTTCACTTTCATGCATTGGAGAAGGAAATAGCAACTCACTCCAGTGTTCTTGCCTGGCGAATCCCAGGGATGGGGGAGCCTTGTGGGCTGCTGTCTATAGGGGTCACACAGAATCGGACATGACTGAAGTGACTTAGCAGCAGCAGCAGCAGCAGCAGCAGCAGCAGCAGCAGCAGCAGCAAGAAGCCAGGTGGCTGTGGAACCTGGAAACATGATCTGTTCCCATGCAGGTGCACAAGTGTTTTTTCCAGCTCAGTATGGAATGCCAGGTGTGCCCTGCTCACTCTTCAAGGCCAGGGGGTCCCTATAGGGTATGTATACTATGTGCCACTAGTCAGAGAACAAAGTCACAACAAACTGAGGGGTGTTGGGGTGTTCATTTGAACATCGACGCATTCTAGAGGCCAGAGCTTCCACAAAGGGTCAGAGCTCTTTTCAAGTGTTCCACGCCCTCGAAGCTGTCTCTTTGTATCAGAAACGCAAAGCAGCCCCTGTCACCCCCCCTCCCCCAGGTGGCAACACTGGAGAGAGGAGACGGTCGGATGGAACAGAGTGGGGGTGGGAGACTGTTTCCTGCTCATAAGCAGCTAAACCTTTCACTTCAGAGAGACTGCCTGGGAGAAAAGCAAATCTTCTTAAATGCTGAGCTTGTGTCTACTTGACACTGCTAATTTAGGAAGAGGAGTCACCAGAATCTGCCCCTCCGGGGGCTTCCGAACCTGCTCAGCTCTTTCAGGCGTCACAACCTGACTGCCTCTAACAGTGAGGTGAGGGCTGGAAAACATTGTTTTAAAAATACCTCAGCAGAACTTCCCTGGTGCCTCGATGGTAAAGAATCTGCCTTCCGATGCAGGAGACGCAGGGTTAATCCCTGGTCCCAGAAGATCCAACAGGCCTCAGAGCAATGAAGCCTGTGGGCGACAACTACTGAGCCGGGACTCTAGAGCCCATGCCTTACCCCTGCAGTGAGAAGCCTGCAGTGAGAAGCCAGAGAGGAGCACCCCACTCACTGCAGCTGGAAGGCCTGCATGCAGCAATGGAGATCCAGCACAGCCATAAATGAATAATAAACCTTAAAAAACCAAAAACAAAAACCCCACAGTGAGGCTTTCCTAGTGGTCCAGTGGTTAGGGCTCTGCGCTTCCACTGCAGAGGGTGTGGGTTCGGTCCCCTGGTCAGGGAAGTAAGATCTTACATGCCCCACAGCTTGGCCAGAAAAGGAGTACAAAAAATTTAAGTGCCTCAGCTCCCTCTCCCCTTTGTTGAAAACACAGGAAAATGTCATTCCAGGGACCACTGCCACGGACACGGTTTCCCAGGAAACGCAGAGGGAAAGCACTGAGATACAGAGCTGGGATGAGAAGAGACGGGAGTGTGGAGGGACTGGATTTTGTCACATCTTCCTAGAGGTCCCCGTGATTCATTGTGAGAAGGGGAAGCAGAGCCTGCCAGCTGTCCCCTCCTCTTTCACTAATGGAGCCACTGAAACTCATGCTGACACATATGGCTACCCAGAGTGAAAATTATATCCTCCAGGGTCCTTTGCTGCCCACTGTGGCTATACGGCAAAATTCTGGTCAACTAAAATTCTGGAAAGGGTCCTTAAAATGCAGAGACATGCCCTTATGCTCCCACTGTCTGAAATAAACCTGTGATGTGATGGCTGGACCTTAGGCAGCCACACTAGATCATGAAGCAACTCTGGGATGGAGGACCACACTTGATAAAGTGGCAAAATAGAAGGGATCTGGGTCACTGGGTATTTTATTAAGTAGAGGAACCATACCAGTTTTAGACCACCTACTTTCAGGCTGAATGTGAGAGCGACAACCTTCTATTTTATTTAAGTGATTCTTATTAGGGACTTAACAAGTATAGAAGGGAGTAAACTTTATAGTAAAACCACATTGTGTGTTACTTATAGTATGGACACTGCATATAGATATATAATTAAGAATGCTTGAGAAGCTTCTTTTACCTAAATTTATATAAACTTAATAAAATGAGTGACTGAACCCACCGTAGACAGTCTTATCCACTCACGTATGCATGCTGGCATTAAGCCTACAGTAAACTGCCTTGGACTGGCGGGTTTGAATCATTTCAGGGCTCTGGGGTGTAGGGCTGACCCTAGTTGTCCGGCCACTGGCCCTGGGTGACTAGGGCAGGGGGGAGTGCGAGCCCTATAGAGGAGGCAGTGGGGTGCGGGCTCTGAATGGGTTGATTGGCAGGTGAAAGATGAGCTTCTGTTTGCACTGCTTACTGTCTGTAGGAACTGCCTGGCTCTGGGGGGGATGTCCCCTCTCTGGCCCCAAAGGCCAAAACATCACATCAAGAAACTAAAACTGCAGTTATCACAGATGGACAAAATGTCTCTCTTGAGCACCTGGGCTTGTCAAGGAGCCACTGACACCTCCATTCCCTACGAAGATGGTGCCTCACCTGTGGGGCCTGTCAGATTCTCTCTCCTGCTGCCCCTGTGTCTCCCAGGAAGTCTGTATCCCTGTTGGTTTGTGGTCACTTGTGCATGTGGTGACCTCACCTTCTACTCTGGGAGCCCCTGGGAAAGAGGGAGGTGCCAGTCACCTCCGTATCACCTCCAACATCCACCCTAGGCCTGATGCAAAGCTGGCCCTGTCGGGGCCTCTGGAACTGGTGAGAACCCAGTGCCGAGCGTAGGAGGCCCATGGACAGACAGTGGTGGTGAGTGTGATGGGTTTCCTTGCCTTGGTAAATTCCCGAGACAATTCTTACTAAGTCAGTGATGGGGCAGTAAGGCAGAGTTGCTTTATTTCCTGTGTTTATCCCTCAAATGCTGCACTCTTAGGGGAAGGCAATCTCCCCAGATAACTTGAGGCCCAGGATTTCTGGTTCTTTCTTAATGTTGAGTTACTTGCGTTTTGGGGATGGAAACCACAACCTAATTTATAATCAATTTGGATGGGAGCAGCATACTCTTAAAAATAACAGCAGGTCTGGGACAAGAGTGAAGAATCATTCCATGGAAAATTTTATTGCAAGTTAGATTTTCTTTTCTTTTTTTTTTTTTTCAGGTGCTTTAATTTGCTTCTTCCATGCTTTTGTTATTTGACTTAAAAAAGCAACTTTACATATTGCTAATAGTGCCCACCAGTTAAATATTTATTTTCCCCATACATAATGGCAACTGCAGAGTCCCTATTTCATTAGTAAATTATGATGAGTCCATTTTCCAACAGCTATTTTATTATCGCCATATTTTTTCTTTTCAGCTCTTCTAAATGGTTCTTGCCCCTAATCAAACAGATCAACTTATATTTTCTCCTTTCTCTCTCTCTTTCTTCAATACCCAAAAGAAACGTTCTCAAATGCCTTTACCTTCAGGTCTCAGTAATAAATAAAAGGATATATTAGCAAGGATAGCCTTTTCCAAAACTGTAATTTTAAAACTGTTTCATGCTTTTGGACAGCAGCCAGCAGTAGTAAGTAGGTACAAAGTGACATAAATCGAACGTCTACTGTCTACTTTTGAAAATGGTGCTTTTTAAGTCTCTGACAAAATGTGTCATTGGGGCTTTAATATGGAGCACAATTGAAGTTTTTATTTCTCTTTAAGACATAAAGTAAAACCTCCTACTTTCCAAAATAACCAGCCAAGAACAAGTCAAGAAGTCATCTACGCTTATAGTCTTTCTTTCTTTCTCTTTTTTCCCTCTGAGGCAAATGGTCCTGCAAATATTAATGCAACGGGCAGCTCTCATGACTGCTCCTTATTGGCCAGGTAACCTGGGCTGGGGCTGGTTGAGCAGTAATGTGCAAAGAAGAGCAGTCGTGACAGCTACTGCCCTCAGAAGGCACTGAATTATGTTACATCAAAAGCCAATGATGGCACTGCCCATGGAGACCACCCTGTAACTGGGACACTGGGCCAGAAGTACGTGTCACGTAGCACTCCGTCGAGAGTTGCTGAACTGAGTTGTTGAACTGAGTTGACTCTTCCTCTAAATACAATTTAAAATACCATCCCCATTACAACAACACAGAAGAAATGGAGATTTGCCACATCATGAAAAATCCCATTAACTCATTAAATCCATCCACCCATCATGTGCTCAGTTGTGTCTAACTCTTTGCGACCTCAGGGACTATAGCCCACCAGGCTCTTCTCTCTGTGGGATTTCCCCGGCAAGAATATTTGACTGGGTTGCCATTTCCTCCTCCAGGGGATCTTGCAAATCCATGTCTTCTCTGTCTCCTGCATTGCAGGCAGATTCTTCTCTGCTTGAGCCATCAGAGAAGCCCATCTCTTTAAATAAGAAGCAGCATTTTGAAGAATGCATTAGTGAGAAGGGAAAGTTCTAGAAATCATCAACTGTAAGGACTCAACTCATAGGACTAGTTTCAATTAAGGTAAAAGCAAAGAAAGAATCCTGAAGAAATTCTGACACAGCCATGAGACCCCCTACGGCCAACCACCTTCCCGTCTTCACACTCTGCTCTTGACCTTGCTTATTTCTCTGAGAAAATGGAAGTATGAGAACAGCATTTGCACACATCTAGCCCTGAAATCCCCCACTTTGCCTGCCTCCCCATCCTGTACGTCCTGGGTGCGATACCTGAGCCCTCCAATTCCATCACCCTGTTGTTCATTTCTCCCTCTAAAGAGTAAGCATGCTGGAAGAGCTCCCATCTCAACAACAGTGGCCACAGTGTTGTTGCAGAAACAGGGACCCCTTCCAGGGCCTAAGAGTGGGCTCTTGTCTAACACTCAGTAATGAATTGCTGGAGAAGACACCCATGCTGATAAAGCAAGAGACCTTATTGGGAAGGGGCACCCTGGCAGAGAGCAGCAGGGTGAGGGAGCCCAGGAGAACTGCTCTCCATGGAGCTCGCAGTCTCAGGTTTTGTGGTAATGAGGTTAGTTTCTGGTCAGTCATCTTGCTTGGCCCATATTTGGTCTGACTCGAGGTCCTTTCTGGTGGCACACACAGCTCTCAGCCAAGATGGGTTCCAGCGTGAGGACTTCTGGAAGGCTGGTAGTCTCCTCCCTCCTTTGGCTCCTCCCAAGTCCTCCTGGTCAGTTTTCAGCAGCAGCATGTTCCTCATCAGGACCTTCTGATAAGGAACTGCTTGTGTGTGTCCAGTTGTGACACAGCTCGGGAGAGCAGTCATCACTGCTTGTCCAAGGCAAGTGGTGCCGGTCAACAGCTCCCTAACAGCACCACGATTACAAGGACTCTCCCTTGACCTACGTCCTCTTCCCAGGGCTGGGTCTTTTCTGTGCTTCCCTTTGCAGTTAACATTCCTAAGAGTTAGTTCCAATACCAACCTCTTCCTCTTCCCCTTCGTTCATTCTCTCACAAAGGCCAGGCCTTCATCCCCCCATTCCTCTAGCTCTGCTTGGCAAGGTGACCTGTCTATCACTGAATTCAGTGGTCAGCATCTCTGTCTTCAGTGACTCCTGCCGTCTCCATAGATTTCTTTTTGAGGTTCTAAGACATCTCTCTTGTGGTCCCTATTCCTTCTCAGCCCCAGTCTCACCAATGATTTCTCCTCCTTGTCTCCCCTTCCCAGAACTAGCCTTCCAGGAATCCACAGTTCTTTGTCCTTTGTCAAAGAGTCCTTTTGAAATTTAAGTCTTGTGTTCTTTCTATGCTCCTCCCTGCTCCCACAAAAAGGCATATATAAGAGGAAGATTTGCATATTTATTTCTTCATCCTGGACCTGCCTTCTGAATTCCACACTGACCTACTTAACATCTCCCATAAGCCTCTCAAATTTGACCTGTTCAAAGCCAAACTGATTTGTATCCAAAAACCTTCTCCCTATAAGTCCTTTCCCATCACAGTTGCTCAAGTAAAAAAATTCATGTATCTCCATCTTCCATACTCCACATCCCATCAGTAAGCCCCATCCACTCTGCTTCAGAGTCCACCCAGTATCTGATCTCTCCCACCACCTGTGCCCCCATCTGCTGTAGATTGTTGCAGTAACTTCTAACCAATCCCCCTGCTCCTATCCTTGAACCTAAGCCATCCCCCAAAGAATGGCATTTGTTCTCAGCTAATGCAGGTCAATGCAGGGCCTCCCAAGTGGCGCTATAGGTAAAGAACCCATCTGCCCATGCAGGAGACATAAGCAATGTAGGTTTAATCCCTGGATTGAGAAGATTCCCTGGAGGAGGGCACAGCAACCCACTCCAGTATTCTTGCCTGGAGAATCCCACGGACAGAGAAGCCTGGTGGGCTACAGTCCGAAGGATTGCAAAGAGTTAGACACAGCTGAAGTGATTTAGCACAGCACAACACAAGTCAGAGAGTCAAAGATGCCTTAGAGCTGGATTTAGTGAGGGTGACATACAGGATAATTGAAAGGACACCATCCCAGCTATGTCCTGACTGCTGGACTGAAAAGAAGGCCACCCCATCATCAACCATGGTAAAGTTCCCTGTAACATGTGTCTCAATTTCCAGTTTCTTCCTTCTCTCTCACTTTTGAGTGAGGCTCTGATCTGGCAAAGAAAAGTTATAAAAATAAGTATCTTTCCTTCCTCTGTTTATCTAGGCTGAAAGATTTTGAACACGGTTCCATGAAAGCACAGACAGGGCCCTAAACAAGAATGGACCTCCCTGTCAGGGTGACCAAATGGAAATCTCAAACAGAAGACACACTGAAAGATAAAGCAGTTAAATTAATCTTCAAATTCAGATTCTCAGAAAGATTTAAGAGAAATAAGCATTTATAATGGAGGAAGAAATGGCAAGCCGCTCCAGTATTCTTGCTGGGATAAACCCAAGAGGAGCCTGGCAGGTTACAGTCCATGGGGTTGCAAAGAGTCTGACATGACTGAAGTGACCCAGCACACAAACATCTATAAACCTAGAGAAGACAAATTCCTCAAAGCATAAGACACTGAACGAAGATGACAGACAGGATGGCCAGATGCAGAACCCCAAGGGGAGCAGTGTTATGGAACAGCAGCTGAGTGACCGTCATCAACCAAAGAGAAGCGCCACCAGAACACATACTCACAAAAAGGGGAAAAGAAACGCAGAACTGAAGAGTAAAATGTGAGCAACAGAGGGAATTCCCAAAAAAGAGAGCAAATGTACGAAAAGAGACAATTATTGGAAGGAAAGTTTCCAAACAAAGGAAAGACTTAGAAGTATCAAAAGTCTTACTGAGTACCAGAGAAACAAAAGAGATTACTGTTTAAGTCTTAGTTGGGGGAAGGATATGAATTTCAAGCATAAAGTAAAAAAATATGTATATACCTGAAGAAATACAGAGAATAAAAAAGCTATCTTCAAGGAAATGAACAGACCTCTCTTCAGCATTTTCTTCCAGAACAATGGAATGATACAATAACCAAATTGCCTTGTATGTGTAGAGTTAATATGAAGATATCACAAACCGCAAGGACCCAGCACATACACTACCCTGTACTCTCTCTAAAAGATTTATTGCTTTCTGCATACCAGCCAACTGATCAATGAATTTAAATAAAGTAAAAAAAAAATAGTTAAGCCTGACCTATTCTTTTGATTATGATACAAATGTCAATATAATCATTGAAAGAGATGTTACAAAAATAGCCTAAATTTTAAAATAATTTTTATTTACTGTATAATATTCTTCAGATTATATTCAGAAGAAATAAGATTAAGTACAAGGGCAGGGA
Organism: Procapra przewalskii; assembly: GCA_006410515.1. NCBI lineage: Eukaryota > Metazoa > Chordata > Mammalia > Artiodactyla > Bovidae > Procapra > Procapra przewalskii. The sequence continues at coordinate 1,148,596 of SJYF01001114.1, read as the reverse complement.
GTGTAACTAAGCCCAGAGAAGGGCTTATGTTGCTATGTCGTATCTGACTCTTTGCGACCCCATGGACTGCAGCATGCCAGGCTTGCCTGTCCCTCAGCATCTCCTGGAATTTGCTCAGACTCATGTCCATGGAGCTGGTGATACTAGCTAACCATCTTATCCTCCGCTTGCCCTCTTCTTATTTTGCCTTCAGTCTTTCCCAAAATCAGAGTCTTTTCCAGTGAGTTGGCTCTTTACGTCAGGTGGCCAAAGTGTTAAAGCTTCAGCTTTAGGATCAGTCCTTTCAATGAATATTCAGGGTTGGTTTCCTTTAGGATTGATTGGTTTGATCTCCTTGCAGTCTAAGGGACTCTCGAGTTTTCCCCAACTCCACAGTTTGAAGGCATCAATTCTTCAGCATTCAGCCTTTTTTATGGTCCAATGCTCACATCCATACATGGCTACTGGAAAAACTATAGCTTTGACTAGACGGACCTTATGTCAACAAAGTGATACCTTCAATTCACCATCTAGGTTTATCATAGCTTTCCAGAGAGGGACTGAAGGAAAGTGAAAGTCACTCAGCTGTGTCCAACTATTTTCGACCCCATGGACTGTATAGGCCATTCTCTAGGCCAGAATACTGGAGTGAGTAGCCTTTCCCTTCTCCAGGGGATCTTCTCAACCCAGGTCTTGAGGGATTGAACCCAGGTCTCCCACATTGCAGGAGAATTCTTTAACAGCTGAGCCACAAGGGAAGCACAGAGAAGGACTATCCATGTCAACAAAAAGCTGACTTCATAATAACTCCACTTAGGAGCTCTTCTGATTATTGTTTAAATGGCCACCGGAGCCATGAGTCCACTCTGTGACCACAGCTGTGGTGATTCCAACACCCAGTAAGAACAAAACCAGGTGAGCAGCTGAGCTTGACAAATGCTTGACAAGATTTATGTCTATGAGGCTCCGCTACAGATGGTGAGGCCCAGTACTAATAAGAGGATATGGTCTCTGGTCCCCTGGGCAGGCTTTTCCCAGCTTTCCAGAGATTGCAACATCATGCTGTTTATTTGATTCCTTAACTTCCTCTCTAATTCTCTCCACCCAAATTAGGCATGTTTTATTTATTTAAAGTTTAATGGATGGAAATTTGATTTGTTATTTTTCTGAACATTTTTAGAGACTTTTACCTAATGGGAGCTATTACATGACTGAGAATCACAGCTTCAAGGCAATATTCAAAAGCATGGACGGGACACAGAGCCAAGAGGGGAAAAATAAATCAACAGCAAAGGACGTAGTCAGGAGAGGGGACAGTCAACAGAGAATTGAATCAATAAAAGGCAACAGAATCCCCGAATGTTGCTCTTCAGCACATGGGGTGAGGAGATTATGTTTATGTGATTGCCAAGGGGATTGAGTTCATTATTTCAAAAAGAATATCTTTGAACATTTGTTTTGTAATGGGCAATTTGTAGGCATCAAAAATAATAATAATAAAGATGAACAGAATAATGTTTATTCCCTTGAGGAAGTCCAAACCTGTAAGGGAAAAGGAATGGTAAACAGAGTCAGAGAATGATTAACAGGTGTATTCATTTAGACAGGACCAGAAATGCAAGTGATTTCTGTGTATTTAACTTTGTATCCTGTAAATTTACCTAATTCATTGATGAGCTCTAATGGTTTTCTGGAAGCATCTTTAGGGTTTTCTGTATATAGTATGTCATCTGCAAGCAGTGACAGTTTTACTTTCTTTCCACTTGGGATTCCTTTTTCTTCTTTTTCTTCTGTGATTGCCATGGTTAGGACTTCCAAAATTATGTTGAACAAAAGTGGCAAGAATGGACATTCTTGTCTTATTTCTGATCTTAGAGGAATTGCTTTCAGCCTTTCACTGTTGACTATGAGGTTGGCACATGAGAAGATGTTCAATATCACTAATTATTAGATAAATGCAAATCAAACCTATGAGATATCACCTCATACCAATCAGAATGGCCATCATCAAAACCAATAAACCTTCCTACACTAATTGGTGGGAATGTAGATTGGTTTAACCACTATGGAGAACAGTATGGTGGTTCCTTAGACTAAACGTAGACCTACCATCTGATCCAGCAATCCCACTCCTGGGCGGATATGCAGGGAAAAGCTTAATCTGAAGAAACACATACATCCCAGCGTTCACTGCATCAATATTTACAATAGCCAAAACATAGAAGTAACCTAAGTTTCTATTGACAGAGGAATGGGTAAAGAAGAGGTGGTACATATACATAATGGAATATCACTCAGCTGCAAAAAAGAATTAAATAAAGTCATTTGCAGCAAATGGTTGGGCCTAGAGACTATCACACTAAGTGAAGTAAGTCAGACAGAGACAAATATCATATGATGACACTCGTATGTGGAATCTAAAAGATGACCCACATGAACTTACTTACAAAACAGAAACAGACTCTCAGACTTAAAAAATAAACTTATGGTTACCAAAGGGGAAAGGAGGGGAGGAATTATTATGAGGTTGGAAATTAACATATACACACTAAATATACTACACATAAAATTTAAAAAACCAACAAGGACCTACTTTATACCATGGGGAACTCTACTCAGTATTCTGTAATAACCTATATGAGAAAAGAATCTGAAAAGGATTCAGTTCAGTTCAGCTCAGTCGCTCAGTCGTGTCCGACTCTTTGCGACCCCATGAATCGCAGCAAACCAGGCCTCCTTGTCCATCACCAACTCCCGGAGTTCACTCAGACTCATGTCCATCGAGTCCATGATGCCATCCAACCATCTCATCCTCGGTCGTCCCCTTCTCCTCCTGCCCCCAATCCCTCCCAGCATCAGGGTCTTTTCCAATGAGTCAACTCTTCTCATGAGGTGGCCAAAGTACTGGAGTTTCAGCTTTAGCATCATTCTTTCCAAAGAACAGGCAGGGCCAATCTCCTTCAGAATGGACTGACACTGTTTCCCCATCTATTTCCCATGAAGTGATGGGACCAGATGCCATGATCTTCGTTTTCTGAATGTTGAGCTTTAAGCCAACTTTTCACTCTCCTCTTCCACTTTCATTAAGAGGCTTTTTAGTTCCTCTCCACTTTCTGCCATAAGGGTTATTAGATGATCTTTAAAGGGTTTCCCTGTGTTAACATTCTGTCATTTTCAGAAGCATCCTGACTATTGGTAAATATGACTAACCCAGGAAATAAATAAGATTTTTGCCAAAGGTATGTGTAAAGAATGTAAAGTTCTCATGTCCGGTACAGACCTCAGGACCTTGCAAACAACATAACTTTCATTTAAGTGCATCACTTTGAATGCCTCCTTTAACTACACAATATATCTTCAAGCTAAAAGGCAAGGTGAACTAGAACAAGGTGGCAGACATCTGATCTCAAGAGGAGTTCCACACAAAATACAAAGGAGACAGTCACAATGGCCACGAAAATGGGCTGAAAGGAACGTGTCAATACAGGTGCTGAATTATAGCCCCTGGAATTCTAGCAGTGCTGAGCTGGTCATCCAGTACTAATGAAAGTCTTCCATATCTCCCCAGTATTTTCTGTTACACTTTGATTTTTTGTTCTCTCTTTGAGAAATAATAAGAGGATTTCGGCTTGGGTGCTGTTGGCTTTGAGGCTTTCTTTTAATGTATTAATACAATTGTCAACCAGATCACAGCAAGAACAAATTATATGTCAGGCAGTGATTGCATAACAGAATTCATCTCTATTTGAAGAAAGGGACAAAAGGTGACAGTGTAGCTCTCTCAGGAACACCCTGTCAAGCAGAGTGATGGGCTCAAGTACAAAGCTTAGGCAGATCAAGCCCAGAAACAGACGAAAGAGAGAGGCTGTGAATTAGAGACTGCCCACAGGGACAGCCCCTGGCAGAATGAGAGGGGCTGGAAGGATGATCCTGGGGAGGGTGGCTGACATTTGTCTCTGTAAGTACTAACAGGAGAACCAGCAAATTCATGGAAAATAAGAATCTGTGCCCAATACCCACAATTACAGAGGAGGTTGTCAGAGGTGTGGGACTTAAAACATTTGGGAATTCAGAACTCTTAGTTGATAGAGATGCACAATAAATGCTAGCTGAGAAATATTTGCAGGCAATTTATTTAATCAATCCTATTGGGTTGTTGCTAGGTGTCCCATGGGCAGGTCTTGATACCAGAAGTGATCGAGACACAAGCAGAGAGCAAAGCAGATTTTAGGATCTTCTTTCTACACATCTCCTTCTAATTCTCTTCTGGCCAGCAATGATATGGAGTTGACTGGAAATGCTTTCTGAAGGTGTATCAGCATAAGAATGAATTACAAAGACAACGAATAGTTCCTTGTCTTTGATGTTTTGCCTCTTTTTTGACCCTGGTTTTCACTCCTCTTTTTTGCTGTGATGTTTTCAGCTTAGCCCATTTGGGGCTTTGTCCACCGATGCAATGGACATGAACTTGGGCAAACTTTGGGAGATGGTGAGGGACAGGGAAGCCTGGTGTGCTGCAGTCCATAGGGTCGCAAAGAGTTGGACACAACTGGGTGACTGAACAGCAACAGCCTGCATATTTATTTGCTGAATCAAGCAACCCTTCCAAGGCCTTCCACCGTGCAGGCTACAGTTCCTGCTGCCCTTGAACTCCATGCAGGCAGCTCACTGCCTTCTCCCAGACCAAACCCCCATGTTTCAGAGGCTGTGAAAACTTGTCAAAACTTCTAACATGGGGAATAAACACTTTCTTTCTTTAAAATTAGCATTTGTATAACGTCGCATCTCATTAAATATCATAATGTTACACATAAATCATCCCGACCAGATTTGTTTTTACAAAACACCGTGCTTTTGGCTTCTTTTGTCTATAATCTGAATTTGAAAGCGAACCTATGGAGACGCGTCTGAACCTCTCAAGAAGCTCGGAGTGCCTCTGTCGCACTGGCATTCCCCTCGGGGGCTGTAGCTCTGCCACGGGATGCGCCCGGCAGCCCTCTGCTCTACCCTGAGGGGCTGCCATGACTGCACGCAGCGGAGGACGCAGCGGCTGCACGGCCTCAAGGTGGGAAGAGAGAACCACCTGTATGAAAGACGATCGGACTCATCAGTTAACACCCTGAGGGGAAGGGAATTATTGACACATATTTGGAGCTTCCCAGGTGGCTCAGCAGTAAAGAATCTGCCCGTAATGCAGAGATGCAAGTTCAGTCCTTGGTCGGGGAGATTCCCTGGAGGAGGGGGTGGAAACTCACGCTAGTATTCTTGCCTGGAGAATCCCAGGGACAGAGGATCTGGCAGGCTACAGTCCATTGGGATGCGAAGAGTTGGACATGACGAAAGCGACTGAGCACGCACATCACTCTTTTTACCAACTTACTGTCTATATAAGCTGTTCATTGAGAGTGGCGTGAACATAAACCATCAACAATATGATAGATTCATGAGTAAAAGGCTACATACACACAGACATCTCAACAGAGCCACATGTATACACACTTCCTGCTTCTGAGACGCTTCATTCCACAGACAGATGAATAACAAGAACTTGAAGAAGGCACACCCAGCTCCCGCAGTGGGAAATCTCCCAAGAGCTCTAATTTAATAAAGACCAAATAATACATATTTATAGAGTTCTCAAACATTGAAGATTGCACACTTGACAAATCACAATCTTAATGATCAAAACTGAGAAAAATAAAATATTAACTAAAACTAAACACACACACAGAGGGGTTTCTTAAGAGAGAAGATGAGAGACTATAAAATGGAATGGCTCCATGACTATTCCTTTGTTGGGGAGGCTATGGAAGGAGCAGCTGTACTTGAGACTGGTCACCGCAAGCTTTCACTCGAATGGAGGAGCAGAAAAGTAGATGGGGTCTGTCTGCAGGGTCCATGGAGCCACAGTGCCCTGAGTGTCCAGCTGACACGAGGCATCTTGGATCAAGCTCTGTCCCACCGAGCACACCAGATGGGTGGTGTTGGCTAAGTTCACCAGATTTGGGCAGGAGCAGACAAACCCAGGGGTGATGCTGCAAGAGGAGCCCAGGCTTGGGAGGCAAAACTTTTCTGATCCACCACTTCCTGGGACTCTGACCTTACCCAAATCTGCGGGCAGTTTGATGAGAATTGGTGAAATAAAAGAAAAATAACAAAAAACAGACAAAACCTTTTGTACCAATTTGGTCAAAGGAGCCATTCTTGCAGACATTAAGTAGGGAGACAGACAGGTGGCTGAGGTCCAGAGAGAAAAGCTGGCAAGCAGGGGCTCTGCTGGGTACCAGCTGTTTATTTTGGGACAGGTCACAACTCGAGACGCCTCAGAAGCCTCCTTTGCAGAAGAGCAGATGATGTGGACAACATGCTTCTGGGGAGCGTTGAAGGTGGCAGCAAAAGGGAAGTACTAGTTCTGGGCATGACCTGCAGGAAGCTCTCAAGAATGTAACTAAGATTCTTACAGCCAGGCTATGACAAATTCCCTCATTTTCTGACTCCAGTGTTTACCTTGCCATACACAGGGAACGATCAGGGGGCGGGGCTACGCAAGCTGCTCCGTTGAGGGGAAAGAGTAGCTGGGCCCCTGCCTGCCCCTCCCCTTCTACAGCTGTGTCGGCCCAGATATCTGTGACCTCCCCATTTTGAACATCTTTTTCTAAATTTGCATGATGGTGTTTACATGGCTTCCTGGAATGAAGTAGCCCCCAGCACCCTGGAATCTTATCTAGGAGAGGAATATGATTTTGCCTTTCCTTTTCTGGGTACCCCCCCCAGCTCTCCTAAGTCTCCCTGGCACAGCCCTGTTCTCCCCAGTACACCCTGATCTCCACACCCAGCCCCTGTGGTGGTGGAAACCCAACATTCTCTACCCAATAGACGGTCAGATCTCCAAGCCGACGTTATGACTTGGTCCAACATAGGTGTCCTCTTGCACTGTAGGAGAGAAGGGTCCCACACCCAGCAGGTTTGGAAAAGAGGGTGCTTCTCCTGTATCTCTCTCCTCAACATCACTTGCTTTTCCTACAGCTCTGTCCTTCCATGGCTCAGCCTGATGCCTTCAGCCTCTCCCTCAGGAAATTCCACACTTTCCCAAAGGAGAAGGAGATTCTGAAGTGCCCTCCTCACCCTGGAGCCTCCGGTTTGATGCCCACAATTCTCGTTTCCCCTAGTGTGCCCTGCAGTGGGAAAGAGGGGCAAGGAAGAGGACTCGAGAGAGTTCCAGTGTCCGACAGAAGGGACCACTTTTGCGTCTGCTTCCTGACCAGCAAGGACTAAAAGCTTCTTTCCTCCTGAGTCTAAGGAGATGTACACAGAGCCAGACAAGCATTCTTCCTCTCTGGGAGAGAGCACAGTCTTGTTTTGCTCTGGGAAAACAACATTTCTGTCATTGTGGATGGGACCTTGTCTGCCCCTTGTGAAACAAAAAACCAGAGGGAGCACTTGAGGATTTTTCTGGAGCTGGCTTCAGAGCTAAATGAGAAGACGTTAGCTGCAATGGTGCTCCATCTACTTGCCATACTAGCTGGTGACCCAGCTCATAGATTCCGGCCCAGGGATCAAACCTGGGTCTCCTGCATTGTAGGCAGATTCCTTACTGTCTGAGTCACCAGGGAAGCCATATTAGATTGTATGTCCTTTAGTTCCAAAATAGTCTTAGTACTAACGTACTAAGAGAACATTACTTTTTATTGTTTTCCCCTCAGTTTATTCCACCACTCTTACTGACAGTTTGTCAGTAACTGACCATCCACATACTAGGAGCGTTTAAGGAAGACGACAACTCTTCTTTGCCTAACAGTAGAATAGAGATACCCCTCAGCGATGCTCTAAACTCTATTTGCAAAACAGGGCAGAGCAACAGCTTCCTTCCTGACCTCCCTGGGCATAAAAATGAGGGTGAGTAGATGGAGATTTGGGGGTTCCTCAGAGGACCATGAAATATGATGGTTCATGGCTATTGAGTTAAATGGGAAGGAGGCTGTGTATTCCTATACGAGGCTACTGATGGAGCCGGTGCCTGGGCCAAGGGGTGTGCTGACATGAATGGTGTCTGCTAACCTGAAGGCCACTCCGCAGTGACCTGGAATGAGGGACATGTTGGAAGATGAATGCCTCCACAGGGATCAAGAGGTACCATCTCGGGAGTCTGCAGTGAAGAGAGCTCCCAGCTATGTCAAGGAGTAGTCTCTCAATACCGTCTGGACTTAGCTAAGTGACTAGCATTGGCTAGCGTGGCCTCAGATAGCATTTGACAAGCAGAACTTTGAATTTAGCCATTCTGCTTTAAGGAAGCTCAGTAGTCAAGGGGAGAGAAAACCACAGTCCACGGTCACACAGTCCCAGCTTGGCTCCCAGGAGATTAATGATGAGGTGTGGCCATGCCTGCCTAGCCATCCCAGCACCTCGGCAGAAATACACAATTACAGAGAACTGCCCAGTCAACCCACAGAGTGATGCTGCTGCTGCTAAGTCGCTTCAGTCGTGTCCGACTCTGTGTGACCCCATAGACGGCAGCCCACTAGGCTCCCCCGTCCCTGGGATTCTCCAGGCAAGAACACTGGAGTGGGTTGCCATTTCCTTCTCTGATGCATGAAAGTGAAAAGTGAAAGTGAAGTCGCTCAGCCGTGTCTGACTCCATCCATGGGATTTTCCAGGCAAGAGTACTGGAGTGGGGTGCCATTGCCTTCTCCCAGAGTCATGAGAAATGGTAAATTGTTGTTTTACTAGAGTGTTTCTTTCCCTGCAGCTCTGGATGGTGACTGAAATACTGTCGGGTTAATTCAATTCGACTGATGATTCTTGAGTGTTTATTATGCACAAGGCATGACTCCAGGAACTCTGTGATGATTCATAGCCAGGTGACTAGCTAGGGAGAGTGGGTGGAAGTGGGGAGAGATGGAGGGCTCTGAAGGACCTTGTGGGTTCCTGGTTGATCTGCAGGAGCAGATGTAATGACCAGACAAAGCTTTAAAATGAAACTCTAGAGCTACTACTGGGCCATTTGCTGGCCATCAAAACAGATGTAAAAGCAGATTTTTAAAGAGAGACCATTTCCTTCTCCAGGGTATCTTCCCCAACCAGGGAGCAAACCCAAGTCTCCTATCTGGCAGGCAGATTCTTTGCCACTGAGCCCCCTGGGAAGCCCATACCTGCATATCTGCGCTGAGCCCCTTCACTGCTCATCTGAAACTACCACAGCGTTGTTAATCGGCTATACACCTGTACAAAATGAGAAGTTTAAAGTCTGGGGAAAAAAATAAAGTGAGACCAAAATTTAAGCTAGGGTCTTAACACCAGAGTGATTGGCTATTTGGGGACAGATCTCAGACAGCTAAGTGAGAGGAGGAAAGTCAAGATGTAACCCCTAGTGAGCAGACCCAACCTCCATGTTAACCCAGACACCTGAGCTTTCTAGAGTGACTCAGACTTCAAATTTGCCTCCTTTTGATCACTGTTATTATGCTGGCGAGGCTGTTGCTGGGCAAAGTTCTGGGTAGATGAAGCTCAGGAAGAAGTAGCAAAATACCAAGTGTCTCTGCAACACAGAGGGAGCTGAAGATGAACGACACTGACCACCCATCTTTGAGAAATACAGTGATGCCGCTTTGGGTGCTGACAGGAATACCCAGCACACAGATTACCTAGAGGGTGAGTGCAGTGGGTAAAGAATCTGCCTTCAGGGCATTAGATGCAGGAGATGCAGGTTCGATCCCTGGGATGGGAAGATCCTCTGGAGAAGGAAATGGCAACCCACTCCAGTGTTCTTGCCTGGAGAATCCCTTGGACAGAGGAGCCTGGGAGCTACAGTCCATGGGGTTGCAAAGAGCCAGACACGACTGAAGTGAGTGAGCAAGCACGCATGTCTGAAGAAAAGAAAGATGGCTGTAAGACTGTCCGATAGTTCTAGGCTGGGGAAGTGAGAAGCCCACAGAAGGGTCTGAGAAGCTGGAGTCAGAATAGTGGGAAGAGAACCAAGAGGAAGCCATCCCTCAGGATTAAAGGTTTTGCAGGGGTTGGTTGTTGAGAAGTGAGAAAGACTTGATCACTGGCAATCTTGATGTCAGGGATTGATTTCAGTGGACGATGGGTTTGGCGGTCTGACAAGAATGTTCAGGAGAGAGGTGGATTTCTCAAGGAAGTTAGCCATCTTAGGGAGCAGAGAAACAGACCAGTAACTGGAAGACAGAGGAATATTTTCACCCAAGACGTAAAGGCATTTCAACAAGGCTGCACACTAATGGGAATGATCTAGCAGAGAGTAAGCCAGGGAAGAGACAAGTTAAGGGTTAGGGCTAGAAGCGTTATTCTTGGGGAGGAGAGAAGACAAAAATTTAAGGGACGAATGAAGAGTGGGTTCTTAGGTAAAAGTACACACAGTTTGGGAGTTCCCTGGTGGCCTAGTGCTTAGGATTCCAGGCTTTCATTGCTGTGGCCTGGTTTCAATCCCTGGTCTGGGAACTGAGATCCTGAAAGCCTGTGGCTAGGCAAAACAAAAACAAAAACAAAACCCCCCACAAAATTTTCCCTTCCTGTGGCTCCATTTCCTTATCTGCAAAATAAAAATGATAATATATCCATCACACAGGATTTCAATGAGGGTTAAGTGCATTGACCCGTGTAATGCACTTAGAACTGCACTTGAAATGGTAAGCACTCAATAAAATGTTGGTTCTCTGTCTTCTTATCGTTATGGTCCATTGCAACAGCAAAAAGACAGAAGATAGGACCACAGGATACAGAGAGATCTGGTGATGGGTGGATGACAGTTCCTGTGAGCTTGTACTTTTCTACTGAAATAAGAAGCAAGATCTCCAGTGAGAGGAGGAGTCATGTTGCCAGGGGATGTCATGGGGCCATGGGTCAGGCTGTGGGCCTCTTGAGCAATGTGGTCATAACATTAAAGGAAGACCCCTCAGCACGGCTGCGTATTTCTCTGCATCTATAGTCAGCTGCTCAGATGCAGGTGGGCAGTAGGTGGAGAGTTGGATTTGACTATATCTGAGGGTTTTCCTGGTGAGTGATATATAGGAAGAGAACGGGTAGGGGAGTTGCGGTAATAACAACAGGTCATAGAATCTAAGCTAGACAGGAAGGACGTGAGGATATTAGGCGGAGGGGAAGGCAGAGAGGAGGAGAAAGCTGGTGGGCCTCCTGATCAGAGGTCCTAGCAGGGAAGTGTTGGAATGGGAAGCTTGGGCAGGTAAGCCCCAATGATGGGAAGCTGTGGTCAGAGACTGGGATGGTGGAAATGAAGAATTTAGAGCCGATGTTGTTTTGGTGATGACAAGGTAGGACGTGACCTTAAGGTGAGAGGCTGGGCTGGGGGAGGAGAAGATGGAGGATCTGAGAGGGTGAGGGTGGAGGAGGGCAGGGTGGGGGTGGCTATCACTGTGTATGTTGAAGTTGCCAGGAAGCAGACAGGAAACAGTGGGCCAGGTGTAAAGTCATTTGTGAATAAGGCTGCATGACTGCAAGTGGGTGAATGATCACAGAAAGGAGGGGCAATGGAAGGCAGAATAGTCAGATAGCACATTCTCTGAAGGAGCTGGGTTGCTTTACTGTTTTGCTGGTTTGCTTTTGTTTCGGAGGGAGAAGAAGCAACGTCCTAGAAGTGCCAATGAAGAACAGGAGAGCACTTAACAGCAGGCACCCCATAAGAGGCTACAGCGGAAACGGATGCAGCTACATTTCCACTGAGGTGAGAAGGGAGAGAGCTTTCCAGGAAGCAGTCCCATACTGAGGACTGAGTTCCTCAGGGCCCAGAACAGAGGTCCGGGGGATTGAGAAGGGTGGTACGGGTTAAGTTCAGGTGTTGATGGGGGTCATGGGAAGCTTAGGCTGAGACTAACTGAGGTGAGCAGAGAGGTAAGGCAGGGTTTTTTTTAGGGACCAATTAGGAAGTTTCTTTGTGGCTTGCCATTTGCCAGAGTATCTAGTGAAGATGGCCTGCACATCTATCTAAGCAGCCTAGAGATCAAACCTGTAGAAATCGGTTGCAAATACTAGGTGATATTTTCCAACTGTGGTGTTGGAGAAGACTCTTGAGAGTCCCTTGGACAGCAAGAAGATCAACGCAGTCAATCCTAAAAGAAATCAACCCTGAATATTCACTGGAAGGACTGAATATGAAGCTGAAACTCCAATACTTTGGCCACCCGATGTGAAGAGTCAACTCTTTGGAAAAGACCCTGATGCTGGGAAAGATTGAGGGCAAGAGGAGAAGGGGGTGACAGAGGATGAGATGGTTGGATGGAATCACTGACTCAAGGGACATGAGTCTCAGCAAACTCAGGGAGATAGTGAGGGACAGGGAAGCCTGAGGTGCTGCAGTCCATGGGTCCACGAAGAGTCAGACACGACTTAGTGACTGGAAAACAACAGCAACCAGGCGACATGGCCGGAAGCAGCGTGGACTCAAAACCAGTTAGAGACGAGAGAGTCTGGAGAGCAACGTGGATAGGCAGAAGCTGCTGTCAGATGTCATGCAGGGAAACGGTTGGACACCTTGTGAATCCATGTCCACTCAGTACATGCATTCTGGGTGGGTCATCAGAACATGGGTATAAAATGGAGTCCATTGTAAGTCCAGCAGTTAGAGTCTCCCTGATGAAGGGGGTTTTCCATCTTGCCTGTGGTTGTGGCCCTTCACAGTCATTTATTCACAGATAAATATTGACAGACAGAGCCATCTCGGTTAAGATATTCTTTGGAATTGAGATCGCATGATGGTCTTGAGACAGGCAAATTTTAACGTTTCTGGCAATTGTTATGCCCAAGTCGTGAAATCTCCCAATGACCACCAGGGAGCCAATATCAGATGCAAAAGCAAGAGTTTTTATTACCAAGCTCGAGCTGGGGCTCCCGCCGTTACCGACGCAGCAGCTATAGGGAGGAGCCCCAGGTTTTGAATTACATTGCTTATATAGGGAGTGTTCATGAAAAAAAGAATTTCTAGGTAGGAGGACGTCTGATTGGTTATTTTCTTTCAAAGGGTTGTGTGTTGGTTTTTGATTGGTCCCTATTACCTAGGCGGACCACAAGTTCCTGAACGTTAAGTCAGGAGATTCTGGTCTGGAGTCCGATTGGCTCGTGGGTGGTAGGGTGAGGTCAGGGGATTTCCAAAGGCTCTTTTCCTGGAACCTAACAAAATGGAGTTCTTCTTTTAACAAACAAAATGGAGTAGCTTAGGTTCTTCAGCAATGACCTCCCAGGATCAGCAGAGTGGAGTTGTCAACAGTAGCTTTTGTCAGAATTAAAGTACAAAATTAAAGTATAAAGAATACTGGTGTTGGGGCCAAAGCCTCCATTTCTCTAGCCATTGGTTTCTGAGCAAGCACATCACACAGCCCTACAAGGGCTGGAGGAGGTTCTAGTTGCATGAGTCTGTACCAGTATGGAGCCCAGCTCCCCCAGATTGGGTAGAACAGGCAGGCTGAAGTTCAGTTACCCTTGGGAACCCCGGGCACCACATTCTTCCATAATGCTCGTCAGAGTCCCGGCCAGGGCAAGGTGAATGTTTCCAGATGCCCCAACACTGCTGGTCAGGAGGAGCTTTCAGTGATCTTGCAGGTTTGGCTCTTATATTTCAGTAACTGTGTGGAGTTGATCCTCCCGGTGGCAAACATCACTTAAGGCCTCTGGAGCAGACAGTGGCAAGTGGATGCTGAAAGACAGAGCCCTTTTCAGATGGAGAAAAGGTGTTTAGCAAATGAACAAAAGTGGGGAGGCTGAAGGTGTGTTTGGAAGATAGAAGGAATCTCTCGTCCTGTAGCCACTGACTCTGTGAAGGAAGCCAGGAGCCTGGATAGGATTCCGAGAGAGCTTGGTGTGCAAGGTGTGGTCTTTCCATTTATCAGTATCAAAGCCTCTGGCTTTCTTCTTCATGTGGGAGGGAGCCAGGTAAAGATTGGGAGGGAAAGGATTGAGTAAATTCCATTTCAGCCTGTGAAGTTAGTTTTCAAGTCCAGTGAACAGTAATTAAAGAAAATATATATCATAGTAATTTTTTTAGAGGTTATGTGTACTCCGAGCTGAACTCAGTCTTTCCTTCCATGCTAAGTCGCTTCTGTTGTGTCTGACTTTTTGCCACACACCATGGAATGTAGCCCACCAGGCTTCTCTGTCCATGGATTCTCCAGGCAAGAATATTGGAGTGAGTGGGTAGCCATTCCCTTCCTTAGGGGATCTTCCCCACGCAGGGATCGAACTCATGTCTCTACTATCTCCTGCATTGGCAGATGAGTTCTTTACCACTAGCACCACCTGGGAGGCTCTAGTCCTTCCTTGGACTAATGAAAACTCACCCATTCTGAACCAGGAGGGAGGGTGATCATTCATCCTGGGTGAGGGCTGAACAGGAGCAGGCTCTTGTCTTCTTCTCAAAGAGCTAGGGTAAGGGGGACACCTTCATACCTACTCCGGAACAATTGGATGGGGAGAGAATAGGTGGGGGCAGAAATGTAGGAGAAGGGAAGAGGATGAGAGAGGAGTGATTCTAGGGGTTTTCAAGCAGCAAAATTCCATTCCTCTTCCCACAGTACAGCTTGCACAGAAGCCTAGGACTGGGTTGATGAAGACGGCTGCCCTGGGTGATGTTGGGAGCAGTTCTGCCTCTTCCTCTGCAGTTCAGGGGTATTTAGTACATTCGTATCCTTTTGTGACCATCACCACCATCCACCCCAGAACCTTGTCATCTTCCCCAACTGAAACTGTCTCCTTTAAACAGCAACCTCCCAGCCCCGTCCCCAGACCCTGGCAACCACCCTTCTACTCCTAGTTGCGATGAGTCTGCAGCAAAGGCCAGCACGGAGACCGGCTCCCCCAGTGACTCTTCGTGGGCACCCAGGCAGCACCCACTGAGGGTCCCAGTCAGCCGATACTGGAGTTGAAAATCCACTGATTTTCAGTTGGTTTTCCTCTTAGCAAAGAAGGAACATGTTTAGAATTTTCATCTTCAAAATCCCGTGACTTATTCAGCCTTAAAAAGGAGGGAAATTCTAGTACTTGCTACATCATGGATGAAGCTTGAAGATCTTACTGCAAGTGAACAAGCGAGACACAAAAAGACGAATACTGTATGATTCCCACGTACATGAGGTTCCCAGAGGAGTCAGCTTCATAGAGATGGGAGGTAGAAGGGCTGTGGCCAGGGGCTGGGGAGGGGCCTGGGGGGAGAGCTTGTTGTTTAATGGGGACAATTTCAGTTTGGGAAGACGTCAAGGTTCTGGGGTGCATGGGGGTGATGGTTACCCAAGGAGGTGAATGTACTAAATACCGCTGAACCGTGCACTTACCTTAGGATGGGAAATGGTGTGTCGGTTTTATTTTACGACGATATAACAAAATCTA
>SJYF01001114.1:1122326-1133251 GCA_006410515.1 Procapra przewalskii | reverse complement strand
GGGATTTGGTGATGAGCAGAAGTGAGTGACTGCTACAGTGTCTTTTGAGAGCTTCTTCCAGTGACATTTTCAGACCGGGAAACAGGTAATCCCAGCGCCTGGCTCCTCGCAAGCTTCCCAACCAGGCCGCCAGCGACCCTGCATCCCGGCAGGAGGTGCTAGCGCCACCTAGAGGTGATGTCACCCAGTGCAGCCACGCCGAGCGCCCCGCTCAGAGCGACAAACAGGACCCCACAGACAGCTCCCCCACCCCACCCCCCTTCCTTCTCTTGTTTCTGATTTTTCTTCTCTCAAATTCTGTGTTGAATTAGGAGAAGGTTCGCTGGGATTACATTAAAACCTCTTTCTCGCTGTCGCTCGACTGGTAAGCTCCCTGACACCCAGAGGTGGGGTGCAGAACTCTGTCTAGAGCCCCAACCGTCCTCAAACCATTCTAAAGTCTCCCCATGCTAAGTCAGCAGTGCCCCCTGAGTGCTTAGGACACGGAGCTGGAGACAGAGGCCCCGGGGACTCCCAGGGAAAAGGAGGACAAGCTCCTGACTGCCAACAACTCAGGTCCCTAAATTACAGGCACACACATGCAACAGAAATCATTATTATATAAAGGCATTGGAAGAAAAGCTATGGCCAACCTAGACAGCGTATTAAAAAGCAGAGACATCACTTTGCCGACAAAGGTGCATATAGCCAAAGCTATGGTTTTTCCAGTAGTCGTGTGTGGATGTGAGAGTTGGACCATAAAGAAGACTGAGCACTGAAGAATTGATGCTTTCAGACTGCAGTGCTGGAGAAGGTGCCTGGTAGTCCCTTGAACAACAGCAGATCAAACCAGTCGATACTAAAGGAAATCAACCCTGAGTATTCACTGGAAGGACTGATGCTGAAGCTCCAATATTTTGGCCACCTGATGCAAGGAGCCAATTCATTGGAAAAGACCCTCCTACTGGGAAAAACTGAAGGCAGGAGGAGACGGAGACATCAGAGGATGAAAAGTTAGGATGGCATCACTGACTCAATGGACATGCTGCTGCTGCTGCTGCTGCTGCTGCTAAGTCACTTAGTCGTGTCCGACTCTGTGCGACCCCAGTAACAGCAGCCCACCAGGCTCCCCTGTCCCTGGGATTCTCCAGGCAAGAACACTGGAGTGGGTTGCCATTTCCTTCTCCAATGCATGAAAGTGAAAAGTGAAAGTGAAGTCGTTCAGTTGTGTCTGACTCAGTGACCCCATGGACTGCAGCCCACCAGGCTCCTCCGTCCATGGGTTTTTCCAGGCAAGAGTACTGGAGTGGGACATGAGTACTGTCAATGGACATGAGTTTGAGCAAACTCCAGGAAACAGTGAAGGACTGGGAAGCCTGGTGGGTTACAGTCCATGGCGTCAAAAAGAATCAGCCAGGACTAACACTAGTAATTTCTATGGTAACTCTATTTTTAGTTCCTTTAAGGAACAATACAGAACCTTTTTAAAGACTATTTGGAGGTGTTTCCTATTTGAACAACAAGAATTATTAAATATTTTAAAGGAAGCATTGTATTACTTTTAAGTTTACTGAGTGATGTCGCTCAGTCATGTCCGACTCTTTGCGACCCAGTGGACTGTAGCCCCCCAGGCTTCTCCATCCATGGGATTCTCCAGGCAAGAATACTGGAGTGGGTTGCCATTTCCTTCTCCAGGGGATCTTCCCAACCCAGGGATCGAACCCAGATCTCCTGCATTGCAGGCAGATGCTTTAGCCTCTGAGCCACCTAGTAGCAAATTGCTGCCACAGATTCTGAGCAGCAACTAGGACTCTTTCTGTTGCAGGTGCTAGAAAACTCCAAGCCTACTTGGCTTAAGGAAAAGAAAAGATGATGTGTTTTCTCATCAGAAGTTGGATGACAAGGCAGGTTGCAGTCGCCTCTTGGTGTAGGCCCTCGGCTGATTCTCTGAGGACCCCACACTTTGTAATCTTTAAGCTCTTACAAAAAAAGGAAAAGTGCAAGAACAATGCACATGTTGGGGAATAAAATTTATGTGCACTATTTACTCAGCAAGGATGAAAAAATGTACACAACGAAGCATTAATGTAAAACAATGTAATACAATGTAAAATGAGAATCATTTCGGTCAACAAAGAAAACAAAAACAAGCACCCTTTGGAAGAGACCAGCTAACACCACAGTCAGCTCCGAACTCTCTATGGGGCTCTCACAATTCCTCCTTCTGAGCTAAGAACCACCAGACCCCACCCGCTCCCCATTGACTGTTTGCTTGGACTCATCTCCAAGTCTCCACCTTGGCTTGGCTCCAACACACTTGAAAGCAGGGTAGGTAGGAAGTGACAGGGAGGAGAATATGACAGATAGACGGTGTCTTAGCCTGGGTTCTTCAGAAACACTGCCTGAGGCCAGAGTTAATAGGTCACTGATTCATCAGGCATTATACTCCCAGGGAACAAGGAAAAGAGGGCTGAGGTGGGAAAGGATGGAGAGCCATCCAGGATATATGGCCCATCAGCCTCCACTGAGTGAGTGCTTGTCACGTGGGGTCATGTTCCCTCAAGACGTAACGATAGATGTTTCAGCATAACTGCTCCAGAATAGGCGAAGGGAGGGACTTCCCAGGCAGCGCACTGGTAAAAGAATCCTCTGGCCAATGCAGGAGACTCAACAGACATGGGTTTGATCCCTGGGTCAGGAAGATCCCCTGGAATAGGAAATGGCAACCCACTCCAGTATTCTTGCCTGGAAAATCCCATGCACAGGAAAGCCTGGCGGGTTACAGTCCATGAGGTTGCAAAGAGTGGGACACAGCTGAGCCCACATGCTCATGTGTGCACAGAGGAAGGGAGGATTTATCCTCTGGCTCGTGTGTCCGATGGGGCTTAACTTTCTCCATGGGTGTTACTGCTCCCACACTTTGGGCTGGGCAGGTGTGGGCACCTGGTGGGCCGTGTAACATCCCATGTGGCAACACCAACTGGGCAGGGACACAGGGCATGGGCAAGATGAGCACGTAGGACTGTGCCACATGGAGCTGGTCAGAGCAGACGCAGAGCTCGTGGTTGCACGGGGACTGGTCAGAATGGTGGCAAGGGCCCCGAGGAGGGTGAGGTCAGGATGTCAGCAGTGACAGTGCCAGAGGCGTCTGGCTGCAGAGGAAGACAGCAAGCTTAACGGATGCCAGAGGGGCAGCGGGCGGGATGAACTGCAAGCCTGGGATTGACATGCGTAGACTATGGAGTGGGGGGCCGTTGCCTTCTCCAATACGTTATGCTACCATGTACAAAACAGATCTGAGGCGGGCATGGCAGCCCACTCCAATATTCTTCCCTGGAGGGTCGCATGGACTGAGAAGCCTGGCCGGTTGCAGTCCATAGGGTCGCAGAGTCGGACATGACTGACGCGACTTAGCACGCACACAAAATATATAGCTAACGAGAACTGACTATATAGCACAGGGAACCCTACTCAATGCTCTTGATGACCTAAATGGTAAGAAAATCCCAAAGGGAGGCAATATACGTATATGCATAGTTGATTTACTTTGCTGTACAGCAGAAACAAACATCACATAGCAACTATGCTCTAATAAAAGCTTTTTTAAAAAAGAGCTGTCTGAATCACAGAACTCTGTAAAGAGAATTGGCTAGAGAAGTGATGAATGCAGGGGAAGAAGTTATAGGTGCAGAAGTGCCCTGAGGCTCTGAGGAGGGAGAGGGTGTGGGGTCAGCTCCGGGGATGGTGAGGGAAGGTTTCAAGAAGAGGAGAGAGCAGGGGAATCGGCATAATTTGTGGACCAGACACTCCATCTGTCCAGGGGCTCGAACCAGACCCCAAAGTGGGGATAGCATCTTGGCAGATCATCCCGTTTATTAAACCAAACATCCTTATAATTTTGTTGTCAGTATTCATTTGTTTTGTGAAAACCTTTCCTCATAAAACATGTCACAGTAAAACTTGGCTCAGCCCAGATGGAATTCTCAGGAATTCCAAACCAGTGAAATCTGAATCACATGCACAAACAGAGCTGGGTCATGGGGACGCAGGGGCCCCCTGGGGATGCAGGACTCATGGTGGTGAGCAGGTCAGGCAGGACTGGATGAGGAAAGACTCTCGAGGGAGGGAGTGTTGTGCTGAGCTGAGCTGAGAGGGATGGGGGCTGGCAGGAGGCAGCTGGGGGACACTCAGCCTGTGGAGGAAAAGGACCCCAAAAGAGGCCATTCTACAGACCTGCTTCTGACAGGGAGAATTAGTAATTTTCTCTTAAAGTTGACTTCAGGGGTGAGTCAGGAGGAAAAAAACAAGTATATATTAATGCAGACATGTGGAGTCGAGAAAGGTGGTATAGATGATCTTATCTGCAAAGCAGAAACAGAGACAAATGTAGAGAACACATGGATGGACACCAACGAGTAGTGGGGGCAGGATGAACTGGGATTAAGATTTATGCGGTTTATTAAGATTTATGCAGTTTATTAAGATTTATGTGGTTTATTAAGATTTATGCGGTTGCCATACATGCACTGATGTGTGTGTAGCCCCGTCGTGTCCGACTCTTTAGAACTCCATGGACTGTGGCCTTCCGGGCTCCTCTGTCCTTGGGATTTCCCAGGCAAGAATACTGGGGTGGGTTGCCATTTCCTTCTCCAGGAGATCTTCCCAACCCAGGGACTGAACTTGAGTTTCCTGCATCTACTGTGTATAAGATAGACAACTAATGAGAACCTACTGTGTGTCTCAGGGAGCTCCACTGGGTGCTCTGTGGTGACCTAGATGGGAAGGAAATCCAGAAAATAGGGGATGTATGTGTATATACTTTGATTCACGTTGCTGTACAGCTGAAACTAACACAACATCGTAAAGCAACTATACCCCCCAAAATTTTAATTAAAAAAAAAGATGACTTGAGGAGATGTTTCAGCAGAGTGATCTGTAGTGGAAAGCAGGGCAAACCAGGCCAAGTGACTTTCTTCTGTGTCATCGCTGCCTTCTCCAGGGCCCCAGGTGCCCATCGAATCACTCCTAGCCCCTCTTTCTCCATCTCAGAGAAAGGCTGGGGTGAGGTTCTCGGCTTGGGGCACACTAAATCGACCAGCAGTTTGGGAGTTTCTCAAAGGAATGCCAAGTCAAAACCCACACCAAGGGTTGAGTCATCAGGGATGAGTGAGATCTCCGGTCCCTTGGAAGGAGAGTGACAGGGGTGGCTGCCCAGGACTGTCTCTGGTGAGGCTGTGAGGAAGCTGGGGCTTATCTGGGGATCCCAGGGCCGCCTCTGCTGAGCCTTCTCTTTTGGGTGACTGCTCTTTCAGTCTTGGAGTTTCTCGGTTTTGGCACTGAATGCTCCACATCTCAGGAAGCCCCTCCAATCTGGGGAAGCCGGCCTAGTTGGTCATCCTACCTTCTCCTCCCTTCCAGAAGCCCTTTTTTTGTGAGATCAGAGACCTGCCCTCCCCCAAAAGCTCTACGAGTTCCCCAAAACTAATTAAAGACATGCCTCACAATGGCCAACACCAACAAAGCCAAGGAGGCGACACAGATTGGGAGATTTACATCACTCGTCATTCGCCATATTATTTATCATGGGTAGAAATGCGTTCACAAAAGCTCCTTAAGTAGTGTTCTTTCTGCATTGTGTTTGCATATTAAATGTGTATGATGACATGTGTGATCACCCTTGGGCTCCATTTTGGGGAGACAACCGAAAGCAGTGGGATTTATGCCCCTGGAGAAGCTTGGCCCCATGGGAACGGGCCCCTGTGGGTTACTGCTTGGAGGGATGGTGCTTCTGGGGGACCAGGCATCCCGATTCTTCAAGAAGATGGAATTTTCAAATGTTATGTGAACTCTGTTTTGAAATCAGGATGCACAATGGAATAGTTTTAAAGACACAATGTGGTCCAGCTTTGTGGGGGAAAACCAAGATCCGTTCATGGGTCCTGTCCAGCCCACAGGCTGCTTGTTTGCACTCTATGGAGTAAACTTCCCAAGCAGTCACTGCAGTTCTCCTCCCTCCACTGTCCCTGAATCGTGACATCAGCACCTTGACATTTCAAGCCTTGTCTGCAGACAGCTGCTAGTTTTCAGAAACGGTCACTGCAGCGGCAGGGAGGCCCAGCCCAGCCCTCACTCCCTCCTGGCCTTTCCCCACTGTGCTGTCTTCCAAGGGACCACCACGGACACGCCTGCAGCCCCGGGCACATCTGCTCTCTCACCCCTCCATTCTTTCCAGAGCCATCAAAGGAATAGAGGCATGAGAAATGAATGAACCATCTTGTCTCATGTGGGAGGAGGTACCATCACCCTCCCCACTCCCTACGTTTCCATAGAGATGCCAGAGCTGAGACCAGCTCCTCGGCTTAGAGCTCCCACCTCCAACTGAACAGGGAGGGTTGTGCCTTCAGGGTAAGGTCCAGGGAAGCTCCTCAACAGGCAGGACCTTATGCCCTCCAGTCTGGAGAGAAATCATCTGAGGATCGAGCTATTAATGCGGTGTGGAGGAGGCCTTCTCTGGATATTTAATGATTCTAGTTTAAGATAGGAAAGGAGGAAGGGAGAAAAAAAAAAAACTTTGCTCTTAAATACAGTCAAAAGAATTTCTTGTTGAAATCATTTCTAGTTGGTGCAGAAGGTACCATCTCCTTCAGCACAAAAGTAATTATCATCATCATCATCATGCCAGTTTGGGATTGCTCAGCTCATGGGCCAATGTGATAGGCTAACCATCTGTGGATGCTTTGTGAAAATAATCATTAAAAACTCATTGCCAAGATCACATCATAATGGGAAATGAGCTTATGATGCTGTGTTAACTGGGATCTGCATCTTATGATTGGGAGCCAGCAGTTATATCATGATGTTCAATGAGTCAGTGAAATTGGGTCTGAAAACTAAGTTTCTATCTACACCCTAACACCCTGAATGGACACCCTGAATGTGCCTGATCTCATTTAAAAGCAAGGATCAGCTTCCCATGGTTGTTAACCCATGCTCGGATCTGTGCATTGCTTTTGTTCATAAGAGGCTAAAACATTTGCCAACATCATCTTACTGGTCTTGGAAAAATGACCCCGTGTGTGGTTAGCATCATAAAGCAAAGGGCAAGCCCTCCCATTTCGTATGTAGGGAAATGAGACCCAGAGACATCCCCCAGTGCCCATGTCCAGCAGCCCAGGGATCTTCTTGGAAAGTGGAAAGTCACCCAGTCCTGATGCCATTCTAGGCGTGGTGCCTGAACTCCGGTGATTACATTGGATGACTACCTGGCCATTCTGTCAGCCTTCCCCTTAAATTTAGGCTTCCTTCTTCAATCTCCATGGGACACATCAGCCTCCTTCCTTTACTACTTCAAATACATTCCTGATAGACAACCTCTTCTCTCAGTATTTTTAAATGTAATTCCCTCACTTGCAAATAGCCTAACATATCAATTGGGCTAATGATGAATGATAGCCTGAGTGGATCAAATATTTTAAGATTTATGTGAATTCAATGGATATTTCCGCATGGACAGGTTTGCATTTTATGCCACAATGACTGGAAATTGAGTGAAGGATAAATCGAACATAAGATGAATAACGATAAACCGGGTCAAGCAAGCTCACTTCTGTGTTCCTGCCTCTTTCACTGAACCCCGCTGGAGAGTGAAGACGGCCTGGGGTCGCTGTAGTCCCAGAGTTTAATCTGGTTTTCTCTCTTGTCTCATGTGCACATATATACACGCCCACACACACAACACACACAACACACACACACACCCCTATTCCCTTTAACAGTTGCTTGGTCAATATCGGTACATTGAATGGATCTGAGAGAGTTACCAAGCAGATCTATGTCTGATGAACAAGTCACACAGTAACTGCACTTCATTAAAAAAAAAATCCAAGAGTTCACCTTTAATGTGCCAGGTATTTACAGAACATTCTGCTGTAAGCTATGGTGATTCTTTTTTTTTAAAGCATAGTTTTTGACCTTAAGGATTTCATAGCTACATCAGCCAGGGTTGAACCACAGGCAGAAGCGGTAGGTTAGATAGATAGGTGATAGATGTCAGTCAGACAGATGGATGGACAGATAGAAAGAGGGATCCATGAATCTAACAGAAGAAATTGGCTCTTGCCATTGTTGGGGCTGGTTTTGTGCACGTGCGCGCGCGCGCACGCATATGTGTGTGTGTGTGCATATGCTGTGGGCTCAGTTGTGTCCACTTCTTTGTGACCCCATGGACTGTAGCCCTCCAGGCTCCTCTGTCCACTGAATTCTCCAGGCCAGAATACTGGAGTGGGTTGCCAATTCCTATTCCAGGGGATCTTCTCAACCCAGGGAACAAACCTGGTTCTCCTGTGCTGGCAGGTGGATTCTTCATCACTGCTCCAGCAGGTTAGGCTCTAGATCTAAAGTCTATTGAGGCAGGCTGTCAGGAAGGGAAGATTAGGAGCAGTTGCGACCCCACGAGCATGGGCTGAAACCAGTGTCCAAAGGGAGGAATCTCATCAACTGATTAAGTAAAGGCCTCCTAGAGTAATTTCCCTAATTTAAAGTCAGTTGATAAAGACTTCGATAACTATTCAAAGTCCCTTCATAGCACTAGATACATGTTTGGTCAAATACCTGGGGGAAGGGTGTGTATGATACAAAAATCCTGCAGCTCCCCTTCCTCAGCCCTCAGCAGAGAGTGTCTCCTTCAGCCCAGCCTCTCCCATACTTGCAAGGGAATTCTTAGGCATGTGATTTAGTCTGGTCAAGTGGACACACCACAAAACCAGCATAACAGCATAGTTCAAACAAACAAAATAGCAAAATATGAACACCCAAAACAAGGCCATGGGCCTACCAAAATGAGCAGTCTAAAGCAGGCGCTGCGACAAGTCCATCTGTGATCTCGTTTTCTCTGGCCCTTAAAGGAACAGAGGTCCCTCAGTTTGGCTGAAATGAGGGATGGAAGAGTCAGTCACAGGGCTGGCCACACTCAGAAGGCAACAGGCTCACTGAACTCCATCTTCACCATCTGGGATCCTTGCCGGTGGGGAGCAGACGCTTGTCGTTTTGTACAATAACAACCGTAAACTGTATAGTGAAACATATTGAAAATGTCCACAATGGCTCCTCAGGGCATGGTGAGACCTATCAGCCATGAAGTTTTCTCAGCAAACTGCATGTCTTCCCGGTTGGAGCATGTCTGTTTTGATTTTTGTGCCAGGCCAGGGACGGAGTGTTTTTCTTCTGCTAATCGGCCCCTGCTGTTGATACGAATGGCTGTTGAAACTTGTCTGATGCTGAAACATGAATCCAAAGATCCACCTGGATGCCAGGGCCTTGGTCACATCCGCTGTTACTGCAGGGTTGAAGGGCATTGGCAGTACCACCTTCTTTGTCGTGAAACACTCTATCAGGCCACAGAGTTCCAAGAAAGTACTTTTAAAACAAGGAGGGTGGGGAGGAACCACAGCTCTCCAGGCCCAGGGTAGTTATTTCTTAGCACACACTGTGTCCTTGGTGAGAAAGCATGGGGGCACTGTTGCTCTGCCTACTTGCAAGTTTTGGGAGCTTCCCCTGATCTAATTAAGTGTCTATTTACCCTTAGGCCTGGCACTTTCTCTGGATGAGGCAACAGCTGCAACAGTGCAAGAAGCCACATGAAGGGCGAAATATTTGTTGGTTGCAGCTATTTTCAGCCTTGCCAGAGTAAATACTGATGGGCTTAGCCCTACTGGCTCATTTTAAAAATGTATCTTAAAAGGTGCTAGCCTACACGTGTCACTGCCCATGGTCTGAGACAGCGTTGTGGGCCTGCTGGAGAACACCGGTTGGGAGAAGGTGCTGGAGCCTGAGCTTCTCCACTTGAATCAGATGGGCTGGAGACGGATTGCAGGTTTGGTCCCATTTAGGTAGTGTTCAAAGCAGTGTCATAGAGTCTTAGAATGTATATCTTTTGCCAGCAACAAGGATGGGGAGGAGTCTAGAGACCATTATATTTTCCCCACAAGAAGGTGTGAAAATGAAGCGAAAATCAAGGAGGAACACATTATAAACTCTTAATCTGAGCAAACTCTGGGAAATAGTGAAGGACGTGGGAGCCTGGCATGCTGCAGTTTATGAGGTCGCAAAGAGCCGGACATGACTTAGTGACGGAACAGCAACAATTTGCTTAGGTAGGTTCAAAGAAACTACAGGTTTAACCTAGAGGAGAGGCAACGTTAGAGAGAGACTCACTCACAGTTTTGTACCGTCTGGGGAGCCTTCCATCTACTCCGAGTGTGGTTGCAGGGAAGTAGGCTGCAAGTCAATATAAGGAAGGATTTCCAAACCTACGGTGAGTTCCCACCCTCGCTTCCGTTTCCATCACTAATGGGGCTCCCATGGCAGTGGCTTGTTAAGGCAGTTTCCTGGGAGGCTGGACCAGCTTGGTTGTGGGGTACCTTCCAAGTCAAGCTTCACATCAGTGTGAATCAAGAAAAAAACCAAACCAAACCAAAAAACCTGGCTGATCACAGATTCATCCCATACTTAGCCATTCCACATATGATTGATCGATCAGTGTCAGGAAGGAGATTTAGAGGGGTCATCAGTGATCTCATATCAGAGTTTCTTAAAAAATAATTATTTAGTTTATTTTAATTGGAAGCTAATTAAAATATCGTGGTGGTTTTTGCCATACATTGTCATGAATCAGCAACACTGTCCCAAACCCCCCTCCCACCTCCCTCCCCACCCCATCACTCAGGGTCATCCCAGTGCACCAGCTTTGAGTGCCCTGTTTCATGCATTGAACTTGGACTGGCGATCTGTTTCATATATGATAATATACATGTTGCAATGCTGTTCTCTCAAATCATTGCCTCCTCTCCTCCTCCCACAGAGTCCAAAAGCCTGTTCTTTACATCTATGCCTCTTTTGCTGTCTTGAATATAGGGTCATAGTTACCATCTTTCTTTTTTTTTTTTTTT
>SJYF01001114.1:1098747-1122306 GCA_006410515.1 Procapra przewalskii | reverse complement strand
TTCTTTTTTTTTTTAAATTTATTTATTTATTTTTTACATGATAGTATAAATTCCATATATATATATGTTAATACGCTGTACTAGTATTTTCTTTCTGACTTACTTCACTCTGTATAATAAGCTCCAGTTTTATCCACCTCATTAGAACTGATTCAAATACATTCTTTTTAATAGCTGAGTAATATTCTATTGTGTATATATCCCACAACTTTATATCCATTTGTCTGCTGATGGACATGTAGGTTGCTTCCATGTCCTGGCTATTGTAAACAGTGCTGTGATGAACATTGGGGTACATGTGTCTCTTTCAGTTCTGGTTTCCTCTGCATGTATGCCCAGCAGTGGGATTGCTGGGTCATAAGGCAGTTCTGTTTCCAGTTTTTTAAGGAATCTCCACACTGTTCTCCATAGTGGCTGTACTTGTTTGCATTCCCACCAACAGGGTAAGAGGGTTCCCTTTTCTCCACACCCTCTCCAGCATTTATTGTTTGTAGACTTTTTGATGGCAGCCATTCTGACTGGCACATGTCAAGGCTTTTTGACTTCTCTCAGATGGTTCTTTTCACACTAATAGTAAGCTAGTTAACCAATGTCACTGTCGTGTAAGTTTTGTGTTTGTGTGCTCAGTTGCTCAGTTGTGTCTGCAACCCCATGGACTGTAGCCCACCAGGCTCCTCTGTCCACAGAACTTTCCAGGCAAGAATACTGAAGTGGGTTGCCATTTCCTTCTCCAGGGGATCTTCCCAACCCAGGGCCTGAACCCGCATCTCTTGCATCTCCTGCATGATGTAAATTAAAATCTCAAAATTATACCCATGGGTTTTTAGTCAAAAGTCCAAAATAATTTTATTAATTGGGTGGGTTTGAAACTAAAAGGATAATGAAAATATAGCCCTCTAAAGGGTTTGGGGAGGGGGGGTGGTTTTACATCCCAATGTCAAGAAAAATCATGACAGGAAAGCACCAGAGAGACAACAGTCACAGTGACTGATAAGTCGTCTCTGTTGCACGAGCCTGCCTTATCTTCTCCATAATTAGGAAGCATAATGCAATAGGGTAAGTGGGTAGAGCTGCAGTTTATAGGACCCGTTCAACTCCGGGCTCTGTCATAGGTTAGTGAGTCACCGTGAGAGACTCTGGGTCAGTGTCCATATCTGCAAAATAGGAATGATGCCAGATAATGAAGGGAAAATGAAACGACACACACATCACACACCCAGGCCATCAAGAGGCACTTACTAAACATCAGTTTCTTTCTACTCTCTTTTTTTATGGCATATATGTTCCTGCCTACTGCTATTTTCTCAGGAAATCAAAGTGGAAGATTGTGATGGCTCTGTCTGACCCCCAGAGCACCGCTCCCTCATTGCTTGTTACGGCTCTGCAAGAAGGGTGGGCAAGACAGACACGCATGCACTTCAGCTGCACACCCATGGGAGAGACAGACACGAGGCCATCTTTGGACACCCATGGCTTATATAACTGTGACAGACATGCATCATTTACACTCACACATACCTTGCATTCAGTTTAGAAAAGGTTGCTTTAACATTTGTAAAATTATTACTTAGGTAAAAGATACACTTGGATAAAAAAAATTTAACTACCTAAAAGCAAACAGGATGAAGTAAAATTCACCTATAATTACACCATCCAGAGAGAATTATTTTTAATATTAAGTAGGTATCCTTTGACATATATGTGTATAAATAGAAATATACATAGACATGTATGTAAGAAGGTTTATAATAATATCTGAAGTTGAATTATACATGTATCTGATATGTATTCTGACTTAAAAATATTGTGAACAGAAAGTACAAACAATTCTGCCTCTGGGAAAATGTAATCTTAATGACCCATTCACCTATTCTCATTCTCTGCATGCATGCATGCATTCTAAGTTGCTTCAATCGTGTCCGACTCTTTGTGACCCCATGGACTGTAGCCCATCAGGCTCCTCTGTCCATGGGATTCTCCAGGCAAGAATACTGAAGTGGGTTGCCATGCCCTTCTCCAGTTCTCTCTCCATTAAGTGCCAAATCTGAGTGATAATTTTCAATAGGGAGAGAAGAGAGAAAAATTGCTATATGTCCTTTCCGTAGCCCAAGATTTCTTTCTCCCCTTTATAGAAGGCAGTTTCTTTTTATTGGCCAATCTGTAGGAGGGCTGGAACTTTTGAATCTAGAAATAGTGGGAAGGAGGCTTCCAGTCAACAGTTTATGGTCTTTTTATTCCAGGAACTTCCTGGCTCTCGATAAAGACAGAACAGAATCTCAGTGTTCAGTAGGAGTGTTTAAGAGCACAGGAGAGCCTCAAAGGAGATGGTTTGGGGTATTATGCAGAATCAGAGGACCATCTGCCTCTAAACACACTGCAGTGCTTGACAACAAGGAACAGCCATTTACCAGATGGACAGATAAATAAAATATGACAACGTGGACAAAGCCCTGTGCACTAGATGATGAAAATTGCTGCCAGAGATAAATAAGACAGCTTGATGCATGTCCCTCGTATTCTAGCCATAAAGATGGATGTTAGTGACCAAAATGCTCAACTGCTCACATTTGTGACTGAGGATATGATGGCATATGGGCGTATATCCTGTGAGATGAATATTTTATATACTTAACCTTATTAAAACAGCTTGGGTTAGTAGATTCCTTCAGGCAGTTCTAAAGCACTATTCTACATCCAGGAAGGAAACATCTTCTGGCTATTGTGTGAGCAGATGGGAAATGCTGAGAAAATCTGGAGATTAGACAACTTGGCAACTATGGTAGCCTATTAAATTGGTTTATACAGCAATGGATACTCACAATAAAATAGCAAGGTGTTTTCTGTTGTTGCCAGAATCTGCTTTCCTGGTACTTCAATTATGAAAGGAGCTACAAATACTCTGTAGATTTATCTTTGGGTGTGTGTTCTAAAGGGAGAGAAAGAAAAGGGAACTCAAGAGTTCTCACCTAATTCTAGGTCATCTTTGCTCTGCTTACAAGTCACCCTTCCATCTGCCTTATAATGCCCAGTCTTCCACTACTCTTACTCAAAAAGTGGTTGTGTATCCAGCATTCAACTTCAGAAGCCATCATTTAATTCTTATTATTAAAAGGACAGAACCGTGCCATTATTAAAGAACTGCTTTAGAACAAATTTATCCACTTCTAGAGCATACTTCCAATGGACCTCTTATTTTTAACCATCTAATCAGAGATCAAAGGTATCAAAAGTTGCTGATGATGTCAAATATGATCAATATCATTATATTCCATTTCAAAGGTTAACCTTAGATGGGAGCCACATACCCTCTTCAAGACATTTCATTGAGCAGGAAATTTCAATCAGTACATTGATTGGTCTACCTTTGTATCAAGCCGTTAGCTTAGCTGACCTTCAAAGTCATCATCCAGTCTGCTTTGAAAAGATGCTTGCAAACCCTATAGAGATCCTGCCAGCTTAGGTCTGGGTCTCCATCCCATGGTTCTGCAGTTATTCCCCTCCTGATGGCTGCAGCCAAGCTATCCTCACTAGCAAGCTCAGCAATGTACTTTGTCCCCAGAAGCAAGTTTGGTCTGGGGCAGGAAGTATTTGGCCAGTTTCCTAAGGTGATATTCTAAAAAGATAGATAGGTAGGTAAATAGATAGATAATTGATAGATTATATGATACAGCAATAGATAGATGATAAATAGATGATGTTGTTCAGTTACTCAGTCAGTCTGACTCTTTCGAGACCCTGTTAATAGGTAAATAATAGGTGATAGAACAGACAGATGATAGATAGTAGACAGAAGACAATAGATGATAGATAGAGAAATTGAAAAAGGATGGGTAGATAGATAGGGAGACCGTGATGATACATAGATAGGAAGATAGATGGATACAGATAGGTAGATAGGTAAGGATACGTGTGTGTACAGCTTGCTGCTTGCTGCTAGTCTGAACAGATGTTGCGGTACCCATTTGCACTAACCAAGCTTCCCTCTTAGCCTTCCTTTTAGGTGCTAGCCTAGGACTCAGGGCACTGCTGGCTTTGGGTGTCTACTTGGAGCACATTAGGTATTCCCCTGGGACGAGAGCTTGCAGCCTGTTGACTGCCCTATGTACTGTCTACCAGCCAGGAAGCTTCCAGTACTGCACAGAGCACCTTGCTTTTGTGAGCACTTCTTATGAAGAGACTCTGGCATCGTGGCTGGAAACCATGTGCACCTTGTGTTCACAGTGAGCACTGATGGTTGTACCTCATGGACAGTCTGTCTTTCCCGTCAGACCACCACTGTGCTCAGCTGGCTCCATTCAAGTGAGTGCCCAGGGGATCCTGGTTCCGTTACTCAGCCATTTCCCACCTTCCACACTAGCATTTTAGAAAATATTACTAGAATGTCACTTGGAATAAGAGTTGCCAGATTTAGCAAATAAAAGTAGAAGATGCCCAGTTAAGTATGAATTTCAAGTAAACAATAAATCTGGGGACTTCGCAAGAAGATCAAACCAGTCCATCCTAAAGGAAATCAGTCCTGAATATTCGTTGAAAAGACTGATGCTGAAACTGAAACTCCAATACTTTGGCCACCTGATGCAAAGAACTGACTCACTGGAAAAGACCCTGATGCTGGGAAAGGTTGAAGGCAGGAGGAGAAGGGGATGATAGAGGATGAGATGGTTGGCATCACTGACTCAATAAACATGAGTCTGAGCAACCTCCAGGAGTTGGTTATGGACAGGGAAGACTGGTGTGCTGCAGTCCATGGGGTCACAAAGAGTCAGATACAACTGAGCAACCGAAATGAACTGCTGGTCCAATGGATAAGAACCCACTGTGCAATGCAGCTTGCGAGTTAGATCCGGTCAGAGAACTGAGGTCCCATACGCTGCGGAGCAACTGAGCCCACATGCCACAACTAGAAAGCCCAAGCGCTGCTACTAGTGAAGCCCACGCACTCTGGAGCCTGTGTGCCATGGCTACTGAGCCCACAGCCACATCAAGAGAACTGGTGTGCCACAACAAAAGTTCCCATGTGACACAATGGAGATCCTGCGTGTTGCAAGTAAGACCCAATGAAGCCAAATAAATAAGTCTATATTTTTGAAAATGCATACATTTTAGTGTAAATAAGTCCCATGCAATTCTAAAAAGTTCTTCATTGTTTATGTACAGCCCACATTTTTCTGGGTGTCCTGTGGTTTACCTGGCAACCCTAACTGGAATGCCAGGTTGAATTCATAAATGCCTTTTGAAGATGGTAGCCTCTGAATCTGTCCTATTACTAATGTGTTCTTGCTGAACTTGGACAGCCTCTGATAAGAAGAACATGGTCTGTCTGCCTGGCAGCCTTTGTTAACTTGGGGGAGATAACCTGGTTCTTCAAAGCTTATCTTATTTTTGGATTTGTTCCTGGTCTTTGAAATTAACAAGGAATCGCTGGCTGAAGGAACCATTGTCCACAATAGTTGGAAGTTTCTTAGGGATCCCCTATGCTCAAGGAATTCCAACAATGTTCCAGATCTTTTGTTGTGTCTCAGACTGTTGGAAAAACTAACACTCCAGCTCTCTTTCGCACTTTGGACAAAAGATGAGTTTCCTTTAGCTTCTTAGTCTGAAGCCCATCATGTCCTCCTCCCTGGCACTGATTCTTCTCTGCCCCCACCTTTCCACGAGTCTCATCTCTGTTCTTTTGTCACTGTCAGTTCTGCAGGCAATTTATTTGCTGTCCTGCTTCTCCTAAAGACAATGGCTCTCAACTCTTTCTGTAAATTGTAATAACCCAGACAGATCTGAGAAAAGAGCCAGGCCTGGTCCCCAGGACACTGCGTAATTGGTGCAGAGTGGGACCCAGGCACTGAGAGCTGTAAAGGCTCCCCAGGTGATTGTAACATGCAGCAGGATGTGGAAACCCTGCCGCAGGGCATCCTTCCAGAATGAGGGCTCCCAGGCGCACTTGCAGTCCAGGTGTTGGGCAGCCTGCTGGTCCAGCACACCACAGCTGCCACATTCACATTCAAGCATAATCACCCTCTCACATCCGAGCATAATCTCTCCCTCTCAATGCCATTACAAGTGTTTTCCGATGATATTGGCAAACATCCTCAAACCCATCACAATAGAACAAAAGCAGAAAATTATAGAATTACAATCCTGTAGCACTTTTCAGTAAAATCCTGTGCAATTTGGGTACACTTGTTCAAATTTTGGGTATTGACTAAACAATCCATCTACACTTTCAATTCAAGACTAAGTTGCATAGTCAATACAGAATGGAAAAGAAAATACCTAATCCTGTAGCAATCATTACATTCTAAATTGTATCCAATTGTGTATTAATTAAAATAAAATCTTTATAGCTCAATTCACAGTTATCTATTATACTATTTTCTATTTCATGCTCACTTTCTTGCCATTTAAAAATATTTCTCTTCAAAATGGTTCACCAAAATTAATTTATGATTTCCTAGGCTCGCTGATGCTTTCATCTACATGGAACATTTCTCTGCACACAAGGCTCTTTTATAACTTTCAGTAGGCTCAAACAGGAAAGACATTCTCCTGTCTGCCCAGAAAGAAGGGGAGAGAAGATTCCTGGTGATAACGTGCTTTCAACCCAGGTTCTCTTGGGTCTCCTTGCCAACCATGATTAGGAATGACCTTTTCCCCTCTGTTATTCAAGGAGTAAGTCCCCAGTCTCATTCGCTGCCTGTGTCAACACTCCTCAGAGGCTTGAAGAATTTCTGGGCAGCTGACTGCTGTACCATACTGATTTTCTTTACCAAATATCAGGGAAATATTGGAAGGAAGCAAGAAAAGGAGGGAGGGAGGAAGGGTTAGAGAAGCAAAGAAAGAAAGGAGAGGGGAAGGAAATTTACTTAGCAAAACCTGACAATGAATAAAAAGCAGTAAAAATAAAATGCAGGTTTTAATGACACTTTTATATTCCAGGCCTAAAATTTTAGCATTTTTCAGAAGTGAGTATGGGTTGAGATACCTAGAATTATCAATGTCCTATATCTGAAACATTAAAAACCTCTATCAGTTTCACTAAGAAAAGAAGTGGATCTTCAGACAAATTGGCCGAAAGCTAAAATTCCAGCACATCACACACAGTCTTTGCCACACAACTATAAATTCAAGCCAGAAATGGCTATCATTCTGCACTGACATGTTCAAGCCAATGCATGGCACATAATAGGTAATCAGTATTTTTGAATGAAAAAAGAAAAACTAGCTATATCTTACTATCACTGTTTCTTCCAATTCACCCTCTAGATGCTCAAAGACATCCTTCCAAGAGTTCCTCCTTCCTTAATCTGGTCACTTCAATTTAGATCCTCAGATAATTTGTTGGATGCCCTTGTCCTTTTTCTTCCTGATTGTCCTCTAGAGAACACCTGTGCTACTGCATGCGGCTCTGCTAAGGATTTCTGCTGTTTTCTGACCAAGGTGTAGGATGCTAGCTAAGCCAGGGGAATCAGACTTTGTTCTTTTGGCAATTTGGGATTTTAGAGAGGTGAAATCACCGTTTTTCTGGCCACCCTAACCTTCACAACCCATCCCAGGATTTTGGAGCCAAGCTTATTTCATGCCAGCCTTGCTGAGCTAACAGTCCTGATCTAGATTGTTGCTCTTAATCAAGAGGAAATGTTTTAAATTCCAGCCTTAGGTTTGAACTCCCTGTAAACAAAGTCAGTTCCTTTTGGGAGTTTTAGAGTTCTCTTTTTATCGCTTGCTTCTCCCCATGGACAAAACGTCTGAGCCATAACTCTGCATGTTGCCTCAGAGATCTCTCTGGTCTGCTTGACTCTCCCCTCCTGGTTTAGAATCTTTATTATTAAGGGGAGGTGAGGCTGTCAGGGGCCAAAGATTTTCAGCCGGCCCTGCTGATGGGGCTTCCTTCATAGCTTGGTAGGTAAAGAACCTGCCTGCAATGCAGGAGACCTGGGTTTAATTCCTGGGTGAGGAAGATCCCCTGGAGAAGGAAATGGCAACCCACTCCAGTACTCTTGCCTGGAGAATCCCATGGACAGAGGAGCCTGGTGGGCTACAGTCCATGGGGTCTCAAGAGTTGGACATGACTCGGTGACTAAACGACTGCCTGCTCATGGTAGAGCTCCATTCTCTGAGTATGGGTTGGGTAGAGGAAGGTAGGCCCCAACCCCTCAACCACACTCACCAGGAATTTAACCACTTTACCTTGGAGTTGCAGGAGATGATACATGACAACCACCTACCCCTCTGAGCAGCTGGTAATCCTTGATTGGAAGCTGAGGGAAGAGGGGAGATGTGTTTTTTGGCCACAAGCTACTTGCAGTGGAGATTCTATCAAACTGAGCTGAGAGGGGGTGGGGGAGAAGGGAAAAGTGAGTTGCTGTTTAAATACCATAGCCGCTTGCGTTCTGAGTGCTAGTAGATTTCCTTGAATAAACATTTCTTTACTTGTTCCCAGGTGGCTCAATGGGTAAAGAATCCTCCTGCAAGGCAGGAGATCCAGGAGATGCCAGTTGGATCCCTGGGTTGGGAAGATCCCTGGAGGAGGGCATGACAGTCCACTCCAGTATTCTCGCCTGGAGAATCCCATGGACAGAGGAGCCTGGTGGGCTACAGTCCACAGGGCTGCACAGAGTCGGACATGCCTGAAGCAACTGAGCATGCACGCATGCTCTTAGGAAAGTTTTCAGAGACTTTCAATGACTTGGTGTTCAAAAAAATTAATGTTTACCAGAGTTACTCTTGAACTCCTTACCCAGCCTTCCAGAAGCAGAACTCCCTGCCTGGAAGTTTTATTGCATCATGCCACAGGGGTCACTGTCTCTGGCTCTGGATTCCTATCATGGATTTGATGCTCTGGAGAGATGTTTACATTCTATTAGCATTAGTTTCACCTAATGCTAATGTGTATTTAGGGAGAATATGAATCCTTGTTTTAAAGAGTTACCAAAGCAATGTAAAAATAATAATAAAAATACAGTGCCCAGTATATCATGAACTCTTATTACATTTCTGTTCTAATCTTGTAGGAAATGTGGAACTATGGATAGAGTGTAAACAGGGAAGTGTCAGGAGGAGACATGCATTTTAGAAGCATCACTCCCAGTGAGTAGGCCAGGTGACGAGAAAACCAAAATAAAGCATGACAGCTTGGGAGGGGCCACTGGAAACTGAGGAGGGGGACACAAAGGAGGAAGAGTTGACAGGACTTGGTGTCCAGAGAGATGCCAGGAGCGGGAAGTGAGGGAAGGAGGTATGAGATGACTTCTGCGCATCTGACGTAGATGTGGATAGAAGCTCTAGACCTCTACTCATGAACCAAGTCTTACTGTTTCACAGCTGTAAACTTCAAGGCCCTGACTCCTAAAGAGCTGGTACAAACTTCAAATCTAGGCTCTTTATTTCCAGTTTCTAGACCTTAGCCTTCTTGGGTTGTTGCTGTTTAGTGCCTTGGAAGTCACTCAGTATCTACCTGCTTACTGCTGTTGCTGCTGCTAAGTCACTTCAGTCGTGTCCGACTCTGTGTGGCCCCATGGACGGGGACCCACCAGGCTCCCCCGTCCCAAAAACAACATCAAATGTTGAGGACATGGAGAAATTGCAGGTATGTAAAATGGCTTCCCCGGTAGCTCAGCTGGAAAAGAATCCGCCTGCAGTGCAGAAGGAGTAGCAGTTTTAGTCACTCAGCCATGTCTGACTTCCTGTGAGCCCACAGACTACAGCCTGCCAAGGTCCTCTGTCCATGGGATTCTCCAGTCCAGAATTCTGGACTGGGCTGCCATTCCCTTCTCCAGCAATACAGGAGACGCTGGTTCAGTTCCTGGGTCAGGAAGATCCTCTGGAGAAGGGATAGGATACCCACTCCAGTATTCTTGGGCTTCCCTGGTGGCTCAGATGGTAATGAATCCACTAGCAATGTGGGAGACCTGGGTTTGATCCCTGGGTTGGGAAGTTCCCCTGGAGGGGGAGGGCATGGCAACCCACTCCAGTATTCTTGCCTAGAGAATCCCCATGGATAGAGGAGCCTGGTGGGCTACAGTCCATGGGATTGCAGAGTCGGACACAACCGAGCGACTAAAACAGCACAAAATGGCACAGTCACTGAACACTGGAAACTTCTTAGAAAGTTAAATATACATCTGTCCCATAACCCAGTAATCCCACTCCTAGATATTAAGCCAACAGAAGTGAAACATCCACAAAAATTTTAAACGAGAATAGTCATAGCTTCTATATGCAAAATAGCTCCAAACTAGAAGCAGCAAGTCCATTAACAGAAAAATATATAAGCTCTCTGTTGGTTTATTTTAATGCAGCAGAATACACTTCTCATCCATAGAAATGGGTGAATGATTGATATATGCTACATGCAACATTGATTAACCCTTCAAACTCTTTCACGGAAGGAGTGCCTTCTTCATGAGGCCTCACACAAAAGAGCACAAATCGTATGATTTCATTTGTATATCATCTGCAATAGGAAAAATGAAGCTGTGCTCATTTTTGTGTTCATTTTGCGATCAAAATCAGAGTGGTTGCCTGGAAGGGGTGGGTTGCAGCAGAGGGACTGATTGGAAATTTGCTAGTGTGATAGAAGTGTTCTGTATATTGATAAGGTTGTGAATTACATGGACATTTGTCAGAAATGACTGAATGTAAGACATGTATATTTCACTCTTTGTAAAGTACATCACCATTAAAAAAAATCTTAAAAATTAGTCAAAACTCACCTGCAGTCTTGATACTTGCCTCCTGGTACACCCCAATGCTAGTCACGGCCTGAGTGCCCCATATAGAGCATACTACCTTCTCTGCCTTACTGCCCAAAAAGGTACACCTTAGCCTCCATCCACTTAAAAAGCTTACTTTCCTTGCTCTTGTCATCTGCCCTTTCTCTTTCAAAAGGCAGTACCAAAAAGGAAAAGAAAAAACCACTCTCCATTAAGAGGTAAAAGAGCAGGTGAACAGTAAAAGTCACTGGAGACTTTACTTTCTGGGACAGGCTATCCACTCAGGAACCTTGGAATGTGGAATAGTATGGGCCCGGAGGGGACAGGTCACCAAGGCTGCAGATGCCTCTGGCAAGTCCTGTCGCGGGCAGGAGTCTGGCTGCTGAATCACACAGACATTACTCAGCAAAAGTCTGGGAAGAGTTCAGATAACTTTCCAAGGGTCTGCAGCTGTGGGTTATGGCTCCTATGATGAATTACAACTCTACTTAATTCTATGTTTTTCAGAAGAGCATGGAAGAGAAATGGCTTGAGATTATTTTTAGCTTATTTTATGGGAATGAAAATTAGACTTCTTTTGACAACCCTCCAAGTTACTACTTGAACAGTACAATTTTTGGTGTGATTTCTCTTTTCTTGACTGTCTTCATCAATAAAAGACATGAATAACTGTGACAGATTAGGAAATGAGGACCTTGTTCGTTGAGTGATGAGACACATTTCACTGCTAAAACTCACAAGCCCATTTGTTCTCCCATTCATAATCCAGACCCTGGTCCTGAGACTCGCTGACAGCGTCAGATGTTCGCCCTCCTGGGACGATTCAGCCACAGTCAAACCCCTGTTAGATCATGACATCAGTTCCTCAGAGCTGTGAACTGGTCTTCAGGCAATGGATACATGACTCCCAGCAAATCAGAATTTATTAGAGGCTGTTGAGATATGATTTGTGTTCCTCTCCTTTCATATCCATTTATCAAATGCATGATTTAATTTCAGTCTCTCCAGCTGAAGTGGTGAATCAACATTAACCAGACGACTCTGGATGGTGTTGCACAGCCATTCTAATTTACCTTCCATATGGGCATCTCTTTAAAAACAACTGCCGCACTTACCAACAGCACTCATTTTTAAGACCTAGTGAACAAACACATTATTTACCAAGTCTGTAATCAGGGAACCTGATCCAACTCATTAACTGTATGACATCCCACTCCTTATTTAGACAGTTTACTGGCTATGGACTTTTGTATGGGATCTGTCATTTACACTTCCTCATAATAAAACTTAATTGAAATTTCATTCCTGTACAAGCAAGATGCCAGTGTAACAGATGGTCTGTAATTGTTATGTCCACATATTTCATATGGGATGGTATCACACACAATTTCACACAACTGTTATTCATTTAAAGACTGGGTTTGTTAAGGCATTTCTCTCATATTAAAAACCTTATTGTTTAATATGAGTATAAAATCTATCATTGAAATTAATCAGTTGAAATTGAAAAAAATGATTATAACCATCCTACTGAAATGAAATGAATGACTAAAACCTGGCTTATGTTGTTGAGGACAATGAGAATTCTGGTACAGAAATATCTAGGTTCCTGTGTATGAGGCAAGAATTGACACAGGAGGGCACAGTATATCTTAGAGTATCATATTCTAACAATTATCTGTCCCTAAATTTTAATGCTTCTTTGATCATTCCAAAATCTTTTCATGTTCTTCTTAAATTTTGATTTTGGGTCCACTGACTTTACTAGTCTGTATTCAGAATGCCAGGATTTCTCACCCTTAAGACAGAGATGGAAAAGGATTTGCAGGAAGGAATACATAAGAGGCCCTGAACATGTACAGAGGAATTCTAAATATGTTCATATAATCCTAGTGTTGCATATAATCCCAAGTGTTACATTCAGTGAAATTTGAGTACCTATAATCAGATTAATTTCAATTTTTTGTGTCATGTTTAGAGAACATTTTATAGGGACTTAGCAATACAGTTTGAAAGTAAAATCCGTTCAATTCAGGTTGAAAAACTGACTTGTTTCTCTTTTGTAACGGTGGTAACTTTCACCTCCCTTCTCTACCTTCTCCCCCAATAATTTCAGTTATC
Organism: Procapra przewalskii; assembly: GCA_006410515.1. Classification (NCBI taxonomy): domain Eukaryota; kingdom Metazoa; phylum Chordata; class Mammalia; order Artiodactyla; family Bovidae; genus Procapra; species Procapra przewalskii. Next base: position 1,109,476 of record SJYF01001114.1, on the reverse strand, counting down.
TACTGCTCACAATTTTTCTCTTTCCTACCCCAAACCCATTCTCTCTGAAAAGAATTAAATAAACTCATTCACTCCCATACAGAAAGGATGTATAAGACTCAAAAATATGATTCCCCCAGGGGTATTTACATTTCAGCCAGAGTACACACCTTTCTGGAGCAAGAATGTTTAAATATGAAATATCAGACATTGATGAGTAAGGGAAGCCCCAGAGTCTCCCAAACTGTACCACCGTCCTGATGGCTTTCTTAATTTATTCCTACCTCCTATCCTGCCCTCCACACTCAAGAAATGAATCGATTAAATAAGGAAACATGCCATCATGCTTTTCTTAGAGGAAATGGGGAGGAAGACAATAAATAGAAAAGGCGGGAAAAGTGTAAAGGGCCTAACAAAGATATTGAAAGCCTATTCTGGAATTCTTGGAGAAATGAGGTACCAAGTGACCAAGAAAAAGGAGAACAGAGGAAACTACTTGGAAATGCTTTCTACTTCTATGAACTCACTGTGAGCCAGGACACGTCCTAGTGATACTATTGCAATGTACGTGCACCTATTTGACCGGAATGGCAGTGAATGGGATGTTCTGGTGACCCCATTTTCATTTTCTGCTTGGATCTGAGTTGTCATTATTTTCCTAAGAGGAAAGGAGACCCTGCTTGTCTTAATCTCCACTATGTCCCCAGCACTTAGCATAATACCTGGTACAGACTAGGTATTCAATACATATTTGTTAAATGAATAAATGATAAGTGAATGAATGGCTTGACAGTTATTAAAGAATTACAACACAATGACACTGTTGTTTTATTTTGAAATATATTTAAAATTAATTATTATTATCCAGCCACAATGGGATGATTACTGACACATGCTACAACAGATATCAATCCTGAAAATTTGTGTTGAGTGAAAGAAGTCTGTCACAAAGAATCACATATTGTATGATTTCTTTCATATGAATGTCCGAAATATGCACTATAAAGGCAGAAAGTAGACTAGCGGCTCCCGAGACTGGAGGGAGGGGTGATGGAGAGTGATTGCTCTTTGAGTCTGTTTGTCACACGACATGTGGCTTGCAGGATCTCAGCTCTCAGGGAATGAACCCAGGACACAGTAGGGAAAGCACCAAGTTCAGTAGAACACCGGGGAACTCCCCAGTTTGGGGTTTTAAAAAGTTTTGCGATTAGATAATGTTGACAGTTATACAACTGTGTGGATGTACTAAAACCCAATTATATACCCTGAAAGTGTGAATTTTATGATACACGAATTATGTTTCCATTTTTTAAAATATATGGAATAAAAAAGATGCAGCCAGTCATAGCCAGTACATAGAAAAGTCTATAAAATAGATGATCAGATTTTTTGACAAATGAATACCGGTTAAAAAAACAACAGAGGAAGGGAAACAATTACATGTCACCCAAATGCAGTGGTGGACTTTGATCTTTATTTGAACAATCAACTATTAATTACAGACAAGTGAAATTAAGAAAAAATTTTAAATTCTTTAGGTGTTAAAAAGATAGCGTAGTATATCAAAGAAAGTGTTGTTATCTCTAACATCATGTATTGACATATATATAGGTGAAATAATGTGTCTGGGATTTGCTTTAAAATTTTTGACTTGGGAGGAAGGGAAGGTGGTTTTGATAAAATAAGACTGTGCTCTCCGTGCTCAGTTGCTCTATCGAGTCTGCTTTTTGCGACCCCATGGACTGTAGCCTGCCAGGCCCCTCTGTCCATGGGGCTTCTTCAGGCAAGCATCCTGGAGCGGGTTGCCATGCCCTCCTCCAAGGATCTTCCCAACCCAGATCGAACTCAGGTTTCCTGCATTGCAGGCAGATTCTTTACCGTCTGAGCTACCAGGTAAGCCCAAAAGTAAGACTAGCCATATATCGATTATATTGAAGCTGGGTAATGGGTGTAAAGAATAATTACACTGTTCCTCATTTTCACGTATGCTTGAAATTTTCATAGTGTAAAGCAAAACAGAGAAAAGAATAATATGAAGTCTCCCTCTCTAGTGGTAGCAGCAGTGTTAGTCGCTCAGATATGTCTGACTCTTTCATGGGATGCTGCCTGCCAGACGCCTCTGTCCATGGGATTCTCCAGGCAAGAATACTGGAGTCGCTAGCCATTCCCTTCTCCAGGGGATCTTCCCAACCCAGGGATCAAACCTAGGTCTCCCACATTGCAGGCAGATTCTTTATCTTCCTCTGACAAATTACCAACTTAATCATACCTGACAGGAAATAAGTGGCCTATGTTGTCTTGGAGTTTCCATTTTGGTATGGGGAAACAAGATAAACAAACACAGGAAGGAAAAGAATTTTCCTGTTTATCATTGAGGGAGAAATCAACAAGCCATATAATAAAGAAGTTACAGGAAAGGTGTCTTATATAACACAGCCATGGATGGCCTCTCTGAGGAGGTTCCATTTGAGTCGAGACAACTGTTAAGATGGTGCATCCATGTGAAAAGCCGGAGGATGTTCAGAAATAAAAACCAAAGTAGCTTTCCTCGGTCTCCCGCTCTTCCCTGAATATTCCTTGTGAGTCCACAGTGAGGTCCGTGAGGAAGTGAGGACTCCTCCTGCATCTGTGACTCCCAGGGAGTCTACATTCTCATGCTAGGTGACTTAATCTTTAGAAATTTGCTTAAAATGTTAGCTGAAATCGCTTAAACTTATTCTACGGCAGCCTCCTTTTCCTCTCTCGTGAGTAAACTCCGGCTCATGGCCCATCATTACCCCTTGGAAATCCCTGTATTTCCTTAAATTTCAGACCCTTGGTTGCCCTGTGCCTTAAGTGCTCTGAGAAATTGAAGATAAGGTACAATTTTGTAGGTTATCTGTCTTTTTCCAGTTGTTAAAGTAGAAACTGCTCTCTTTCCAGATTTCTACATCTTTAGAAGAGGCTAAAAGCCTGTATACTGTTTGGAATGAGGCATGATAAAAAATAAAGAAAATAAGATGATACTCCTATCAAAGCTACAAATAACATAGGGTTTTGATATGTTAAAAAAGAAAAAGAAAGAGGATGCCATGTTCTAAAAGTATTATTAAATATTAATGATAATGTAGTAAAAGTACAAGCTATGAAATGCAGTTAATAAAAATAAACTTGCTAAAAGTGAAGATTCAGACTATACTTTCCTATCGATATTTATAAGATGACCATTAGGGGTAAAAAGTTGTGAACCTAGGCTGAAGTATTTGGCCCAGATTCAGTTCTCTAGAGCTATAGAGTGAGACAAAAAAGATTTACCTTCAATATAACTCTGTTCCTTAAAGAATCTGCCTGCAATGTATGCTCCCCTCCTTATACTGATTTTTGAGCAGTGAGCGGCCAAATCTGAATTGGTAACAGAACTACTTGACATTCTATACCAGGAGCAGTTATAACCTATAAAACCAAATAGTTGGGTACAAGCAGCTAGGTAGTCTATTGCACTTAGGTCAGTCTTTTGCCCCTGGAAGAGAATACACAAAAGTGTACACAAAAGTGTTCATGGCTATGCTAGCCCAGAAAGACCTCTGAGAAGGATGCTTTGCTGAGAAGCTGTAGCAAGAGAGACACGAGACACGAGCAGAAACACAGCCTGCTGTGGTGGGAGGAAGCCTGGACCTACTCTGCTCACCTGCTACTGGAAGCTGGAGTCCACAGAAAGCACAGAAGTGGTCTTTTCTGCAGAAGGAATCACTAAAAATGTGGGCTTAGAAGAAGGAAGAAGCCCAAGACACAGGTAGGAGTCCTCAGGAGAGCATCAGTGTTTTCCTTGAGGGCACCTAGAACTAACACCCAAAAAGATGTCCTTTTCATTATAGGGGCCTGGGATGCGAAAGTAGGAAGTCAAGAAACACCTGGAGTAACAGGCAAATTTGGCCTTGGAGTATGGAATGAAGCAGGGCAAAGGCTAACAGAGTTTTGCCAAGAGAACGCACTGGTCATAGCAAACACCCTCTTCCAACAACACAAGAGAAGACTCTACACATGGACATCACCAGATGGTCAACACCAAAATCAGATTGATTATATTATTTGCAGCCAAAGATGGAGAAGCTCTACACAGTCAGCAAAAACAAGACCGGGAGCTGACTGTGGCCCAGATCATGAACTCATTATTGCCAAATTCAGACTTAAATTGAAGAAAGTAGGGAAAACCACTAGACCATTCAGGTATGACCTAAATCAAATCCCTTATGATTATACAGTGGAAGTAAGAAATAGATTTAAGGGACTAGATGTGAAAGACAGAGTGCCTGAAGAGCTATAGACATTGTACAGGAGACAGGGATCAAGATCATCTCCAAGAAAAAGAAATGCAAAAAAGCAAAATGACTGTCTGAGGAGGCCTTACAAATAGCTGTGAAAAAAAGAAGAGATGTGAAAAGCAAAGGAGAAAAGGAAATATATACCAATTTGAATGCAGAGTTCCAAAGAATAGCAAAGAGAGATAAGAAAGACTTCCTCTCTATACATCTGTATCTCTTTTGCTGTCTCGCATACAGGGTTATCATTACCATCTTTATAAATTCCATATATATGTGTTAGTATACTGTATTGGTGTTTTTCTTTCTGGCTTACTTCACTCTGTATAATAGGCTCCAGTTTCATCCACCTCATTAGAACTGATTCAAATGTATTCTTTTTAATGGCTGAGTAATACTCCATTGTGTATATGTACCACTGCTTTCTTATCCGAATTGCCAGTCTATGTTCGATACAGGATACAGGATGCTTGGGGCTGGTGCATGGGGATAATCCAGAGAGATGATATGGGGTGAGAGGGGGGTTCAGGATTGGGAACTCATGTACACCCGTGGCAGATTCATGTCAATGTATGGCAAAACCAATACACTATTGTAAAGCAAAATAAAGTAAAAATAAAAATTAAAAATAAACAAATAAATAAATAACCCCCCCCCCAAAAAAAAAGAAAAAAGAAAGCCTTCCTCAGCGGTCAGTGCAAAGAAATAGAGGAAAACAAAAGAATGGGAAAGACTAGAGATCTCTTCAAGAAAATTAAAGATACCAAGGGAACATTTCATACAAAGATGGGCTCAGTGAAGGACAGAAATGGTATGGACTTAACAGAAGTAGAAGGTATTAAGAAGAGGTGGCAAGAATACACAGAAGAACTGTACAAAAAAGATCTTCATGACCCAGATAACCACGATGGTCTGTTCACTTACCTAGAGCCTGACATCCTGGAATGTAAAGTCAAGTGAGCCTTAGGAAGCATCACTGAGAACAAAGCTAGTGGAGGTGATGGAATTCCAGTGGAGCTATTTCAGATCCTAAAAGATGATTGTGAAAGTGCTGCACTCAATAACAGCACATTTGGAAAATGCAGCAGTGCCCACAGGACTGGGAAAGGTCAGTTTTCATTCCAATCCCAAAGGAAGGCAATGCCAAAGAATGCTTGAACTACTGCACAATTGCACTCACCTCACACGCTAGTAAAATAATGCTCAAAATTCACCAAGTGAGGCTTCAGCAGTACTTGAACCATGAACATCCAGATGTTCAAGCTGGATTTAGAAAAGGAAGAGGAGCCAGAGATCAGATTGCTAACATCTGCTGGATCATTGAAAAAGCAAGAGAGTTCTAGAAAAACATCTATTTCTGCTTTATTGAGTACGCCAAATCCTTTGACCATGTGGATCACAACAAACTGTGGAAAATTCTGAAACAGATGGGAATACCAGACCACTTGACCTGCCTCTTGAGAAATCTGTATGCAGATCAGGAATCAACACTTAGAACTGGATATGGAACAACAGATTGGTTCCAACTCAGGAAAGGAGTATTTCAAGGCTGTTTATTGTCACCCTGTTTATTTAACTTATATGCAGTTAATTTAACTTATATGTAGTTAATCATGAGGAATGCTGGCTGGACGAATCACAAGCTGGAATCAAGACTGCTGGGAGAAATATCAGTAACCTCAGATATGCTGATAACACCATCCTTATGGTGGAAAGTGAAGAAGAACTAAAGAGCTTCTTGATGAAAGTGAAAGAGGATAGTGAAAAAATTGGTTTAAAGCTCAACATTCATAAAACTAAGATCATGGCATCTAGTCACATCTCTTCATGGCAAATAGATGGGGAAACAGTGGAAACAGTGGCAGAATTTATTTTGGGGGGCTCCAAAATCACTGCAGATGGTGATTGCAGCCATGAAATTAAAAGACTCTTACTGCTTGAAAGGAAAGTTATGATCACCCTAGACTGCATATTAAAAAGCAGAGACATTACTTTGCCAACAAATGTCCATCTAGTCAAAGCTATTGTTTTTCCAGTAGTCATGTATGGTTTTGAAAGAAAGAAAGTGAATTCGCTCAGTTGTGCCCTACTCTTTGCGATCCCATGGATAGTAGCCTGCACCAAGCTCCTCCATCCATGGGATTTTCAAGGCAAGAGTATTGGAGTGGGTTGCCATTTCCTTCTCCAGGGAATCTTCCCAACCCAGGGATCCAACCCAGGCCTCTCACATTGTAGACATATGCCTTACCATCTAAGCCACCAGGGATGTCCAATATGGTTGTGAAAGTTGACTATAAATAAAGCTGAGCACGAAGAATGGATGCTTTTGAACTGCGGTGTTGGAGAAGACTCTTGAGAGTCCCTTGGACTGCAAGGAGATCCAACCAGTCCATCCTGGGGGAATCAGTCCTGAGTGTTCATTGGAAGAACTGACGCTGAAGCTGGAATTCCAGTACGTTGGCCACCTGATGAGAAGAGCTGACTCACTGGAAAATAATACCCTGATGCTGGGAGAGATTGAACGTGGGAGAAGAAGGGGACGAAAGGGGATGAAATGGTTGGATGGCATCACCTACTCAATGGACATGAGTTTGGGTAAACTCCAGGAGTTGGTGCTGGACAGGGAGGCCTGGCGTGCTGCAGTCCATGTGGTCACAAAGAGTCAGACACGACTGAGCGACTGAACTGAACCGAACTGAACTTTTCAACTATTCTGAGTGTGCAAATGGGGCAAAGGTCTTATGCATATTGATGGTCGACCATACGCTACATGAATGGTTTTCAAGCTTTGGTGAGAACCTCACGTGGAGTTTCGTGAAAAGACAAAGAATCTTCTCCTACCTCAGTGCACTTGGGCTTCTGTGCGTTTTAGCAGTTCACAGGTGATTATGATAGATACCAAGTCTGAGAACCACTCCAGTACCAGGCACCTAATACACATGCCCTCATGTCATCCTTTATTCTATTAAAGTAAATAGTGCTGCACTTATTCTGCAGATGAAGAAACCAGGGCTCAGAGTGACTAAGTAGCCAGTGAAAGTCACAGAGTGAATTATACGTGGCAGATTCAACGTGAAAACCCATGTGTCCACCTCTAAACCCACACTCTTCCAGTTCTGCCACACGAGGATTCAACACTTCCTTAAAGAGGGTGATGAAGGACAACCTGGTGGTGTTAGTGGTAAAGAACCCAACTGCCAGCGCAGGAGATGTGGGTTCAGTCCCTCGGTCTGGAAGAAGCCCTGGAGGAGGGCATGGCAACCCGCTCCAATATCCTTGCCTAGAGAAACCCATGGGCAGAGGCACCTCACAGGCTACAGTCCATACAGTCGCAAAGAGTCGAACACGACCGAAGGAACGTAGTATGCACGCAAAGGACAGCCTCTCCACCCTGAGCCTGTAAAGTAAATCAACATTGTTTCCCGCATCTTATAACAATTATTTTGCTTTGCCTTGAAAAAAAAATGCAAACAGTGGATTATAAAAGTCATCTCTCTTAGAGGATCCATTAATTGAGCCCCCCACTGCACTGCCATCCATATGCCTGTGAGAAAGCTGAAGAATTTGGGGAAACGTAATTAAGTTAAGACCCAGAAAGGAAGCCAAGACTGAAGAGAAGTTTCCAAAGGATGGAGTGACTGTGAGCAAGGCTTCCCAAAGGACTTTTCTGAGACAGATGAGGTGTGGACATAGGTGGTTTTCCTACAAAACTGCCAGGAAGGCATAAAAGGTTCCCTAGGAGTATAAACAATGTCAATTAAGGACAAGAAAGGAAAAGGAGATATTATTGTCTGTTGGAGGGATGAAGGGAGGTATGATGCTCTTTCACTATTGTATCAGGAGAGAAACCAGTGCCAGAGAGGAGTATTCTAAACCTACTAAGAAATGAAGGGAGAATTAGATCCATAGACCCACTTGGAAGCTAAGACAGCAAAGTGGCTTTCTATGTCTGCCAGTGTGAAGAGCAACAGAAACCTAGAACAATTTAAATATATTTACCCAAGAGAGTTGGAGCAGAGGAACTATAAAAGATTGGAAGAAGAGATTGCCATCAAAAAAAAGTGAAATATGAAAAGCTCAGTGTGATTAATGTTTAACCCTCAAATTCAATTCAACTTTGTACTAGATTAGAAGCCCATAATATATTTCTGCCAAAAATAAAAATAATTACTCCTTTTTTTTTTGAGAGTTTTGCAGTATACTGGCATTATGCTGAGTTATCAAAACATCTAATGGATATTTAATTGATTCCCATACTAACAGTCCCTACTAAATTTCCTAAGAATGTTCTGAATTCTGTATTTTGGAGCATATAAGAGTCCAACACAGGCCTTGAAAGGTTCAAATGGACCATTTTTCACAGTTTGTTTGAAGTAACAGTGCCTTTCCAACCCTTCGGTCAGCTGCTGGAAATTCCCCACTTTGAGAAAAGCTGTACTTTATTCTGTTCTTCAAGAATGTATTCTGTTTATTGTGTCTCATTCGATTATAATTAATTGATTATTTATCTCCAGATCAGAGCTTTTCAAACCACAGCTTGTGGCACACTAGCATCAGCCAGTCATGAAGTCAGATTAGTATATCCCAGCGAGCACTGAAAAAAAAAGAAATGAAACAGAATATGCAAAGTAATTTCAAACCATATCATGCATGCATGCTAACTTGCTTCAGCCATGTCGAACTCTTTGCAACCCTATGAACTATAGCCCACCAAACCCCACTGTCCATGGGATTTCCCAGGCAAGAATACTGGAGTTGGTTGCCAGTTCCTCCTCCAGGGCATCTTCCTGACCCAGGGATCAAACCCAAGCCTCTTCTGTTGCCTGCATTGGCAGGTGGGTTCTTTGCCATCAGTGCCCCCTGGGAAGCCCAAACCATGTCACGCATTTGTGGTGAGTGCTGTTCTTTCGTGCATTGTTTTGTGGCACACATGTGTATACAAGTGTGGGGGGGTGTGTAAGCTGGATCGCAGCACAGCGTGAATTTCTCCCCTGGATGAAGTGTTTGAGAGCTGGACCCTGCAATATGCTCTGTGAGGCTTCTCAATGGTTGTCCCGGCTCTAGCTTCTCTCTCCTCATTTGCCCTGCTCCCCGCCTCCCCACCCTCCACCCTCCCAAGTCAAACTAATCTTCTTTACAACTATGCTTTGATTATGTAACTCTTATCCATTCATTCTCTATTTCGTTCAACAGATGTTCAGCAAATATTCATTCTCTGCCAGATCCTGGGCTACCAGAAACAAGTTACACCTGTCCCATCCCCATCTGCTTCCAAGGAAAAAGACTGTACCCAGGGCATCAGGGCTAATTCCCAGTTCAAGGATCAGCTCCCCAATACCCATCAAATCAAGAATAAACTCTTCTGGTCTGTGAGGCTCCTCTTTGATCTAGTTGACTGTTTCCATCCAAACTTTTTTTCCCATTGTCAGTGCTGGTTCTAGCTGTTTTGTCTACAAACCTGAAATTACCTGTCTGCGAACCATGTTAATTCTGACACTTGTGTTCCTGCTCTATTACTGACACTGTCTTTGCTTCTCTCCTACTTAGCAAACCCTTCCCAGCATCCCTGGATCTCAGCCCACTCTCCTCCTTTCTGAGCATGCAGTCTGTCTATGGGCCACAGCTGGTCGTCGTCCCAAACCCCAGGCTCCTTGCTGCTCCAGCTATCATACTCAGCTACCTAGCTAGTGCTCCTCTGCAAAGCACTTTTGAGTCCATTGTCCCTTTATTTAGAATGTCTCCAGGGACTGTGTTTCCATCACTTTACTTGAAAGCCTATTTCACAGTCTAGTAGGTCTCACTGTCTAGAGAATTTTTCTTGTCTTCCTCTGAAAATGGTCTTTTCTTAATTTCAATCTATTATTCCTAGTTATACTGCTGATAACACCATAAATAATACTTCAGATTTGGGGAAAATAAAATATCTTATCCTAGCTCAACTTAAGATTGTGTGTTTAAATTAATCCTCAGTCATCAGTTAATCTCACTGCTCATTATTGAATTCTAGCAGTTCATCATCATACGTAATCCTGAAAACAAGGCAACTCAAGCTAAAAGCAGCTGCAGGCTAGGATGAGAGCTGTCATCTTTCTCTTTCTGGAAGAATCCAGGGATGAAAATGGACTCTCTGATCTTTGATGACCTGGCCTCATTTGATTTCCTTCTGGCTTTATCATAAAAGGAACTGAAAACATTTAAGTAAAACATTTAAGAATTTGCTGTGACATATTTTCTTTGTATGTCACCGTCCGCCTGCTTCATTTGTGAATATGGCAGCAATTACTGAGTTTCTACCTGGTCGCAGGCCCTTTTAAGTAAGTGCAGGGGATCAGAGATGAGTTAAACCACTCCGGCTGTTCACTTTCTAATCAGGGAAGCAGATTTGTCTTGCCAGCAGATTACACAACATCAAATGGGATCAGAAGAACGGTTGCAAAGCCTGGGGGTCGGGG
>SJYF01001114.1:1063523-1074429 GCA_006410515.1 Procapra przewalskii | reverse complement strand
TTTCACAGCATCATCTTTCAGTATTTGTAATCACTCAACTGGAATTCCATCACCACCACTAGCTTTGTTCACAGTGATGTTTCCTAAGGCCCACTTGACTTCACATTACAGGATGTCTGGCTCTAGGTAAGTGATCACACTATCGTGATTATCTGGGTCATGAAGATCTTTTTTGTACAGTTCTTCTGTGTATTCTTGCCACCTCGTCTTAATATCTTCTGCTTCTGTTAGGTCCATACCATTTCTGTCCTTTATTGAGCCCATCTTTGCATGAAATATTCCCTTGATATCTGTAATTTTCTTGAAGAGATCTCTAGTCTTTCCCATTCTGTGGTTTTCCTCTATTTCTTTGCATTGATCGCTGGGGAAGGCTTTCTTGTCTTTCCTTGCTATTCTTTGGAACTCTGCATTCAGATGCTTATATCTTTCCTATTCTCCTTTGCTTTTTGCTTCTCTTCTTTTCACAGCTATTTGTAAGGCCTCCTCAGAGAGCCATTTTGCTTTTTTGCATTTCTTTTTCATGGAGATGGTCTTGATCTCTTCTCCTGTACAATGTCATGAACCTCCATCCATAATTCATCAGGCACTCTGTCTTTCAGATCTAGGCCCTTAAATCTATTTCTCACTTCCACTGTATAAATATAAGGGATTTGATTTAGGTCATATCTGAATGGTCTAGTGCTGTTCCCTACTTTCTTCAATTTGTCTGAATTTGGCAATAAGGAGTTCATGATCTGAGCCACAGTCAGCTCCCAGTCTTGGTTTTGCTGACAGTATAGAGCTTCTCCATCTTTGGCTGCAAAGAATATAATCAATCTGATTTTGGTGTTGACCATCTGGTAATGTTCATGTGTAGACTCTTCTCTTGTGTTGTTCAAAGAGGGTGTTTGCTATGACTAGTGCGTTCTCTTGGCAAATCTCTATTAGCCTTTGCCCTGCTTCATTCCATACTCCAAGGCCAAATTTGCCTGTTACTCCAGGTGTTTCTTGACTTCCTACCATTGCATTCCACTCCTCTATAATGAAAAGGACATTTTTGGGAGGTGTTAGTTCTAAAAGTTCTTGTAGGTCTTCATAGAACCGTTCAACTTCAGCTTCTTCAGTGTTACTGGTCAGGGTACAGACTTGGATTACCATGATATTGAATGGTTTGCCTTGGAAACCAACAGAGATAAATCTGTTTTTGAGATTGTATCCAAGTGCTGCATTTCAGACTCTTTTGTTGACTGTGATGGCTCTTCCACTTCTTCTAAGGGATTCCTGCTCATAATAGTAGATATAATGGTCATCTGAGTTAAATTCACCCATTCCAGTCCATCTTAGTTCACTGATTCCTAGAATGCTGATGTTTACTCTTGCCATATCCTGTTTGGCCACTTCCAATTTGCCTTGATTCATGGACCTAACATTCCCGGTTCCTATGCAGTATTGTTCTTTACAGCATCGGACCTTTCTTCTATCACCAGTCATATCCACAACTGCTGTTTTTGCTTTGGTTCCATATTTCGTCTTTCTGGAGTTATTTCTCCACTGATCTCCAGAAACATATTGGGCACCTACTGACCTGGGAGTTCATCTTTCAATGTCCTATCTTTTTGTCTTTTCATACTGTTCATGGGGTTCTCAAGGCAAGAATACTGAAGTGGTTTGCCACTCCCTTCTCCAGTGGACCACATTCTGTCAGACCTCTCCACCATGACCCGTCCATCATGCAGAGTACATCATGAAAAATGCCAGCTAGATGAAGAGCAAGCTGGAATCAAGATTGCTGGGAGAAATATCAATAACCGTGACACGCAGATAACACCACCATTATGGCAGAAAGTTAAGAAGTGCTAAAGTGCCTCTTGATGAAAGTGAAAGGGGAGAGTGAAAAAGTTGTCTTAAAACTCAACATTCAAAAAATGAAGATCATGGCATTCAGTCCCATCACCTCATGGCAAATAGATGGGGAAACAGTGACAGACTATGTTTTTGGGCTCCAAAATCACAGCAGATGGTGGCAGCAACCATGAAATTAAAAGACACTTGTTCTTAGAAGAAAAGCTATGACAAATATAGATAGCATATTAATAAGCAGAGACATTACTTTGCCAACAAAGGTCCATCTAGTCAAAGCTCTGATTTTTCCAGTAGTCGTGTATGGATGTGAGAGTTGGACTATAAAGAAAACTGAATGCCGAAATATTGATGCTTTTGAACTGCGGTGCTGGAGAAGACTCTTGAGAGTCCCTTGGACTGCAAGGAGACCCAATCAGTCCATCCTAAAGGAGATCAGTCCTGGGTGTTCATTGGAAGGACTGATTTTGAAGCTGAAACTCCAATCCTCTGGCCACCTGATGTGAAGAACTGACTCATTTGAAAAGACCCTGCTGCTGGGAAAGATTGAGGGCAGCAGGAGAAGGGGATGACAGAGGATGAGATGGTTGGATGGCATCGTTGACTCAATGGACATGGTTTGAGTAAGCTCCAGGAGTTGGTGATGGACAGGGAAGCCTGGCGTGCTGCAGTTCATGGGGTTACAAAATGTCGGACATGACTGAGCAACTGAACTGAGCTGAACTGTATGAGATGAGTGTAATTGTGTGGTAGTTTGAACATTCTTTGGCATTGCCTTTGGGAATGGAACGAAAACTGATCTTTTGCAGTCCTGTGGCCACTGCTGAGTTTTCCAAATTTGCTGGCATGTTGAGTGCAGCACTTTCACAGCATCATATTTTAGGATTTGAAATAGCTTAACTGAAATTCCATCACCTCCACTAGCTTTGTTCACAGTAATGCTTCCTAAGGCCCACTTTGCATTCCAGGATGTCTGGCTCTAGGTGGGTGATCACACCATCATGATTATCTGGGTCAGTTAGATCTTTTTTGTACAGTTCTGTGTATTCTTGCCACCTCTTGTTAATATCTTCTGCTTCTGTTAGGTCCCTACCATTTCTGTCCTTTATTTTGCCCATCTTTGCATGAAATGTTCCCTTGGTATCTCTAATTTTCTTGAAGAGATCTCTAGTCTTTCCCATTCTATTGTTTTCCTCTATTTCTTTGCAGTGATCAATGATTTATATGCATTAACTTCTTTGCATACACACAATACTATATGTAAGATAGGTAACTAAGAAGCACCTACTGTATAGCACAGGGAACTCAATACTCTATAATGACCTGTGTGCGAATCGAATCTAAGAAAGAGTGAATACACATATATGCATGACTGATATACTTTGTTTTACACCTGAAACTAATGCAACATTGGTAACTATACTCCAATAAAAGATTTAAGGCGTATATGTAGAGCAGAGTAATTGTTTTCTACGGAGGGGATCCTGAGTTTCCTTTACAAAGAAAAGGAGGAGCAAAGGTCCTGCAGTGTGGATGAGCTTGCTGACTTTAGGGAACAGCTGGGAGGACAGTGTGCTGGGAGCACAGTGTACCAGCCGGCGGCCATGTGTGATGGGCTCAGTGAGGCATGCAGAGGTCCAATCATGCAAGACCTTGTGGGCCTGTGAAGAGGAACTTGGATTTAACTCAAAATCTAAGACCACACCATTAGTGAGGTTTAAGCAGTGAAGAAATATGTAGTTTATTTTTTGAAAAGATTCTGCGGTGAATAGATTGAAAGAAGCAAAAGTATAAATGGGGAGATTGGGAAGAGGCTGCTACTCACTTGCAGGGAGAGAAGTGGCTCATTTCAGGGCGTGTGCAGGGAGCAGCATCCACAGGGCAGGAGGAGGAAATGGAGGTTTTCTGTCTCAAGCAGCCAGAGAGGCGGTGGTGACTAATGCTGGGCAGTCCCAGCAGTCAGCATCTCAGCGCTCACACAGGGTGACTGAGGGAAGCTGAACGAAGGAAGTGCTTAGGAAGACTGGCTGAGTGCAAAGGGACCACAGCGATAGTGCCGGCCCTGGTGCCACAAGGAATGAGCCACCAGCATCCGCAGCTGCAAAGATCCTGGGACTCAGAGAGGGCAGAGTGGGAGCCAGGACGGCAGAGGAGTGACCCGGGATCCCAACATCCTGTCCCTCTCCTCCCACTGGGCTGTCTGCTCTGGCGCAGCTACTGAAGGACCCCAAATTCAGTTTGTCTGCAAAGGCAGTAGAGCCGGCTGAGAGAGCTGGCAAGCGGATGCTATGGTGCAGGCTTAGAAAGAGCAACACAGAAATACCGGAACTGTGTTGCAAGTAGAAATCAGGTTACATTTTGTACCTGTTAAATTGGGAATACTCTTCTGGGACTGGAACTGGAGATTACAATCCCAGTGTCATCACTGTCTATGTGGTACTGGAAGCAATGGAGAGATGAGATACCTGGAAAATTCGGGATGGACTGAAAAGACAGGCAGGGGTGAGAGCTGGAAATTTTGGGCTTTAGATGCAGGGTGAAAGGAGCCTAAAAAGAAGATTGGTTTAAACTAGCAGTTACCAGAGGGGAGAATGGGGTGGGGAGGGACAAGACAGGGGTGCAGAGTGGGAGGCACAAACTACTGAGTGTGAGGTCGGCTACAAGGATGTTCTGTACAGCACAAGGAATATAGTTGATATTTTGTAATAATTGTAAATAGAGTGTATTGAAATTAGTTTTTTAATTTAATAAACAAAAGAAAATTGTTTCTGAATCCAGAAAAGGAGAATATCCCACAGAATGTGACATGGAGGAATTCAAGAGAGGAGAGCAGAGTGGGAGAAAGAAAGTGGGCAGATATCCTCTGTGCACTGGGGAGGTCAGTCAGGTGAGTCCGTCAATCCTCAACCCCTTTTTACTTTTCAAAATTGCATAAAAGCTTCAATTAAACACGTTTATACTTTTTTTTGCAGTATAAAAGGTATACTAAATTGTTTAAACAACAAATCCATTGGGCTTTTCTAATCACATAACATCAGGACCCCCAAAGAGTCTAAGCAAAACAGTCTACCACAAAGAAACTCCAGGCTTAAATAGTTTTACAAGCAAATTGTTACTGACCCTTAAAAGTCAGATCACTCCTATCTCATCCCAACCAGTCCATAGAACAGAAATAGAAAGTTCCGTGATTTATTTTTTCGAGACTCTTATAACCCTGATGTGGAAAGCAGACTAAAATAGTATGAGAAAGGGCAATTACTGATAAAATATTGGCAAACTAAATACAGCAATGTATATAAAAGAATGTATCAGGACCAAGAAAGGAATACAAGGGTGATTCAACACTGGTAAAATCAAGATGAGAGAAGAAAGTGTATAATTCATCCAATAGATACAGGAAAGTGCTTGATAAAACTCAAGACATATATGTGATTAAGAAATAAAATGCAGTAATAGCAACCAACCAAAGTGTTAAGGGAAACTTCTGTCTAAAGGTGTATTTGGGCTTCCCTCATAGCTCAGTTGGTAAATCATCTGCCTGCAATGCAGAAGACCCGGGTTTGATCCACAGCTGGGGAGGATACCCTGGAGAAGGAAATGGCAACCCATGCCAATATTCTTGCCTGGAGAATCCCATGGACAGAGGGGCCTGACAGGGTACAGCCCACAGGATCACAAGAGTCAGGTACAACTTAGCATCTAAACCACCACCAAAGCATATCTATCACGAACCTAAAATGAATGCCATATATCATGGTGAACTACTTGAAACATTCCTTCTAAAGTCAAGAATAAGAGAAGGGTGCTCATAATCACAGCTTCATTTAACCTTGAGGAATCCAGCTCTTGGCCAAAATCTCCCCCAGGGGCGACGACCAAGGCCTTATGTGGCAGGATTCCTGAGGCAGAGCTGCCCTCCCCACAGCAGACGTGGTGCACAGTCCGGAGGGAGAAAGTCGCAGTTAAGCACTGAGCCCCCACCAGCTCCTGCACAGAACAGGTATGCCTATCAGAGGCCATCTTATTGGTGGGCCCTAGGCAAGGCGCTTCTCGGGTGCCTCTGCCAAGACTTCCTGAGTGTGGGAGTGGCCTGGAGACACTTCCCTCCACTCTGCCACAGTATACAGTGCTGTCTCAGCCCCTTCCTCACCTCCCATCCCCTGGCTGTCCTGGGTCCATAAATGGCAGGAAGCTTTTGGGGGGAAGGGGAAGCATCCCTGCAATGAAAGGATCCTTCCTCTTGGCTGGTACATCTGACCCTCACTCAATACCATTCTGTAGGGAAAATCAGCCACTGGTGGAAGCAGCCCCCAGACTCTTGCTTATATTGTCACTGAGGTCTGACTGTTACTGTAATTTTATTTTGTTTTAATTGACCATCTTGTCACCTGGCTGTTCAGATCAGCTCTTGACAATATTGGACAAGAAGAGGTCCTTACCAACATAATGTAGCCCTTATCCTTCTCCACCTAAAAAAATAGAGACATAAGAGTTTCAAAACTGTTATTTCTAGACAATGAGATCACCTACATAGAAATGTCATGAGAATCTATGGACAGATAGGGAAAAAGAAGAGTTTAGGAAGGTTGCTGGAATCAACATCAATGTACAAAAATCAACATGATTCTGATTATATGCCAGCAACTGGCCAATTTCAAAAACACATTTAAAATGGTCCATTCACAATAGCAGCAAACACATAAATTACCTAATTAAAGCACAGTGTATAAATACAAGACCTGGCAAAGAAAATGTTAAAATGTGATTGAAGGACATTCAACAGGGCTTAAAGTTATAGGATAATTTAGTGTATTTATGAATCCCAAGTGGTATAGTGGTAGAGAATCTGCCAGCCAGCACAGGAGGTATCAGACACAGGTTTGATCTCTGGGTCAAGAAAATTCTCTGGAGAAGGGAATGGCTACCTACTCCAGTATTCTTGCCTGGAAAATTCCATGGACAGAGGAGTCTGGTGGGCTACAGTCCATGGGGCCACAAAGAGTTGAACTTGACTGAGAAAACACACACACACACACTACCATATATACGCCAGTTCTAGCAAATTAATCTATAAATTCCACACACCTGCCTACTTTGTGGAACTTCATAAGCTGATCCCAAAACTCACGGAAGTAAAAGAACCAAGAGTAGCTCAGANNNNACATTTTCAAAGGATGGACCCAAGGACTCTGGGGGATCCTTGAGACCCTTGTGGGTGTCGGGGTGGGGGGGTGGTCTAAGAGATCAAAATTATTTTCATAATAATACTGAGACATTATGTGCCATTTTCATTCTCATTCCCTCACTCTGGAATTGTCCAGAGGCTATGTGATAGTTGATATCACAACAGACTGAACGCAGGAGCAGCTATGGGGATTAAACCAGACATTAAAGAAATTGCAGAAATATAAAACAGTGCCATCCCAATCTTCTTGTTTTAGAATATTAGTAATTTTTTTATGAAAAGTGTTATTCACACTCACATATAGTGGGTTTACTAGTGTCACTTTTAAACGGATTTGTAACTACACATTTAAAAACCTTTGCACTTTGGGGCCTTCTCTGGTGGTCTAGTGGTTGAGACTTCACCTTCCGATGTAGGGTGTGCAGGTTCGAGCCCTACGGGGAGCTAAGATCTCACATGCCTCGTGACCAAAAAATTCAAAACATAAAACAGAAGCAATACTGTAACAAACTCAATAAAGACTTTAAAATGGTCCACCTCAAAAAACAAACAAACAAACAGAAAACACAAGCCCCTCATTTTCGATTGTGAGTAAATATTGATAGAAATAATCCACATAAACAAAAGCTCTCTGGAGTACTCAATTTCTAAGAGTGTAAAGGGCTCAAAAAGTCTGAGAACTGTTGGCTTGGAAAACACAAAAACAGAAGGGAGGGAAGTTGCCTTTCTAGATAGCAATACTTACTGTAAAGCTACAATGGCTAAACAGAGCAGCTAAAGTTTTGTGATAGAATATGAAGAAAGAGGAGCTCTCATACGCTGCTCGCAGCACAGTAAACTTGTTCAGCTACTTTGGAGAGTGATTTGGCAGTGTTGAAGATGCACACCTCATAGCACCTGGCAATTCCAATTCCAGGTGCAAAATCCTAAGGAAATCTGAGCACAGGGGCACACAGGGATAAGAATGTTAATTACAGCATTGTTGGTAACAAAAAAAAATCTGGAGACAATCTACATGCCCCTCCCCCCCCCACCCCCCATGAGAATGGGAAGAGTCTACAGTAACCCAGAGTAACAGTTACAATTTGGAAGGGAGGGCAAAGGAATGGGAGAGGACACACAAAGGGCTTTCAGAGGTAGCTGGGTGTTTGTTTATGAGAGAGAGAGAGAGAAAGCATGGCATAATGCCAGCATGGGGTTAAGCCTGGGTGAGGTTTACACAGAACTCTTGTCATAATTATTCTCCATCTTTAAAATGCTACACGATAAAAACAAGTGAATGGGTCCACAGACTGGAGACCAAACACATTTATTTGCGTTGCTATTCTTTAACATGCATACGGTGAAACTGCTTGCCTCTAAAGAGAACGTTAAAAATTTAAATTCAGGTACAAAGTGGTCTAAATACACGCCACAGTCTAGCTCTTCCTCACACTCTGAGTGTCAAAGGAAGTGTTATTTGTTGTGAGTTTTATAACCAAGCTATTTCAAGAACTGCAGTCAAAGCCTGGAGATCAGAATATTTCAGTCTTCTGGTGCTTCTTAGGAGGTGCCATATGTTGGAATAGTTGTCAGCCAGAAAAACATCCGCTACACAAGTGCACTGGGAATTCTGGGGAGTCGGCTTGCATAACCTGAGAGTAAATTTGAAGAACAAAAGTGACATCAAGGATGTGCAGGGTATCTCCCTGGTCTGTGGCCATCTCATTCTTAACCCAAGTGGACCTAAGGATTATCAGCCAAATGAATTGGATGGCACAATCAATGGAAGAGTTTCAATCTTGATTTATTCTTTAGGATCAAAGGGGATGAACTTAGTTTCATGGGTCACTATTCCCAGAGCCCCAGCACCCAGATTTCTGCGCGGCAGAACTCTTAGCTAAGTGGTGAGGCAGAGTATAGAAGACCCTAATTTGTAAACTATGAATAGATAGTGTGCTATATGCTAAGTCCCTTTAGCCATGTCTGACTCTTTGTGACTCCATGGACTATAATCCATCAGGCTCTTCTGTCCATGGGATTCTCCAGGCAAGAAAACTGGCATGGGTTGCCATTTCCTCCAGAGAATCTTCCCTACCCAGAGACTGAACCCGCTGTTTCCTTTCCTGCATTGGCAGATGTATTCTTTACAACTAGCGCCACCTGGGAAGCCCCCAGAATAGATGTTAGTTTTAATTATTGTTTCTATTCAACTCCACCAGCATCCATTAAATGTATACTTTGTGAAAGGAGCTGCAGGAATCCTTTAAAAGAAATGGAGTAGCCATCTTGGTCAACAAAAAAGTCCGAAATGCAGTACTTGGATGCAATCTAAAAAAACACAGAATGATCTCTGTTCATTTCCAAGGCAAACCATTTGATATCACGGTGATCCAAGCCCATTCCCCAACCAGTAATGCTGAAGAAGCTGAAGCTGAACGGTTCTCTGAAGACCTACAAGACCTTTTAGAACTACCACCCCAAAAAGATGTCCTTTTCATTACAGGGGACTGGAATGCAAAAGTAGGAAGTCAAGAAACACCTGGAAAGTGAAAGTGAAGTCGCTCAGTTGTGTCTGATTCTTTGCAACCCCCTGGACTGCAGCCTACCAGGCTCCTCCGTCCATGGGATTTTCCAGGCAAGAGTACTGGAGTGGGTTGCCATTTCCTTCTCCAGGGGGTCTTCCCGATCCAGGGATCACACCCTGTCTCCTGCATTCCAGGCAGACACTTTAACCTCTGAGCCACCAGGGAAGTCCCTATCCAATTAATATCCCCTAATAATTTATGGAAATCATTTAAAGTTAGCAAACGATCTCTCCGCAGCTGCAAAGGGGCATGATTCACAGTATGGGTATTTAATACCCTCCCCAAATTTAAAAAAAAAAAAAAGGAGGATTTACTTGTATCTTATCTGGAGCTATCTTGAAACCCCAGCTTTTGAAGGCCTCAATCAATTCAGAGAAAATTTGTTGTAACAAGGTTCTGTCCTTATGAGCTGCCAAAATATCATCCATATAATGTATCAAATATAGATCTTTATACTTTCCGCTAACATTTTGCATCAATTGGTCTACAAATTTTTGACACAACGTGAGGCTAATTTTCATTCCCTGAGGCAAAACCTTCCATTGAAACCTTCTAGAGGGTTGTTTAAAATTAGCTGAAGGGAGACTGAAGGCAAACCGCTTGCAGTGTTGGACAGCCAGGGGAATGGTAAAGAAACAGTCCTGCAGACCTTTAACTATCACATCATACTGAAAAGGCACAGCCACTGGGGAGGGAGGCCCGGCTGGAGGGGCCCGTGTCTTCCATATTTGCCTTCATAGCTCTCAAATCTTGTAACAATCTCCATTTTCCTCCATAACGAAAATAGGAGTATTCCAGGAGCTGTTAGAAGGCTGTATATGGCCAGCTGTCAATTGTTCCATAACTAAATCCTCAGCTGCCTGTAACTTTTCAGCTGTTAAAGGCCATTGCTCCACCCATACCAGGTCATCAGATTTCCAGGTAATAGGGTCAGTAGCAGGAGCAACAGCCTCTAGAATAAATTTGAATATCCCAGACCTTCTCTATTCTTATTAGGAACCACCTCTAATGACGAAACAATTTTTTGCTGATCTTTACCAAGCCCCTTATCAGGATTATACCTCATTTGCAGCAATTGATTTGTAACCTTTTCATCTGGGCTACATAAAAGCATTCCCATCTGAGATAATATATCTCTCCCCCATAAGGAAAAAGGTAGTGAAGGAGCCACATATGGGCAAAAAGTGGAGTGACAGGCAAATTGGCCTTGGAGTATGGAATGAAGCAGGGCAAAGGCTAATAGAGTTTTGCCAAGAGAACGCACTGGTCATAGCAAACACCCTCTTCCAACAACACAAGAGAAGACTCTACACAT
>SJYF01001114.1:973138-983641 GCA_006410515.1 Procapra przewalskii | reverse complement strand
AGATTATGTTTGAAACATGCTCTAAATAGTTCCCATACTAACTTTAGTTTATGGATGAAAATAGTAAATTAACCAGATATGAAGCAGAAAGAACTCTATGTTTGCCTAGGCTAAAGGAATATGTGGGAGATGAGGGTGGAGCTAAGCTGGCATAAAACTCAACATTCAAAAACTGAAGATCATGGCATCCCATCCCATCACTTTGTGGCAAATAGATAGGGAAACAATGGAAATAGTGAAAGACTTTATTTTCTTGGGCTCCAAAATCACTGCAGATGGTGCCTGCAGTCATGAAATTAAAAGATGCTTGCTCCTTGGAAGAAAAACTATGACAAACATAGTCAGCATATTAAAAAGCAGAGACATTACTTTGCCAACAAAGATCCACCTATTCAAAGCTATGGTTTTTCCAGTAGTCATGTATGGATGTGAAAGTTGGACAATGAAGAACACTAAGTGCCGAAGAATTGATGCTTTTGAACTGTGGTATTGGAGGACTCTTGAGAGTCCCTTGGACTGCAAGGAGATCCAACCAGTCCATCCTAAAGGAAATCAGTCCTGAGTGTTAATTGGAAGTACTGATGCTGAAGCTGACCGGTAAGGAACTAGAGACTTTATTGACCTCTCTCCTCTTCCCTCTCTCTTTCCTCCCCTTAACCCTTCCTATCCTTCCCTGTTTTTCTAGTCCCCTGGTGCTGGACTCAGGAATCTGGTCAAAGGGCCCTCAGCCTGAGCTGAGGGTTGGAGACTGACCACCTCCTCTTGGCAGAGAACTCGAATTCTGGTTCTGGTCTGATCTGATTTCTGGTAGAGCCGAGTTCCAGTCCTCCCTTCTCTGGAGGCCCAGGGAAAAGTCCCATAATGCCTGGGCATCTGTAGGTGGCAGGAGACGTCTGTAAGGCCACCCCTTTCACCCCCCTCTCCCACCTCCTCCCCCTTCTTCTTTCAACTTGGCTTCTTTTCCTCCCTTGAAATCTTTGATGTTAGTACTTGGATTCTTGTATTTAAGGGCTTCCCTGGTGGTGCAGAGGTTAAAGCATCTGCCTGCAATGTGGGAGACCTGGGTTCAATCCCTGGGTCGGCAAGATCCCTTGGAGAAGGAAATGGGAACACACTCCAGTATTCTTGCCTGGAGAATCCCATGGATGGAGGAGCTTGGTGGGCTACAGTCCACAGGTCACAAAGAGTTGGACACGACTGAGTGACTTCACTTTCATTTTTCACTTTCATGCATTGGAGAAGGAAATGGCAATCCACTCCAGTGTTCTTGCCTGGTGAATCCCAGAGACGGGGACCTGGTGGGCTGCCGTCTATGGGGTCTCACGGAGTCTGACACGACTGAAGCGACTAAGCAGCAGCAGCAGCAGCAGCCAGGTTTCTATGTGTGTGTTTTAACTCTGTGTTCTGTGTTGTGATTTTTGATGGCCATTTCGCTTTGTCTGGCCACCATTTGGTTTAGACCTGCCGCCATTTTGTTAGAGCTTGATTTTCTTTCCCTGTGCCTTGAGACCAGGGCTCTCAGGAACACTTATCTAGACCATCTCTAACTCCTGACACTGAGGAAAAAGGGAAAAAAGACTTGAAGCTAGATCTTGCATTGTGTCTGTCTAAATATGTCTTGGTATGTCTTTGTCTCTGGGTAATATTTTTGAGGTTAATTTGTAAATGAGCTCTATTTATTTGGCTTAAAAAAAGGTAAGCGCTTACAAATCAAGTAATTCTAAATTAAACAATAAATTCCAGGTTCATGTGAACTGGGAAATATTCAATATTAAATACCTGATATTAATGTTTGTTTGTTGACCTATCTAATATAGACATGTCTTAGAGTAATTAACATTAAGTAGAATATTTTCTGGAGAAGGCAATGGCACCCCACTCCAGTACTCTGGCCTGGAAAATCCCATGGATGGAGGAGCCTGGTAGGCTGCAGTCCATGCTAAGAGTCGGACAAGGCTGAGCGACTTCCCTTTCACTTTTCACTTTCATACATTGGAGAAGGAAATGGCAACCCACTCCAGCGTTCTTGCCTGGAGAATCCTAGGGACGGGGGAGCCTGGTGGGCTGCCATCTATGGGGTCGCACAGAGTTGGACACGACTGAAATGACTTAGCAGATGCTAAAGCTGAAGCTCCAATACTTTGGCCACCTGATTCTAAGAACTGACTCATTGGAAAATACCCCAATGCTGGGAAAGGTGAAGTCAGAGAAGGGGATGACAGAGGATGAGATGATTGGATGGCATCACTGACTCGATGGATGTGAGTCTGAGCAACTCCAGGAGTTGATGATAGACAGGGAAGCCTGGTGTGCTGCAGTCCATGGGTTGCGAAGAGTCAGACAGGACTGAGCAACTGAACTGACAGGGTGGAGCTGGAGAGAGGTGGAGAGAAATAAGCTATTTACGAGCCATACAATGGTTGTATGCTGCGGCTGCTGCTGCTGCGTCACTTCAGTCATGTTCGACTCTGTGCGACCCCATAGACAGCAGCCCACCAGGCTTCTCTATCTCTGGGATTCTCCAGGCAAGAACACTGGAGTGGGTTGCCATTTCCTTCTCCAACGCATGAAAGTGAAAAGTAAAAGTGAAGTTGCTCAGTCGTCCCCGACTCTTAGCGACCCCACGGACTGCAGCCTACCAGGCTCCTCCGTCCATAGGATTTTCCAGGCAAGAGTACTGGAGTGGGGTGCCATTGCCTTCTCTGGTTGTATGCTAACATTCCTCGATTTTAAAAAAGGTATAAAATAGATGACTATGGTCCCCATGTTTAAAATGCAACGGTACCAAAGTCCCTGTCAACTTTTAACCACTAGCTTTCATTTCTATGCCCTCTGATCTCCAAAGATAATCTCTATAAATAGCCCACCCCACCATTTCAAAAATTTTCAAGGCTTTACACATGTACAAAATTTGAAAATGTTTGACATTTAACCTATCTACATTTATTATAATTTCTAGTTTGTCATCTTATTTTATATTAGTTTATGCACCATGATTTCTTATTTAATTTCCCTTTTCCTCCTTTTTGTTAGATGGCTAAAATTGTGGTACCATTTTTCCCCCCTCTAGGAGGTTTAAAAGTTATTACATCTTTTTTCTATTGTGTTAGTTATTATGCTTACATTTTTAGCATGCCCATTTCAACACGTATTAATCAATATTAAGTTTTATCTCTTTCTTTACTGAAAAACCAAAATCTTAGCACACCATTATTTTCCCTTTCTCTCTCATTACTTTCTATGTCACATCACTCAAGAATTTAGTTTCAGATTTGTGAACTTTATTATTTACTACGTATTTCAATTTATCTATCTTGTCCTGGGTTCTTTGCTTACTATTATTTAGATTATATTATATGTGGGTTCCTCCTTGGGTTGAATTTTCATTGCATTGTAAATAATCCTTGCAACTCTAGACCAGGTTTATTTCTGAGGGCTTCTGTGTCTACAAGCTTTGAGAAATTGCTATTATGCAGCTCTGATGATTCATAAAGATACATCTTGGCAATTTATATTTTTCTTACATGATACTAGTGACCCAACATATGAAAAAATCTGTGTCTTTCTTCTGTTAAGATAAATTTTCATTTATTTTTCTTCATAGTTTCCTCCATTCAGTCTTCTCTGTCTCTCAAATTCCTATTAGAACCCACAGTAGAACCCTTGAAATGTTTCCACTTTTTTCTTTAACTCTTTTGACTCTTAACTTTCAACTCTTTAAACCCTTTTAACCCAACTTTGAACTTTTTCCTCAGTCTGACCTTTTATGGAAAACCTTCGNNNNTCGCTAGCCTCTATTTTAGATAATTAATTTGTCCATTACTGTGTTCATTTGTCCATTCACTCCTTCCATTTTATCTCCTGTCTTTATCATTTTAGAACCTCAAGAATTATTACTTGCTTTTTGGTTGTTTTTCCTAACAGCATATTCTAGTTATACTCTGCGAGATCATCTCTCTGATGACATTCATTTTAATGCTTTTAAGTTCATTTCTTTTTTTCACAAATTTTCCCTTGAGTCAGGGTTCTGTCTTTTCTTTTTGTATCTTAGTGGTTTTCTCCTGAACTTCTGGTGTTCTGACTCCCTCTAATTACACCTAAGGGGGAAGAACTTGATGAACCAGTGCCCCAAGAATGGCTGGTTTGGATTTGCTCTTCCCCAGAGGAGAGAGTAGCTATAACTGACCAGAAAGTAGTTCTTTAATTACCCTGATCATCACTGAAAGACCCTCTGCTCCAGCTGTTGACAGTGAGCTTGGGTTTCTCTATGTCTGCTCTTATCTTCCCTGAGTATTTTTTTTTTTTCCTGTGCATATGCTGGGCTGTAGTTTCATTAATTCTTGACAATTTAATCCACGTGGTTTCTATCTTTGAGAAACTGCTCACAGTTTCAGGACCCCTTCATGTTACTCTCTAGTCTCCCAGTGCTGTCATGAATTTAGTCTTTAAAAGATTTATTTTTCTTGTCTTAAAAGGATTTGTGGGGGAGGTGTGCGTAGGTAGACAAGTGTGGTCAGCCCTTCCTCTTACCCACTCTACCATATCTGCAAGATGCAGATAAAAAACATTATATGCCATAAACTCTTTTATTCTTCAGTTTTAGGAAATGTTACTTTCCATCACAGAATTTTATAACTAATTAAATTATACTATCCAGAAGTCAAAGCTTTAACAACTGACCCACGTTGTTGTAAATTGCATTGAAACACACATTCCTTTCTCTGGTGTGGTAACTGAGGGAACTTCCCTGGAACCAACCACGTGTTTACCGGGGTGCCCGTGGAGCGTGTCCTGCGTGCTGGGTGGCTCTTTTCTGGCTTCCTGTTGTTTTTGTTCCTCGGTCCCTTTGGCCACATCAAGCAGTGTTCTGCTCTTAGTTTATGACCGCTAGCACGTTTGCTCTTCTTTCAACTTCCCTCTGTTTTCTGCAGTATGGAAAACCATACGACAAAGCATCTTACGCAAAAGCACACGCTGTAGATAATGGACTTTAGGACTAGGTGCTAAAGAAAGGTGGTGTTTTGTAAACCATTTCAGAGATGCAGAAATGTTTTGCTTGTTTCTAGGCCCAGGATTTTTCTCCAACTAATTTGTTTACTAGAAGTATGACTGACAGATATTTCTGTGTGAATAGCCTTGTCATTAAACAAAAAGATCACCATATATATATGAAAGTGTTAGCCTCTCAGTCATCCCATGGACTTAACCCAACAGGCTCCTCTGTCCATGGAGTTCTCCAGGCAGGAATATCGGAGTGGGTTGCTATTTCCTTCTCCAGGGGATCTTCCTGAACTGGGGATTGAACCCAGGTCTCCTTCATTGCAGGCAGATTCTTTACCAACTGGGCCACTAGGGAAGCCTCTAGTGGCTCAGTTGCAATTAGTGCCCATTTACAACCCCAAAAGACTTAAAACAAAAGGGTTCATGGGATGAGCCAGTGGCGGGAGGCAGCAGTTGGGCTTGAAACCATAATTAATATTCATCCACTCCTTTTTCTCCCACCCATATGTTGGATTCTTCTCACCGTTCAGACTTTCCTACTGGTCTAAGTTGACTTGTCCAGTGGGACCCAGACCTGATCCCTGAGAAGTCAGAACTCTAGTCACCTTGCCAGGCTCTTGTTGCCATGGTTATCAGCAGACATGGAAACCACAGGAAGTACTCCCGTGTGTCTCTCGAGCTGCAGACACACTCTCCCCTGTTTGTTCATGTGTCCGCATTTCAAGTTTTTCATGATAACCATGCCATCACTCACACTAGAGAGCAAATGTTTCCTTTGCTGCTGTGAGCGCAGAGGTCCAAATTAACCAGGCCACAGTGCATCTTGGAGCTCAGTAAGACCCTGACTAGTTTGCCTCGTGGAAACATTCCAGTTTCTAACACAACAGAGCTTAAAGATGTGGGGGCTAATGCACAAAGTCTGAGAATGGTGATAGGACCCCACCCTACTTCTACTCCTTGATTTCTGGACTGCAGATTCTTGCTGTTAGGGACATGGCATCTTATGATTGTTGTTGGGTCAAAGTATACCATGTCTTGGAGGAGGGTGCTCCTACCCCATCTGAGGTCATCCCAGCTGGTCCTTTAGCTGAGCCTCTTGGAGGTCATTCCAATATTCGATCAGGTAGACAACTTCTGGGGTAACAGAGTTCTTGATAGTACCGGTGGATTCCACGATGATGTGCCCATTGTCAAACTTCCTTCTACGTAAAGTGGATCCTGTGTACCAGGTGGTGTTACTTGAGATTCCCATGTTGGGAAATGACCCTACGATCCTCAATTAATGGTATTGGAAGAAGTAGGGCAGGCCATGAAGCCTAGCCCATGCCTGGCATAGAGCTCAACATTAAGGACAAAATACCGCCCCCTTCACTAACAGTGAAAGTAAATTTTGCATCTCCATTAGTCTCCTTGGGGGGCAGTGCCAGACTGTACTGTGAGTGCCTGACATTAATCTTTCAATTGCTGAGGCACCTATTCAAAGACATCCATCTCAGTTATAGGCATTGCCAGCTGCACAGCTAGATAAAAAGCTAGGTGGCCTCATCCTTAAAGGTCCCCTTTCGAAAAGCCCTACATAACTGACCACTTGACCGATACCACCTCGCTTCCTGGGCTTTAATTCCCCCTCTTAAATTCATCAACAAATGGTGAACCTATGGCATAGACAGGTGTAGGCATCTCAACCTCAGCCCTAATAAAGGCAGAAAGAAGCCAAGGCAAGGGTGCTCTCTCTCCCTCCAGACTCGCCATGTGGTCCTGACTGTGCCGTGTACACTTCAGCAACCGTGAGTAATAAATCTTGATCCTTCAAGTTCCCTGATAATTGTTGCCGAGGCTTGTCCTGCAGTTATACTAAAAACCACACCACAAGGGCAGGTCCAACCACAATATTGACTCTGAAAGGAGAAATGTCCGTGGTGGGGGGAGGGGCGGGGATGGAGGCAGGTGAATACTTCAGGCATTGCTAGCTGATAGCACCAGTATCGTTAGGCTGGAACTGTTGCAGTCACAAACCTAGGGCTCAGTTGGGCTGAATAAGGACAAGGTCTTTGGTGACATTAGACGCAAAACTCTGACAGTGACCTGGAGGGTCCAGAAGCCAGAGTACAGAGTACAAGAGTGGTCAGGTGAAGGTGACAGAGGGCAGGCAATTCTGCTTGATGGTGAAGGAAATGGCAGAGGTACTGAGAGTGTCTCATGAGGAGGGTGATGTGATTGAATTTTTTTTTTTAGACAGTTGTGCCCAGAACATATTTAAGTATTGATGAAAGTAGTTTAGAGCCTTGAGGGAAACAGCATTCAAGAGAAGTGGAAGACTGATGGAAAGATGTCATTGAGGAAATACACAAGATTTAGAGTGCGGGGGAAGGACTCAGCTGGAAGGAGGAGAGATCTAGGTTGCAGGTGATAGACACTAAGTGGGTGTGGGTATAGAGTGAACTTGTGGGGATGGACTGAGACAGTTATGAAAACAGCCTTAACTGAGCCTGTAGGATGTGAGGATTCAGGCCTCAATAGGAATCATGAAGTAAAGCAGTTCCTGAAGATTCCTTTAAATTCATGAATACAAGAGCAATAGGTCAATGGTAGATATTTTTCCCCTTAGCAGAAGTCAGTTAATTATAATAATACGTACCATTTACTGTGCTTCCCGTGTGCCAAGCCCTGTACTCTGATTTTGTATTTTTATTCCTTTCATCCTCACCGTAACTCTAGGGAGTAAGCTTGTAGATGTTATTATCATCATTGACAGACAAGAAAAGGAAGGTGGTATGTGTCTCACAAAGCTGTTGTCACCCCGCCACACCAGGCCCAGGGACCATCTCTCACTTGGACTGTTCTCTGTCCCCCTGGATTCGTTCTTCACTCCCTGAATCCTATACTGTACACAAAGAAAGATGATATAATTTATCTCCCACACTGTGAAACCCTCTAGAAAGCTACTGCTGATGACTGAATAAAACTGAATTTCCAGCAAGACCCTCCTTGACCTTGCCTGCTGGTTGCTTTGCTTTCGTCTCATTTCCTGCTGCTCAGCTCAACATGCTCCAGTGTCCAGGCCTCTGGTGTTCCTTAGACTCCTTGAGTTTATTCTTGCTTTGTGGAATTTGCCCTTGTTTTCCCTGCCTGAAATGTTTTTTCCCTAGGTTTTTGCAAAGCTGGCTCTCTCTTGTCATTCCAATCCAGCTCAAATGGCATCTCTTTGAAGAGGTTTGCCCTGCTTGGGAAGAAAGAAACGGAACCAAGGATAATTCCCAGTCAGCAGCCTAAGCTGTCTCCTAACATTGTTCTGTTTTAATTTTATTAAGGCTGTCACTCACAGCTATTTTTTTGTCATTTATTAACTGCCCTTCTCTTACTAGAATTAAAGCTCTGTAAGAACAAAAGCAAAAAAGCAAGACTTTCTTACTTTCTGCTCTATAATGTCGGGCTTCCCTGGTGAGTCAGATGGTAAAGAATCTGCCTGCAGTGTGGGAGACCTGGATTTGATCCTGGATTGGGAAGATCCCCTGTAGGCGGGCATGGCAACCCACTCCAGTATTGGAGATGGAAGAATCTCTGGCCCGGAGAATCGCCATGTTCAGAGGAGCCTGGCGGTCTACCGTCCATGGAATTGTAAAGAGTCAGACTCAACTGATCCACTAAGCACAGCACACAGCACAGCTATACAGTCTCATTTAGAAGCTGGCCTGACATATAACAGGCACTGGGTAACTGTTGCTGAATGAATGAAAGAATGAACTCAGTGAATGAATGAATCAAGTTGCATATTCTGTGTATCTTTTGATGTCAGCACACCTCTCATAAATGACAAAACTAAACCCCCCTCCCTTTTTTAAAATATTTTTTTTTATGAGAGCCATTTTTAAAGTCTATATTGAATTTACTTTCACTTTTCCTTTCATGCACTGGAAAGGAAATGGCAACCCACTCCAGTGTTCTTGCCTGGAGAATCCCAGGGACGGGATTCTCCCTCATGGGCTGCCATCTATGGGGTCACACAGAGCCGTACACGACTGAAGTGACTTAGCTTAGCATGTTGAGTTTGCTACAATATTGCTTCTATTCCATAATTCAGCCTTTTCACCATGAGGCATGTAGGATCCTAACTCCCTGACTAGGGATTGAACCTGCAGCCCCTGCATTGGAAGGCAACGTCTTAACCACTGGACCACCGGAGAAGTCCACTAGAGCCCTTTTTCACTCCATGACGTTAGTGTCATGTGATCTAGACAGGGCAAGTTTCCACCTCCATTATATTAGGAAGATTTGCAGAGTCCATTGATAGCCTACCAGTCACTCTAAGACTCATTTACAGCAGATATTATCCTTGGAACAAGCTGCCTTCCCAGGCGGTATTTCGTCAAGGTCTGCTGGGAGTCAAAGCAATGGGATTGCAGCACGTGGAGAACACCTCTGTCATGTCCTGAGAGATGGATGTCATTACTTCCACGCCACAGACTTTCACCAGCCACATAGCTGGTTCCAGCTCCTGTGGGTCTTTATTTCACAGGCACGAACTTTACTGTAAGAAAGTAAAGATTTTTGCTGAGTGGAAAATAAATTCTTTGAAAAAAAAAATAGTATGCAGGAGACGTAATGGAGGCCAAGACAATTGGAAATGATCCAAGTCATTCTTTTGATTTCTTGATATATTTCTCATCTGATGAAGCCAAGTGATTGATAACTGTTGAGCACTTCTTTATGATCTGAGATGGATGTCGTATCCACTTAGAATTTTAAAAGAACAGTTAACAGTGATTATTTCCTCATATTAGTGGGCCCAGGGATTTTTCTAAAGTGAATGGATGCCCTTCAGCAGCTCTTGTTTTGGAGGGGGAAAAACATCTGTTCTGATTCTTCAGCTGGAAATGCTCAACACTACCTTCTTTTCCTTTTAAATTAGTATCTACAGGAAGGAATAGGAATATTTAAAAAACAAAGAAACAAACAAAGAGACATGCCCCTTCTCTCAGTGTGTCATCGAGGTTTAATCAAGAAAACATGCACAACCCAGGGAACTCAATGGAAAAAATTTAATACCGGGAACTAGTTAAGAAGGTGCTGGAAGAGCAGAAATGGCTGACAGGGGACAGTAGAGGAACACGGAAATAGAAACAGCTGTTGGCTACCTCCACAAAGGAAGAAGAGAGTCATGGATTCAACTGTGTTTCCCCAAAATGATATGTGAAGTCCTAACCTGCAGAACTTTCAGTTCAGTCACTCAGTCATGTCTGACTCTTTGCGACCCCATGAATCGCAGTGCACCAGGCTTCCCTGTCCATCACCAACTCCCGGAGTTCACTCAAACTCACATCCATCAAGTCGGTGATGCCATCCAGCCACCTCATCCTCTGTCATCCCCTTCTCCTCCTGCCCCCAATACTTCCCAGCATCAGAGTCTTTTCCAATGAGTCAGCTCTTCGCATGAGGTGGCCAAAGTACTGGAGTTTCAGCTTTAGCATCATTCCTTCCAAAGAAATCCCAGGGTTGATCTCC
>SJYF01001114.1:954767-973068 GCA_006410515.1 Procapra przewalskii | reverse complement strand
TCCAAGGGACTCTCAAGAGTCTTCTCCAACACCACAGTTCAAAAGCATCAGTTCTTCGGTGCTCAGCTTTCTTCACAGTCCAACTTTCACATCCATACATGACCACTGGAAAAACCATAGCCTTGACTAGACAGACCTTTGTCGGCAAAGTAATGTCTCTGCTTTTGAATATGCTGTCTAGGTTGGTCATAACTTTTCTTCCAAGGAGTAAGCGTGTTTTAATTTCTTGGCTGCAGTCACCATCTGCAGTGATTTTGGAGCCCCCAAAATAAAATCTGACACTGTTTCTCCATCTATTTCCCATGAAGTGATGGGACCAGGTGCCATGACCTTTAGAAAGGAATTCTACCTACATGTAGGGTTATTGAAGATACGACTAGTTAAGATGAAGTCATCTTGGAGGAGAGATCTGGAGTTCTTATAAGATGGGGCGAGACCACCCAGAAGGAAGGAGCCGTATGATGGCAGCAACAGAAACTGGAATGATGCAAATAAAGGAAGGCACAGGATTATGGCTAGCCCCAGAGGCTAGGAGAAGGTGAGAAGGATTCCACCCAGAGTCTCATGGAGAGAGTGTCTCTAATAACCAACACCTCAATCTCAAGTGTCCAACCTTCAGAACTTTGAAAGAAAAAGGTTTTATAGTTTTAAGTCGCTCAGTTTGCGGTTCTTCCCTAACAAAGTTAAAGGAACTGATATAAGGGGCTTCCCTGGTGCTCCAGGGGTTATGAATCCACCTTGCATGCAGGGGACACATGTTTGATCCCTGGTCTGGGAAGCTTCCACATGCTGCAGGGCAACTAATCCCACATGCCACAGCTACTGAGCCTGCACCGAGAGCCTGTGAGCTGCAGCAAGAGAAGCCGCTGCAATGAGAAGTCCACACTCTGCAACTAGAGAGTAGCTCAAGCTCTCCACAACCAGAGAAAGTCCGTGCAGCGACAGAGACCCAACACAGCCAAAAGCAAACAGATAAATAAAAATTTAAAAACAAACAAACAAAAATAAATCGGTATAGAGATCGAATGTAAGAAATCACACCACTGACACACCAATATGGGCTTAGCAGATATTAAGGCTCAGGAGGAAGCCTTTGACATGCATGGAATCTTAGTGAGTTCCCAGTCACTGCATCTAATGGGTTTTGGCCTTCCTGACTGAAGGGCAGATTAGAGGTTATTATAAATAGAATTCTCTGTTGTGAATGCTCGAGATGCTTGAACAAATTCAGCTGTGCCCTATTCAAACCACAACAAACAAAACATGAAACACGGAAACTTGCAAAGAGGCCTTGAAAGACCCTACAGGCTCTCGTGGAAATGATGCTAATCACAGCTCCAAACAGCCCAGCTCTGCACAGAGCACAGCAGGACACATAGCTGGCCTCTGTGCGTGAGAAAAATCGCTCTGTGTCTATACGGTTTAGTTGTAAACTAAGTGAAGTCAGCGAAGTCACTCAGTCGTGTTCGACTCTTTGTGATCCCATGGACTTTAGCCTACCAGGCTCCTCCGTCCATGGGATTCTCCAGGCAAGAATACTGGAGTGGGTTGCCATTTCCTTCTCCAGGGGATTTTCCTGACCCAGGGATCGAACCCGGGTCTCCTGCATTATAGACAGACACTTTATCCTCTGAGCCACCAGGGAAGTCCTATAAACTAAGAGAAGGTAGAAAAAGACAATCTGAACTGGTCGTGGCCCTCAGGAACAGAGTGTCAGGAATAGAATCTTGAACAGAACTTTCAAAAAGATCGAGAATCTAAGAGGAGGAGAATAAATAAATGTGGGTTACAAATGCAACAAATGTAAGCCAAGAGAGCAGACTTGATTTGCAGGTATAATAAGGAAGGTGTGTATTTCTCCATGGATGTCTGTAATTGTTTCCCCTGGAGAGTGCTATGGACACTTGCTTACACACCCCTGTAAGCTACATAGCAGGTGGTATATTTTAGTGGTCAGATCAGCATAAAGTAGGTAAGTGTTTTCCCCAAAACAACCCAAAACGTTATCCACGGAGCTAACGAGCCTTCTCAGGATTTTGATCATTTATTTGAGCCATGCTGCAGCTCTTGGGGGGCCCAGAGCACATTATCAGCCTCATGAGGGATGCTGCTAAAACGCAGAGACTACGTGTGTGCAGTCCCTGTTCCTCAGGGTCCCTGTACAACTATCGTACATTTTTATTGCTGAGAGATGGAAAGGGAAGAATTGACACACATGAAAAATCAAGTTGTCACAGCACTGCCTAGGTACTTAAAAACATATATATTCCTAGCATTTAATATCTTAATGCCTTACTGCATTTGTCTCTTGAGAAAACATTTGAGTATAAAAGCCACATAAAAGATATTCTGGAGATCCTTATATAAAATAAGAAGTACAGTTACCATCTCTTAGAAAACACAGGAGCAGAGGCACTTCTATTGGGCAGCACGCTCCTCACTTAGCTAGAAGGATGGTGAACTCATTTACGATTTCCAAAGGGTATGGAGCAGATGCATCCTACAGACAAACTCATGAAACCTGAAGACCAAATACTGTCATAAGATAAAGGCAGTATTAACCTTTATTATTAACCTAATAACCAATATTAGGTTTTAAGTGAAATAAAGTTTGAGCAACAGGGTGAAGTTATTCTGTGGACTGGAAGAAGATCCTGTAAATGTGTGTTGACTATTTAGAAGGGAGATCAATGGAAAATGGTTACCTAGTTTTTAGTACGTCTGAGAGTTTTGTTAGAAATGTCACGGGTAATTCATTGACATTCTCCACAGTTGTGGCCATTGCGTTGTAGTCACTGCTGGGGAGTGGCCTGGAAACAGGAAGTGAAATCAGACACCTGTTGTCAGGTTCTATTTCTACTACATAATCCAACTAACCATCCCACTTCTGTGTACATTTTTTCCCATTATTAACACAACAGGATGTTACTTTTCCCATCTCTACATTCTTGGAATGTTACTACTGTCCTGCCCTTTGTAGGGCCTCCCTGGTGGCTCAGTGAAAAATAATCTGCCTGCAAATGCAGGAGATGTGGGTTTGATCCCTAGTCCAAGAAGATCCCATATACCATGGAGTAACTAAGTCTGTCCTCTCTGTTTCTTAATGAGGAATCCCTAGATATGCTCCCATAAAGAAAAAAAAAAAACCTTTGCAGTTATGTGAAAACATAGGATTATGTCAACAAAAAATAAATCTTTTTGAGTATTTAAAATAGTTACTTAGCTATTTAAAGGTAAATTATTTCAAGTGATTCTAAAATAAAGTAATTTTGACTGATATTCCCTAGCGAGATATATACCAATAGTGAAAAGAAACCCCAAAGAAATTGTTAACTGTATTGAGTACTTATTTTGTTACTAGTAACATTGGCATTGTTTTTTTTTTGGAACAGACACACATAAAATGAAATAAAAAAGTAATTATGTTAACATCACTAGGAAGAAGATTTTCGTCAAAAGTGATCAGAGTTACAAATATAAAATCATGAAGTAATAACTCCTTAACTTCTATTTCATTATGCTATACCATTATGCTCATGGGGTAGTCTTTTTTCCTTTGAAAAATACTTATTTTCTAGTTCTGTCTCTTGAAAGAACCAAATAAATACACCTAGGAGCAATGAGTAGGTATTATCTCTAAGTTTTCCTCTTGCAAATTTCATTGGAGAAACAGCTACTTCCCATCTGGTCCAGGAAATAGACAAGTTGGACCTGGAATGACTTATCTCTTCAGGAAATACAAGAATCTAAAACCTCTGAGGTTGGGTCTGCAGGGCTTAAGATTCAACCTAACAAGAGCCCCACTCACCAAGGATGGGCCACTTTGTTTTTCAAAATGAATAGTACTTTTAAAAAAAGAAAAACGTGTCACATATCTTATTATTCATGAATTCAAAATGATACTGAAAAAAAAAACCACCATTGGTTGTTGCTGAGAGGTGCTAGGAAACTGACTCACTCTTTTTAAAGTTTGAGAGTCTAACACATATCTTGCTTTTCCTTATGGTCCTGATCTTTCAAGACAAGACTGAGATAGGCAAAGATCAGGATTGGGGCAGCATTTAATAGCAAGGTCTTTAGACAGTCTCCAGGAACCAAACAGATCTTTCGTCTTTCTCAAGGAAGACTCTGATCACAGCAGTTATTGTGAAAAGTGAAAAATGATCTGTGTGTGCGTGCTAAGTCACTCAGTTGTGTCCGACTCTTTAGGATGCTATGGACTGCAGCCCTCTAAGCTCCTCTGTTCATGAGATTCTCTGGGCAAGGATACTGGAGTGGGTTGCCATGCCCACCTCCAGGGGATCCTCCTGACCCAGGTATCGAACCCCTGTCTCTTAAGTCTTCTATATCTGCGGGAGGGTTCTTTACCACTAGTTCCACCTGGGAGGCCCAGAAAACAATCTGTGGTTCCACCCAATAAGCCTCAAAAACATCTAGAAATTATAATCCTTGAGACCCCAGTTCAATTCCTGGGTCGAGAAGACCCTCTGGAGGAGGGATAGGCTACCCACTCCAGTATTCTTGGGCTTCCCTTGTGACTCAGCTGATAAAGAATCCACCTACAATGCAGGAGACCTGGGTTCAATTCCTGGGTTGGAAAGATCTCCTGGAGAAGGGATAGGTGACCCACTCCAGTATTCTTGGGCTTCCCTTGTGGCTCAGCTGATAAAGAATCCACCTACAATGTGGGAGACCTGGGTTCAATCCCTGGGTTGGAAAGATCTCCTGGAGAAGGGAACAGATACCCACTCCAGGATTCTGGCCTGGAGAATTCCATGGACTGTGTAGTCCATGAGGTTGCAGAGTCAGACATGATTAAGCGACTTTCACCAAGATGAGGGAGAGCCGTGCTTTCTCCAGAACGTCTAGTGTTTTTTTTTTTTTTTCAGCGTGCACTGATGAAGCCCAGAAATTCCACTCTGACAATGTTACATTCTCAGATAAATATTTTTTTTTAGGTTTGGGTTTGGTGGTAAAGCTACAATCATGATCAAAGTTGCAAAAATGTCAGGATGAGAAAAGTGGCCCAAGAAAGCATCTATTTCAGATCATTTTAGCATTGCAGAACTCTTTGAATGCATGATGGACACTGTGGAAAATAAAAACATATAGAGAACAAGTCACACACAATTGTAAGGAGTTTGAAGAATTCTTGCTATTCATGGATCTGTTTGGGGGTTGGTAGATTCCTGACCAGGACTTTCAGGTCCAGGAAGTATGTAAGATGTGCTTTAACTAGCGAGGCCATCTGAGGATGAACAGCATCTTTCATGCATCACCTTCCAAGATATCCTGATCATGGACAAGATCACAGGAAGGGGTGTTCATGTGGAGCAGTTCCAGGAGCTCAAAGATCCTCAGAGAGAGTAATCATCTAGCTCAGGTGGAGATGGTCGGGAAAGAGTCAGAGTCACCTTCTTTCTCCCCATACTAAAAACCAGAAGGTCCCCAGGAGCCTTAAGGAAGAAGGTGAAGCACAAGCGAGGTCCCAGGTACTAAAGTGCTCACAGAGTTGCTGGGCATCAGCTGGGTGTATAAAGAGAGCACCCACCTGGCAGGGATTCACACTTTGGCTTTGTGTAAGTTCTCTGGCTTTCAATAGGACCTCTCTCCATCTGAGAATTTGCCCTGAGTGATGTTCTTTTCAGGACCCCATGGCACAGAGGCTGGAGGGTCCTAGGAAGTGCTGCTGACAAAATCCAAAGTGAAGCAGAAAAGGACTGCAGTGGTTCCCTGCTGATGGTCATGGACTGGACTTGGCAATGAGTGGGACGTCTTTGCACTCTTGGGGATGAGCCAAAATACAAGACCAAGTAAAGGAGAGTGGGATGCAGAGGAAAAAAGGCTTTTATCAAGATGTATAGGAAGGAGCCATTAAGGGCTCCAAACCCCCTTTTTCAGAAGAGGAACAGGATTGTATTTCCTTTCCACCAAGCAATGCCAGGAAACCCATGAGGTCATGCCAAAGAGAAGAGAACTCTTTCTAAGGATTACTTCTGAAAGCCTTTCGCAGTGCCAGTGAACTAAGACTGACCTTTGGTGGTTAAATCACTTCAAGCTTTATGACTTACCTTCCAGGTAAACCTGCTCACTACTTTCTCTGTGCATTTCCCAAGGAAGGAGCCTCCGAGAAATGTTCAAGCTATTTACAAATAGCGTGCACATTCTTTTTTGTTTCTCAATCCTTTAAGAAGAACACAGAACTATGGAACATGTGACCTAGATGTTCACAAAGCACCATGATCTTGCAGGTGTAAAATGTAGGATAGGATAACTTTTTTTCAACCATTTGTCATTTATTTATTATTATTTTTACTTTACAATATTGTATTGGTTTTGCCATTCATCAACATGAATCCACCACTGGTGTACACATGTTCCCCATCCTGAACCCCCCCTCCCACCTCCCTCCCTGTACCATCCCTCTGGGTCATCCCAGTGCACCAGCCCCAAGCATCCTGCACCCTGTATCGAACCAGGACTGGTGATTTGTTTCTTATATGATAACTTTTTACTGAACTTTAAAGAGAGCTAGTTAATTTTTTAAAATAGTCACCTTTGATGAATGAGAAAATGGAAACTCGGGCCCAGGTAGGATGGGATTCTAAATTTAACTTCCTTGGACAATGAGAAGTTGTCTGTGGTGAAGATGCATTTGATGGCACAGTTTAGTCTCCATGAGTAAAACTAACGTACAGGATTTTGGATCACTCTGATTTACTAGTGAAATGAATCTGGACCATCTTTCTTATGCCCAATCCTTCAGTTAAATGCACATTGAAAATACCTTTTCTCCCGTTGGCCAGGGAATCTAGGAAGACATTGTCTGAGGAATTCATTCACAGCCAGGAGAGATAGCGGATAGAATACGGGTGAAAGTGTAGGCTACAACAGGCAATGCTAGAGTTATGTTGAAACCAATGGAAAAAATTGTTTTCTGTTGCAAAAATGAAACAGCATTTTATTTTACTGCTCTATTGAGGCCCCTTTCTGAGAAAACAAGCCAGGTCTGTGATTCTGGAACTGGGTAGTTCCTGAGAAATGTGTTCACCTGGGGCCTGAAGGAGCAGGTGAAAAGCAGAGGGTGTTGCCAACTCACATGCTTTGTTGTTTAGAGCTGCCTGGGGAGCAATTACAAACATACACCTGCAGATTACAAGACGAGAACTCCCCCAAGTGATGTGTGGTGCCACTCAGGACCTGTGGTCTCAAGAGTCCCCTTCCTAGGGATGCTTCCCGTAGAAGGGGAGGCCCAAGACCCCAGCTTAGAGAGTTGGCCCACAGAGCATGTATGATTCACCCTAAGGACCGGAGACATTTAGAGGCGAGAACAATGAGCCTGTAAGTGTGAGGGAAAGATCCAGGTGGTCCGCAAATCTGGATCCCATGCTTCCTACAAGCCCAAGAGCTTCTGACCATTCAAAGCCTTCCTTTCAACAGCTCAGGATGGAAGGCATAGCATGTGTGGAACCACTGTGTTCTCAGGCAGTGAGAGGCCACAGAAAGTTCTGTGTGTCCCAGCAACACAGACTGTCTTCAGTTCTTCCTCCAGATTTGTATAAAATGCGTACATTCAAGGGAGCAACTTTGAGCGTCCACCATGTCTGAGGCGATGTGCCAGGCGTAGGGGAATTGGTGGCCCATGAAGAGAGCCCGAGTGGCCAGCACGTGGATGTAGCTAACTTTCTTCTTCTCCCCAGCCACGGCCCTTTACAGCCCTGCAATTCTGACCTTGGAGAAAACCAGTGCTCAGGAAGGAAGGTGGGAACCAAGGTCGCTCTCTGTCTGTCCCCAGGACAGTTCCATGGAGAGCCATCTTGAGCCATCACTACGGGAAGCCTCCACTCAGGAGGGCAAAGCACACTTGTCACAAACATTTTGATAATCAGCTTCAAAGAGCCAATGACCTTAGGGGAACCCACACGATGAGAACCTTGCAGACTTGGGTGGACTTGATTCCCTGGCTGCCTTTCCACTCTGCTGCCTGGACGGTCACTGAATGCCTCCCCATCACCACCGCTCTCGCTCCAGGGGGCTGTCTTCATGTCCTCAACACCATTGCAGGGGGCCCTGTAACCATCTGACAGGACCTGTTTCTCCAGACCTCTTGTCAGAGTCGGTCAGCTGTGAACAGGGCTGGCTGAGCAGAAGAAAGGAGCATGAAAAAAGTTTCAGAATTGCTGATTTCTTCAGAAGTCATCCAAGGTTCTGTCTGGTTTCTTTAGAGGATTTCAGTGACTACACACATTTATTTTAAGCACCTTTTTTTCAAGTATATTTTTGCAGATCAGCATATTATCTTAAGATCTCATTTTTGCTCAGTGACAGAAAGTAGTAAATGGAAAAATGACCATACAATCAGAGAAAACATAGGATGCCAAAAGTCACCACGTTCTCTTGCTGGTGTTTGTCCAGTTCATATGATATCTTGACATCATTATAGAGTCTATAATTTCAAGAAACGCATGACACATGGTCTTTCATTGCTGATTATTATTTTTATTCATTTTGCTTAAATTTTTAAAGACAATATATAATAGTAATATGAGGTAAATAGATAATAAGAACCTACTGTATAGTACAGGAAACTCTACTCAATATTCTATCTTATCCTATCTGGGAAAAGAATCTGAAAAAGAATGGATATATGTATGTGTACACTGAATCCCTGTGCTATACACCTGAAAGAAATGCAACATTGTAAATCTACTTCAATATAAAGTAAAAATTAAATTAAAAATAAGTACAGAAATTTTGTAAAAAAAGAAGATGGAAGATAATCTAAAATCCCACCAACTGTGCTCCATAATTCTCAATCTTTGTCTTTCTTTCCGCATATGTTATTTAGACACAACCATAGGCTATGCTTGGTGCTTCCCTGGTGGCTCAGATGGTAAAAAATCCACCTGCAATAGAATAAACACAAGATCAGTCCCTGGGTTAGGAAGATCCCATGTAGCAGGGAATGCCTACCCATGATAGTATGCTTTCCTGGAAAATGCCATGGACAGAGGAGCCTCGTGGGCTACGTCCATGGGGTGACAAAGAGTAGCACACAGCTGAGTGACTGACACACATAAGTTATGCTTGACTTTGTAATCATTTATTATTTAATTAATATTGTAACAAATTACACTACAAAAAGTCCTACATTGCCTCAACAGTTCAGTTCAGTTCAGTCGCTCAGTCGTGTCCGACCCTTTGCAACCCCATGAATTGCAGCATTCCAGGCCTCCCTGTCCATCACCAGCTCTCGGAGTTCACTCAGATTCACGTCAGTGATGCCATCCAGCCATCTCATCCTCCATCGTCCCCTTCTCCTCCTGCCCCCAATCCCTCCCAGCATCAGAGTATTTTCCAATGAGTCAACTCTTCGCATCAGGTGGCCAAAGTACAGCTTTAGCATCAGTCCTTCCAAAGAAATCCCAGTGCTGATCTCCTTCAAAATGGACTGGTTGGATTTCCTTGCAGTCCAAGGGACTCTCAAGAGTCTTCTCCAACACCACAGTTCAAAAGCATCAATTCTTCAGCACTCAGCTTTCCTCACGGTCCAACTCTTACATCCATACATGACCACAGGAAAAACCATAGCCTTGACTAGATGGACCTTTGTTGGCAAAGTAATGTTTCTGCTTTTCAATATGCTATCTAGGTTGGTCATAACATTCCTTCCAAGGAGTAAGTGTCTTCCAATTTCATGGCTGCAGTCACCATCTTCAGTGATTTTGGAGCCCCAAACAATAAAGTCTGACACTGTTTCCAGTGTTTCTCCGTCTATTTCCCATGAAGTGATGGGACCAGATGCCATGATCTTCGTTTTCTGAATGTTGAGCTTTAAGCCAACTTTTTCACTCTCCACTTTCACTTTCATCAAGAGGCATTTTAGTTCCTCTTCACTTTCTGCCATAAGGGTGGTGTCATCTGCATATCGGAGGTGATTGATATTTCTCCCGGCAATCTTGATTCCAGCTTGTGCTTCTTCCAGCCCAGCTTTTCTCAGGATATACTCTGCATAGAAGTTAAATAAGCAGGGTGACAATATACAGCCTTGACATACTCCGTTTCCTATTTGGAACCAGTCTGTTGTTCCATGTCCAGTTCTAATTGTTGCTTCCTGACCTGCATATAGGTTTCACAAGAGACAGGTTAGGTCGTCTGGTATTCCCATCTCTTTCAGAATTTTCCACAGTTTACTGTGATCCACACAGTCAAAAGCTTTGGTATAGTCAATAAAGCAGAAATTGATGTTTTTCTGGAACTCTCTTGCTTTTTCCATGATCCAGTGGATGTTGGCAATTTGATCTCTGGTTCCTCTGCCTTTCCTAAAGCCAGCTTGAGCATCTGGAAGTTCACAGTTCACGTATTGCTGAAGCCTGGCTTGGAGAATTTTGAGCATTACTTTACTAGCGTGTGAGATGAGTGCAAGTAAGTGGTAGTTTGAGCACTCTTTGGCATTGCTTTTCTTTGGGATTGGAATGGAAACTGACCTTTTCCAGTCTTGTGGCTACTGCTGAGTTTTCCAAATTTTCTGGCATATTGAATGCAGCACTTCCACAGCATCATCTTTCAGGATTTGAAATAGTTCAACTGGAATTCCATCACCTCCACTAGCTTTGTTTGCAGTGATTCTTTCTAAGGCCCACTTGACTTCACATTCCAGGATGTCTGACTCTAGGTGAGTGATCACACCATCATGATTATCTGGGTCGTGAAGATCTTTTTTGTACAGTTCTTCTGTGTATTTTTGCCACCTCTTCTTAATATCTTAATATCTTGCCACTTCTTCTTAATATGCTTCTGTTAGGTCCAGACCATTTCTGTCCTTTATCGAGTCCATCATTGCATGAAATGTTCCCTTGGTATCTCTAATTTTCTTGAAGAGGTCTCTAGTCTTTCCCATTCTGTTGTTTTTCTTATTTCTTTGCATTGATCACTAAGGAAGTCTTTCTTGTCTCTCCTTGCTATTCTTTGAGACTCTGTATTCAAATGGGAATATCTTTCCTTTTCTCCTTTGCTTTTCACTTATCTTCTTTTCACAGCTATTTGTAAGGCCTCCTCAGACAGCCATTTTGCTTTTTTGCATTTCTTTTCCATGGGGATGGTCTTGATCCCTGTCTCCTGTACAATGTCACAAACCTCCATCCATAGTTCATCAGGCACTCTATCAGATCTAGGCCCTTAAATCTGTTTTTCACTTCCACTGTATAATCATAAGGGATTTGATTTAGGTCTTACCTTAATAGTCTAGTGGTTTTCCCTACTTTCTTCAATTTAAGTCTGAATTTGGCAATAAGGAGTTCATGATCTGAGCTATAGTCAACTCCAGGTCTTGTTTTTGCTGACTGTGTAGAGCTTCTCCATGTTTGGCTGCAAAGAATATAATCAATCTGATTTTGGTGTTGACCATCTGGTGATGTCCATGTGTAGAGTCTTCTCTTGTGTTGTTGGAAGATATTTGCTATGACCAGTGTGTTCTCTTGGCAAAATTCTATTAGTCTTTGCCCTGCTTCATTCTGTATTCCAAGGCCAAATTTGCCTGTTACTCCAGGTGTTTCTTGGAGAAGGCAATGGCACCCCACTCCAGTACTCCTGCCTGGAAAATCCCATGGACAGAGAAGCCTGGAAGGCTGCAGTCCATGGGGTCACTGAGGGTCGAACACGACTAAGCGACTTCACTTTCACTTTTCACTTTCATGCATTGGAGAAGGAAATGGCAACCCACTCTAGTATTCTTGCCTGGAGAATCCCAGGGATGGGGGAGCCTGGTGGGCTGCCATCTATGGGGTTGCACAGGGTCGGACACGACTGAAGTGACTTAGCAGTAGCAGCCAGCTGTTTCTTGACTTCCTACTTTTGCATTCCAGTCCCCTATAATGAAAAGGACATCCTTTTTGGGTGTTAGTTCTAAAAGGTCTTGCAGGTCTTCTTAGAATCGTTCAACTTGAGCTTCTTCAGCATTACTGGTTGAGGCATGGACTTGGATTACTGTGATACTGAATGGTTTGCCTTGGAAATGAACAGACATCATTCTGTCGTTTTTGAGATTGCATCGAAGTACTGCATTTCGGACTCTTTTGTTGACCACAATGGTTACTCCATTTCTTCTAAGGGATGCCTGCCCACAGCAGTATATACAATGGTTATTTGAGTTAAATTCACTCATTCCAGTCCATTTTAGTTCACTGATTCCTAGAATGTCGACATTCACTCTTGTCATCTCCTGTTTGAGCGCTTCCAGTTTGCCTTGATTCATGGACCTAACATTCCAGGTTCCTTTGCAATATTGCTCTATACACCATCGGACCTTTCTTCTATCACCAGTCACAACCACAACTGG
Organism: Procapra przewalskii; assembly: GCA_006410515.1. NCBI lineage: Eukaryota > Metazoa > Chordata > Mammalia > Artiodactyla > Bovidae > Procapra > Procapra przewalskii. The sequence continues at coordinate 960,731 of SJYF01001114.1, read as the reverse complement.
TTTGCTTTGGCTCCATCCCTTCATTCTTTCTGGAGTTATTTCTCCACTGATCTCCTGTAGCATATTGGGTCCTACCAACCTGCAGAGTTCCTCTTTCAGTATCCTATCATTTTGCCTTTTCATACTGTTTTGGGGGTTCTCAAGGAAAGAATACTGAAGTGGTTTGCCATTCTCTTCTCCAGTGGACCACATTCTTCAGACCTCTCCACCATGACCTGCCCATCTTGGGTGGCCCCACAGGGCATGGCTTAGTTTCATTGAGTTAGACAAGGCTGTGGTCCATGTGATCATATTGGCTAGTTTTCAGTGATTATGGGTTCAGTGTGTCTGCCCTCTGGCAATACCTACCGTCTCACTTGGGTTTCTCTTACTTTGGACGTGGGGTATCTCTTCACGGCTGCTCCAGCAAAGTGCAGCCGCTGCTCCTTACCTTGGATGAGGTCACCCCTCCTGACCTTGAACGTGGAGTAGCTCCTCTTTGCTCTCCTGTGCCCGCGCAGCTGCCACTCCTTATAGTAATTCTTAATTCTATATTGACTCATAGTACTTTCTTAATTCTAATTCTATTTACACTCACCTGTGTTGCTCATGTGTCATCTTACTCTAATGTGATGCTGCACATGCAGGGTGTTCTGAAAGCTGACTTTCACCCTCTCTTTTCTCCTCCTCCTTTTCCTGTCTTTGTCCAGTGACTTGCCTCAAATTTAGCTTCTTACCAACAAGATGTGAATTCCTCCCTGCTCTCCTCTAGGGTCATAAAATATAATTGTACTCACACATAGTCCTCTGGCTTTGTTTTACAGAAATGGAATCAGATTTCTTTGCATCTGTTTTTCTGCTCAGTAGAGCTCTAATTCATTATTTGTGATGGCTTTCTCGAACTCCATGGATGGGGTGTCTCATAAATTATTCAAGAATTTCTCTATTCATAGTTGTACTGTTCATGTTTATGTTTTTTAACTCTACAAACACCTTATACAAGCATTCTATACATCTAGCCTTATGATATATTGATACTTTTTTCCAGTGGAAAATATTGCCATGGGTGGGATTGCAATTTATTTTATTTTTAAATAGGTATTGCCAATTGCTTTCCCCCAAAGGCTATAAATATTCACATTTTCACTATCAGTTTGGAGAGTATGCTCTTTTCTTCATTCCTGTCAGCAAAAGGCTCTTCTTTAAACCTAGCATTATGGATTAAGTCATATGTCACTGCTAATTTAACTTGCCAATTTTCACGCTAGTGAGTTTGAATGTCCTTTCGTTATACATCTCAAATATTTGGAGTTGCTTTCCTGTGAATTGCTTGTTCATATAGTTTGCCCATTTTTCTAATGGGTTGCAGGTCTTTTTCCTGTCAATTTATAAGAGCTCTTTGTATAATAGTATTTTTATTTTGCCATCAGATTTCAAGTATAACTTCTCTTTACCTATATTCTATCTTTTTTCTACATAAACTTTCATGTAAATATATCTGTTTTTCCTTAACAGCTTCTGAACTTCCTGCCATGGTTAAGAAGAAACTCTCCGTTTAGAATGTGATCACTTAGATTTTTTTTCTGAAGGTTTTTGTGGTTATATGTTTACATTTCGGGTCTTTGGTCCTTTTGGAATTTAGATGTCCATGTGATTTGAGATGGGGTTGCAGTTTTACTTTTTTTTCATGTAAGTAGGCAGTTGTGACAGTTCATTGACTAAATCAAACATTTTCCACACATAACTAAAAAAAATCACATTTGCTTATTTTGCATTTTTATGCAAACTTGCTTTTCTAGCTTAACTACCTTGTTTCACTGATCTGTGTTTATATCCTCAAATCATCGCCATATTTATTTAATCAGATGCTTTGTATACCTTTTTAGTTTCTTTTCTTCTTTAAAAAAACAAAAAAGATTTTTCTACTTTTCTATTGGCATTTATTTTCCCATTTAAACTTGTATGTGATCTTATGTAATGACTTTAAAAGTCATTGAGATTTGCTCGCTGTCAGTTCAGTTCAGTCACTCGGTCGTGCCTGACTCTTCGCGACCTCATGAATCGCAGCATGCCAGGTTAAGAGCAAAAGTAACTGTGACTTAAACAAGATAGGAGTTTTAGTTTTGTCTGCTTTTCTTTCCAAAAATAAAAATATAAGCAGTCTAGGGTTGGTGTCTCCGATTTAAGTGTAAAAGACCAAGATTTTTTTTCTAACCATCTTTCATTTTACTACTTCATATACAAGATGGTGTGCTACTCGCCTACATTCCAGTAGAAAAGACAAAATGGAAAAGAAGAGGTCAAGCCAGGCCACCCCCTTTTAAGAATGGAGGTTGTGCAAGCAGTAGGTCTGCATTATCCAGAGGGGATATGTTTCAAGACCTCAGTGGATGCCTTAAACTGTACCAAGTACTGAGCTGTATACATACCATGTTTGTCTCTATACATACACGCCTATGACAAAGCTTAATTCATAAATCAGGCACTGTAAGAGATGAGCAACAGTAGCTGATAGTAAAGTAGAATGATAGCAACGTACTGTAGTAAAAATTATGTGAATGTGCACTCTCTCAGAGAATTGTACAAATTTAATGCCTTTTCCATCTTAACCTAACCAAGCGCCTATCATGCACCGTGGCTTAACTCTTGTGGCTTGAGTGTGACAGCGAACCTAACACTAATTTCTTCTTCCTTCTTCACAGTTGCATAGAAGTTTCATTCTACTGTTGATCTTACCCACCTCAGCATATGATTATTTTTTTCCTTTTCTTTTTAAGTCAAGAACTTACACTTTTTCACTCAAAGGAAGCTTTTTATAGCTTCTGTTTGGCATATCTGAATTGCCTCCATCATCACACTTGCACTTTGGAGCCACTATTGAGTAAAATAAGGGTCACTTAAACACAAGCCCTGTGATAAGGCAACAGTCAGTCTGATAACCCAGATGGCTACTCAGAGTTTAATGGGTAGGGTCCACCAGACAAAGGGACTGTCCACCTCAAAATGTTGAGAAATTGAAAACTTATGACTTATCCATTCATCTACTGATGGACATCTAGGTTGTTTCCATGTCCTGGCTATTATAAACAGTGCTGCGACGAACATTGGGGTACACGTGTCTAAGCTGTGGTACATATACACAATGGAGTATTACTCAGCCATTAAAAAGAATACATTTGAATCAGTTCTAATGAGGTGGATGAAACTGGAACCTATTATACAGAGTGAAGTAAGCCAGAAAGAAAAACACCAATACAATATATTAAAACATATATATGGAATTTAGAAAGATGGTAATGATAACACTGTGTGTGAGACAGCAAGAGACACAGATGTATAGAACAGACTTTTGGACTCTGAGGGAGAGGGAGAGAGTGGGCTGATTTGGGAGAATGGCATTGAAACATGTATACTATCATGTTTGCTATCATGTAAGAAATGAATTGCCAGTCTATGTTTGATATAGTATACAGGATGCTTGGGGCTGGTGCATGGGAATGATCCAGAGAGATGATATGGGGTGAGAGGTGGAAGGGGCATTCAGAATTGGGAACTCATGTACACCTGTGGTGGATTCATGTCAATGTATGGCAAAACCAATACAGTATTGCAAAGTAAAATAAAGTAAAAATAAAAATTTATAATTAAAAAATTGTATATATAGATAACCTGCAATCTGGATCTTTAAAAAAAATTTTCACCATCAATAAAATATTTCTGGTTATACTAAGCCTTAAAAAATAAAAATAAAGCTTATGACTTGTTTATTTCTGGAATTTTCAATTTATTTTCAGACCTCAGTTGACAGTGTGTAACTGAAACCATGGAAGGTGAAACCACAGGTAAGGGAGAACTACTGCATAACTTCTCTCTGCACTCCACTGGCCCGAACTTGATCACACAAGAGTGTCCCACTGCAAAGGAAGAAAAAGATACTGTAACAGTGTGATTTGTAATAAAAAACATATATTTGATCTCTGTCCCCAGTCCCTGACACAAGGTTTCTAAAATTCTTGTAGGTTCCTAAGTTCTAAGAGCACTAGGAACATTGTTCATTGTTTGAGGTGACTCTGGGTGGGCTCCTGGATGGCTCCTGGGGCTGGCCACCAGCAGACAAAGCCAGAATTATAAGCTTGCAATTTTCAGCCCCAACCACTTACTAGAGAGAGAAGATGGGATGGAAAAAGCATTAATGTTTGCTCATGCCTTCGTGAGGAAGCCTCCGCAAATCCCAACAGTATGGGGTTGGGGACGATTTCCTGGGGTGAACACAGGCATCTACAGGAAATGTTCCATGTTCCAGGAGGCTAGTGCACCCCAGTTCCATGGGAACAGAAGCTCCTGTAGTTAGGATCCGTCTAGACTTCACCCTATGTATCTCTTCATCTGGCTGTTCATCTGTATCTTTCGGCAGATCCCTTAAGAAACTGGTAAATGTGTTTCCCTGAGTTCTGAGAACTGTTCTAGCAATGAACCAAATTCAAGGGGGGAAGAAGTCATGGGAACCTCAGATTTGTAGCAGGTAGGACAGAAGTTGTGAGTAACCTGGGGACGTACTACTTGGGGTGACATCTGAAATGGGGGGCAGTCTTGTGGAAGTGAGCCCTTAACCTGTGGAATCTGATACCATCCCCAGGTAGAGTACGTTAGAATGGAGTTAAATTGTAGCACACCCAGTTAGTGTCACAGAGAATCACTTAGTATGGGAAAAGTTCCTATACTTTTAGTGACCCAGAGGTGTCAGAAGGGAAGTGTTCTGTGTGAAAGTAGAGAAAAAAGAGGAGAGAACCATGGGTTTTTCCAGAATACTGGCAAATACAGTGCTGTTACAAATAGCCCTGGGTACTTATTAAGACAGGAAGGAGCATGCACACTAGAGAATGAATTCCTTACCAGGGGATTCTAACTGCAATTGCACATCACTTCATGGCAAAGAGATGGGGAAACAATGGAAACAGTGAAAGGCTTTATTCTCTTGGGCTCCAAAATCACTGAAGATGGTGACTGCAGCCATGAAAATAAAAGACCCTTGCTCTTGGAAGAAAAGCTGTGACCAACCTAGACAGTATATTAAAATGTAGAGACATTATTTTGCCAGCCAAGGTCCATCTAGTCAAAGCTATGGTTTGTGTAAGTGAGATGTGAGGGCTAGACCATAAAGAAGGCTGAGCACTGAAGAATTGATGCTTTTGAGCTCTGGTGTTGGAGGAGACTCTTGAGAATTCCTTGGACTGCAAGGAGATCAAATCAATCAATCCTAAAAGAAATCAGTCCTGATTATTCATTGGAAGGACTGATGCTGAAGCTGAAACTCCAGTACTTTGGACACTTGATGCAAAGAGCTGACTCATTAGAAAAAAAAACCCTGATGCTGGGAAAGACTGAAAACAGGAGGAGAAGAGGACGACAAAGGATGAGATGGTTGGATGGCATCACCGACTCAATGGACATGAGTTTGAGCTAGCTTTGGGAGATGGTGAAGGACACGGAAGCCTGGGGTGCTGCAGTCCATGGAGTCGCAAAGAGTTGGACATGACTGAGTGACGGGGCAGCAACAAATGCAGTGTAGTAACAAAGATATACTTCCCATGGAATTAGGTTTTTCTAATTCAAAAAGTTGGTGCCTTCTCATTACTCACCATTTATCTTCTCTAACTGGTTTTGTAGTTTTTTTTTTATTTAGACCTCTGTCTTTCATTTTACATTTATTCTTAGCTCATGCAAATTTTAGGGAACTATTGTAAATAAAATAATCTCTTTTTTTCTATTTTCATATGCAAGTCCTCATTGCTAATATAAAGAAAAGTTGTTGAATTTTGTATTTTTAACATCCATCGAATTTTCCAATTTTTCTCTTTTATTAAAGCAATTTCTTAAGGAATCTTTTGGGTTTTCTAGGTATGAAAGTCAGTGAATAGGGATATTATTATTGCTCCTTTTCTAAGTTCTTGTGAATTATTCTATTGCCTTGTTACTGCACTTACT
>SJYF01001114.1:908040-931962 GCA_006410515.1 Procapra przewalskii | reverse complement strand
ATCCATACATGACCACTGGGAAAACCATAGCCTTGACTAGACGGACCTTTGTTGGCAAAGTAATGTCTCTGCTTTTGAATATGCTATCTAGATTGGTCATAACTTTCCTTCCAAGGAGTAAGCGACTGCACTAATTTTTCCACTAATGTCCTTTTTATGTTCCGGAACTCAATCCAGAATACATATTGCATTTACTACACATGCACACACCACACGTGCGTGTGTGCATACACACACACACACACACACACACACTTTTACCATATCTCTCCATTTCTTTCAAAGAAACCCAAATCCAAAACCTTTCTCTCTTCATCTCCATACCCCTCTATTTCTCTACTTATGTTTATTTCATTTTTTATTTACTATTGAAGTAGAGTTGATTAACAATATTGTGTTTGTTTCAGGTGTGCAGCAAAGTGATTCAGTTATACACACACATGTGTCCACTCTTTCAAATTCTTTTCCCATATAACTCATTACATAATATGAGCAGAGTTCCCTGTGCTATACAGAAGGTCCTTGTTGCTAATCTGTTTTAAATACAGTAGTGCATACATGTCAATCCCAAACCCCCAATTTGTCCCTCCCAAGTTCAGCTTTTTTAGACTTTAGATACACATGAGATCATGCGATATTTGTCTTTTTCTGTCTGACTTATTTCACTGAGCACAACACCCTTAAAGCCCAACCAGGCTGTTGCAGGAGGGAGGTTCTTGAAGGTGGGATGCTTTGCATAGTGCACTAGGTCACGAGGTCTCAGCAGGAACCAAAAGGGACAAACTCTCAAACGATGGCATCTTTTTCCTCCAGCAGATTCAGGGAGGAGTGGGGTCTGTCTTGTGAGTGGAGCAATGCTGAGTCACTGAGAGGCTGACCCATTTGTAGCCATGAGCCAGCCCAGGTCTTCAGAGAATGAGGGCAAGTGTACAACCTTCAGAAAAAAGAACTTATAAATTAGGGTTGGCAGCCAAGCTGACAGACCTGGTACTATTGTGAAACAGAAAGACCTTCTGCTTGCTGCCTGTTTGGGAGACTTGAACCCAGCAACATGAGTGTTCACACCCAAGGAGCTGCTGGGCACCATGGATGGTCAAACAAGTCTCCTTTAAATTGATGTTCCTTTGTCTCTTTCTCTGTTTGCGCCTCATGTGAGATTATACAAGTATATGCATGTGCTAAGCAGACGGCTGATGCTATTTAGCTCTGATTTCATTTGGCCTCTTAAACAACAGCCTATATATCAATAGGATGATTTTAGTGCATATCGACTCTTCTGTGTGTCATGTCAAAACATCAGAAGCTGTGGGAGACACCAGGCTGTGCACACATGGCCTGGTAGGATCCCAGAAGGATGTCTTTCATTAGGGGGCAGTAAATGAGAGCCACAGAGCCAGCCAAAGAATTTCCATTTGACCCTTGCTTTTGGAAGCGTGAGGTCCTAGCCTGAGATTCCCTGACTCTTCGTTTTTCTCTCTCTGGGGCCAGTTTTACTTGATCCATGCTTTCCCTCATGTTGGGACTTTGCTGGCAATTAGTCAGGTAGATTTCTGGCCAGTTCTTCCCCTACCTTGGTACCCCGTCTCCCCCAGCATCTGCTTTCCCTCTCTGGTCACTTGGGAGCTAATCTGCCTGGCTCTGATCCTGACCCATCTCTTATCGGTCTTCCCTGGTGGCTCACTGGTAAAGAATCCACCTGCCAATGCAGGAGACTTGGATTTGATCCCTGGATCAGGAAGATCCCCTGGAGAAGGGAATGGCTACCCACTCTAGTATTCTTGCCTGGAGAATTCCGTGGACAGAGGAGACTGGCAGGCTACAGTCCACAGGATTGTAAAGAGTTGGACACGACTTAGTGACAAAACAACAACAACGTCTCTTATCAGCCAAATGACCTTGGACCAGTCAACCTCTTTAAGGCTTTGTTTCTTCATCTGTCAAGTGGAGAGGCTAATAACTCCATCAGTGTTGTTGTAAGGGGTGAGCGAGTTACTACGTCTGCAATGATTGGGCCCAGTGATACTTGCCAACCATTACTCAAATAAAGTGTTATAGTTATTGGGCAGTCAGCCTCTGCCGTTCTATAGTACAGCCTGTGACTGCAAGATAGATGTCTGTTCCAGCTGTTTTAACCAGCACCCTGACTTTTTTTGTAATAATAATGTAATGATACATTTTATCTAATTGAGTATATCCAAAATATTATCAGTTTAACATGATACTTTTACTGTGGTAAAATACATATCACACAAGATTTACTGTTTTCATCACCAAGTAGACAACTCAGTGGCTTTAAGCACAATTCTCACTGTTGGGCAGCCGCCACCATCATCCATTCACAGAACTTTATTCTTCTTGTCCTCAAAATATAGAATGCTTCACAAGTTTGAGTGTCATCCTTGAAAAGAGTCCATGCTAATTTTCTCCATATCATTTTCAATTATCGCTTGCTACCCGCAACAGCACAGCGTGTGGAGCTTTGCTGATAGCCGGTAAGTGACCAATGTGTGCGAACGCACCTTCCAGAGTAACTACATTTGAACATAATGCAATTCCTTTGCAACAACACACCTCTTCAGAAATGCTGCACTGTGAATTCTGTGGCCACCCATTTCAGAGAGACAGCTAGAGCCTGAATATTTTAAATGCGCTTTCTCACCAAGTAGATTCTTGGTTAGTTGGAGGCACTGGCTAATAAATTCTTCCCAAACAAAATAGTGCCATTTACAGCCTCGTGGATAGACCTAGAGATGATATACTAAGTGAAGTAAGTCAGAGAAAGACAAATACCAAATGACATCATTTATATGTGGAATATGAAACAATGATACGAATGAACTTACAAAACAGAAACAGACTCACAGACATAGAAAATAAACTTATGGTTACCAAATGGGAAAGGGGGAGGAATAAATTAGGAGTTTGGGATTCACTTATATATACACTGCTCCTGCTGCTCCTGCTGCTGCTGCTGCTGCTGCTGCTGCTGCTGCTGCTGCTGCTAAGTCGCTTCAGTCATGTCCAACTCTGTGTCCGACCCCATAGACAGCAGCCCACCACACTCCCCCATCCCTGGGATTCTCCAGGCAAGAACACTGAAGCGGGTTGCCATTTCCTTTTCCACATATATATATTGCTATATATAAAATAGATAACCTGCAAGGATCTACTTATAGCACCGGGAACTCTACTCAGCATTTTGTAATAGCCCAAAAGGGAAAAGAATCTGAAAACGAATATCTGTATCTATGTGCGTGCATGCTCAGTCACTTTAGTCGTGTCTGACTCTTTGCAACCCGATGGACTGTAGCCCTCCAGGCTCCTCTGTCCATGGGATTCTCCAGGTAAGAATACTGGAGTGGGTTGCCATGCCTCCTCCAGGGGATCTTCCTGATCCAAGGATCAAATCCATATCTCTCATGTCTCCTGCAGGCGGGTTCTTTACCACTTACGCCACCTGGGAAGCCTGTCTATATCTATGTATATGTCTATATCTATATTTATATCTCTATCTGTTCCCATATCTGTCTGAAACAGTGTACTGTGGTTCACCTGAAACTAACATGACATTTTAAATCAACTATATTCAGATACATAAATAAATAAATTCTTTTTCAAACAAGCATATTCTTTCCATAGATTTTAGACATGTGTCTTTTGTAGAGGACACTTTAACTCTGCAGTGTAAATGTGGTTGTTCAGCTCCAGGTCAGATTTTAAAAATAGTCGTTTAGATGAAGTGCAGAAACCCTTGGTTTTGTTTCCTTCTATGCCACATGACTATTTGGAACTCATCTCAGGATAGAAAAGAATGCAGGCATCCTTTGGATGCAGACAGGATCTGGGGATTAAATACCACCCAAGGTATCCCTGCCTCTCTTGATGCTGAGTTTGGCCATGTGCCTTTCTGTAGCTGAAAGGAATGCAAGCAGAAATGACCTTGCTCCAGCCAACTCTGAAAACTTGTGTGAAGCTGGCATTGTCAGAAAATGATGAAGCCCCCACCAGCCTGGGTCCTTTGGCAATTCTGAAGATCAGAGACCCCTTCTAGTCAGTGGTAACTGTAGGATAAGCAGAAATACACTTTTATGGCTTTAAACCCTTGCAATTTGGGGATTATTCATTACGGTAGCGCAATCAACCCTGTCCTGACTAGTACTCATTTTAAGTAACAAATACGAAAAATTCAATAAATCACTGAAGATTTTCTTCCCTTCCTTCTGTATCTCCAAATTCTCCCCTAGCCATCACCAGAAACAACTGAAAAAAAACAAAAACAAAAAAACCCAACAACCTTTGGAGCATAATTCTAATATTACTAGTTCTTTGATTTGTTTCCCAGCTCAGAATCCGTGAGGTAATGAGCCTTTTAAAGTGACTATTTTAGTGATCCTCCAAGGTAATATAGTTACTGGTGGGGATTAGTATATGGGAGCATCTGTCTTTCAATAGTCTTCACGACATTCCCTGTCATTCTCACTTGACAGATATATTTTAGGGCTGAAAAGTGATTTTCTTTTTTTTTTTTAAGTTAGAGAAAATGCACTCCTAAGTGAGTCAATTCTCCTGATTTGAAAGTACAGGTTAGACATCTTCCAGAGGTGAAGATGTGAATACAAGGAGGTCTTGGGCATTCTATCCATTCAGAAGACAGGGAGGGAGACCCATTTGAGACCCAGGGAACCTCTCCCCAGAATATGCACACACGCAAAATATGCATTCAACTTCAAAAGACTCACGGTACTCCTGAACTCAGCTGGCACATTTCCACTTGCCTGAGAAAGATGTCCTGTGGCACAGCCGCATCACGTAAAGAAAGTCACACCCAATTATTCACACCCAGGCTCCAGCACCGCCACCCACCAGTCATGAGATCAGAGCCCCGTGCTCTTTCAGAGAGGAGAAATCACACACAGGGACCAAACGGGGCCGCGGCTATAGACGTGCTTAAGACTCGAGCTGCCCTCGGCTCCCTTCTGCGTTGGTGTACAGATCTCCCATCTCCCTCTCCCCAGTTCTAGTCCCAAGGAGCCCATTTCCAGGACAGACTGGGCCTCCTTTTCCAGTGGGTAGGGGCACCAGGTTTTAGAAAGTCCCATCTGGGCCGCCCTCTGATCCTTCCTGCTCCAAACTCATTGTGCCTCACTGAGTGAGAAAGAGCCAGAGAAAGAAAGGCGGCGCCCGCCCTGCTAGGGTGGAGTCTCTTAGCCTCTTTTGTCTTCTCCACCAGTCACTGGGCTTTTTGCTTGGAGTTAAACACTAGGCTTAGAGGTCCCCTTTTCATGCTGCAGATTCATCCCTGTGCTGCAGCCCCACAGGAGCTCAGCTGAAAATAGAGGGACCTGGGGTCCCTCATCTGCTATGTCTTGTCTCTATTCTCCCTCCGGGGATCAGGAGGGAGGAAGGGTGCTTGGGGATCCATGTTAGGTATTCCCTAGTTCTCCAGCCAAGCGTCAACATGCCCCAGCCCCACATTAGTGCTTTAGGAAAAATAGCCAGAGCACAACCTGGACAGTGCTCTGGAGGCAGCGATGGGCTAATCGTTCACTGTGGGATTATGGTGAACCAGCCTGGTTCACCTCCCCGCTGTGTGAGGAGGGCATGAAAGGAGCTGTGCGCAAGTGTTTTACAAACTGTAAAGACAAAAGGGAGACGGTGCTATCATTCTCCAATGATGGCATTGGTTACCCCAACTTATCCCAAGAAGGATGGGGGTGTCGAGGGTGCCTGCTCCGTTCCCTCCCCACATCGGAGGTTCTGCAGGGCCTACCCTCTGTCTGTGAGGACTGTTCTTCTGTGCAAGGAAATAATTCCCTGATCTCCAATATGCTTTCCAGGCCCCGTTGAGATTTTTCTTCTTTCTTTTCTTTAGGGAGTTAAGAATCTAGGTCAGAACGTCTTCTAAATTTAAAGAACTTACTTGAAGAATGTCTCCTTTCTTTGCTCAGGCTAAAAGCAGGCCTGAACGCCAGAGCTGGGTCACGTTTGCAAACTTCCCATGAGTGGGTGGGATAGGAGGGACTAACTTAACTGGAAGTAGATTTTGCTCAAATGGTATACAATCTCTTCAAGGCAATGTGTAACTCAGCTACAAGTTTTCCTCATCTTTTCTCCTTTCCTTGTCTCTTCTCCTACAGATTCCCTGGGCTGTTGGGTTATATGACATTGGAAAAAGTCATATCACATCACAAACCAAGATATGCCTTCTCTTTATCACTTGTGACCCAGCCAGCACTCCCTGACTCTCACCTCCTGCTCCCAAAGACCAAGGAATTTGCACCTCCTCTCAGCTTTGGCTTGGCTCCTAGGATTCTCTAGCCTCTGATTTCCCAGATCAGGGGATTCATCGTTTACATGCTTGCATGCATGCTAAGTCGTTTCAGTCGTGTCTGACTCTTTGTGACTATATGGACTGTAGCCAGCCAGGCTCCTCTGTCTATGGGGATTCTCCCAGCAAGAACCCTGGAGTAGGTTGCTATGCCCTTCTCTAGGGGAGATTCCCGATCCAGGGATTAAACCCATGTCTCCTGTGGCTCCTGCAGGGCAGGTGGGTTCTTTAACACTGAGCCACTGGGGAAGCCTCATGCTTTACATACTTCTATTAATACCCTCTAATGAGTTCTTATGAGAAGCAGCCCTGTTTATTCATGTGTCAGTTGGAGACCTAACCGCAAATAATTTTAGCACGTGTGCAGAATTCTCTGAAGCCTGTATGTGAGCCTAGAGACTCCTCAGATGAATTTCCAGTAGAGTCTGCAGTCTTGCTCCCGGCAGCGAAGCCTTAATTTTGGGACCCAGCCGGGGGGCATTGCATCCCGCCCAGAGCTGATGGCACAGGGAGAAGAGGAAACAGCTTTGGTTTATGTTCGTTTGTTTTTGCATCTCATTCTGCAAAACAGGACTATGTCTGACCCTGTCCTTTTAAAATGAGAGAATTTGAAAATTTACATTGGTTTGCAAATTGATTGTCCAGAATGTAAATAGAAAGCTATATATATTAGGCATTTCTGAGAGGGGACACAGAAGTTTTTTGAGTATGAACACAGCTTAGGAGGGTACGAACTCCCGTGTGTGAAAAACGATTAAGACCCAAAGCCATCTTGGCTCAACGGAGAACCTTAGTGCAAGCCCAAGACCCCCCTCTATCCTATCAAACATGGTGTCCATTCATTCATTCATTCAACTGAAACTTTAGCACTGACTTGTGCATGCCAAACTGGTAACAGAGTACTGCCAAGAAGTTCAGTCACGTGGAAGATCTAGAAATGCGGATAAGCAATCACAATATAGTGAGATAAGAATCAGATGATGAGCAATCAAGGAGGACAACAATTTTGAGACAGGAACAACACAACTCATTTTTATAATTAGAAAAATTCCACGGCAAATAATCCATCGAACGTTTATAGAATCCATAAAGTTAAATGTATATCTGTTTGCACATGGGACGTATAGATATCTGTTTCTCATGGATTATTACTTATGTGTTTATCAAAATGTTCATAAAAGCAAATGTTAAAAAGCAGATGCTAAAACAGACTTTTGAGGTTCAGACTGGTGCTCTGCTTACTACTGGTGACATCATCTCCCATTTATTCAACACTATCAACAATCCTGCCCCACCCAGGCATTTCCAACCAAGCCTCTGTAGTAACATGCAGGAGGCTTGAGTGGGGATTAGCAAAGTGAAGCCTTAACTGGAGGAAGACGATGATTGCCAAGTGGAATTGACCACACTTCAACCACTCTGTGGTTGGTCCTATAAAATGTTCCACGTTCACTTGAAAGGAATGTGTATTCTGGTTTTGTTTTGCCTGTGATGTCCTGAAAATATCAATTAAGTCTAATTGTTCCATTGTATCATTTAGGATCTCTGTTGCCTTATGGATTTTTTGTCCAGAAGATCTGTCCGTTCATGTCAGTGGGACATATAGCATTCCACTATTGTTGTATTCCCATCAATTTCTCCCTTTCTGTCTGTTAGTATCTGTTTTACGTATTCGGGTGCTCCTGTTTTGGGGGCATGGGGTTTTCCAGGTGGCACTATTGGTAAAGAATCTGCCTGCCACTGCAGGGGATGGGCATTCAACCTCAGAGTCAGGAAGATCCCCTGGAGGAGGAAATGGCATCCTACTCCAGTATTCTTGCCTGGAAGATTCTGTGTGCAGACTATAATCCCCTGGTGGACTACAGTCGATGGAGCCACAAAGAGTCAAACGCAACTGAGTGACTGAGCACGCATACACCCACACTGGGGGCATTTTTGTTGATGAGTATAATCACCTCTTCTCTAATTGACCCGTTCCCTGTTACTCAGTGTCCTTCTTTATCTTTCTTTATGTCCTCTGTTTTAGAGTCTATTTGGTCTCATATGAAGTTTGTGAGCCCTGAATTCTTGTCGTTTCTGTTTTACATCCAACCACTATGGATGGTCATATATTGAGTCTCTATTGTCTGCTGGGAGAGAGACGATCCCTGATCAGGCAGTGTGCCCTCCAACACACCAAAGTGCGCGCTAGAGCCCGTGGGCCTCTGGCCAGGGCAGGGTGTCCCTCTGCCCCCGGGTCTCCCCAGCATCCGCCCCACGGCCCCCTGGTCGATGTGATCATGGTCACGTGGTGGATTTTCATTCCCTCAACACCTCCTGCTCCTTGGAAGAGAAGCTATGATAAACCTATGCAGTGTATTAAAAAGCTGAGACGTTACTTTGACAATAAAAATCCATATAGTCAAAGCTACGGTTTTTCCAGTAGTCATGTATGGATGTGAGAGTTGGACCATAAAGAAGGCTGAGCACTGAAGAATTGATGCTTTTGAACTGTGGTGTTGGAGAAGACTCTTGAGAGTCCCATGGACTGCAAGGAAATCAAACCAGTCAATCCTAAAGGAGTTCAATCCTGAATATTTATTGGAAGGACTGATGCTGAAGCTGTAGCTTGAACACTTTGGCCACTTGATGTGAAGAGCCGACTCACTGGGAAAGATCTTAATGCTGGGAAAGATTGAGGGCAAAAGGAAAAGGGAGCAAAAGAGGATGAGATGGTTGGATGGCATCCCTGACTCAATGGACACGAGTTTGAGCGAGCTCTGGGAGATGATGAAGGACAGGGAAGCCTGGCGTGCTGCAGTCCATGGGGTTGCAAAGAGTTGGACACAACTGAGCAGCTGAACAACAGCACCTCCTAGGGGTACTACTGGGGTCTGAAAGCCATACTCTAGCACTTTTCTTCTTTACTGGGTCATGGTGAGGAGCTCCTGTTTGAAGAGGTAAACTCTCTGCAGGTTTACCTCTGAGACGCTTTGGCCCCCTTCCTGTTAGCTGGTCCTCTGAGCACCCCTGAGGTCTCTCCATAGCGCTCCCACCTGGCACAGAAGCAGGCTGCCTCTGCCCTTACAGTTCAACTGCAGGCAGATAACTCTGCTCAGTGACAACACGGAGAGTGAGAGAACAAAGGCGGGATTATTTTTTCTCTTCTGGGGCTTCAGATCTAGTTTTAGACACCAAATATTTCCAAATTAAAGAAAAGCAAAAATGCAAAACCAGTTCCAACTCATAAGGAACGGAATCATCTTCTCGGCTGCCATTGTTCTTTCTGCTGCCCTAAGAGCCTGGTGGCAATGTCACCCCGAAAGTCTTAGCCCTTCTGTAGATTCTCTTGACTAGCTCTTGACTGTAGATTCTCTCCATGAGATTAGGAACCAGGTATTTTGTTAAAGATTTTTTTTTTTAATGTGGGTCATTTTCAAAGTCTTTATTGAATTTGTTACAGTGTTGCTTCTGTTTTATGCTTGGCTGTGAGGCTTTAAGGATCATAGTTCCCCACCCAGGGATCAAATCTACACCCCCTGCATTGGAGGGTGAAGTCTTAACTACTGGGCGGGGTAAGTCCCCAGAACTAGGTCTTTTCAATTTCGCATCCCCAAGGCCCGATGATACTTGTTACTGCTAGGCGTTCTACATGTGTTTGCGTGCACACAAGCTAAGTCTCTTCAGCTGTGTCCGACTTTCTGTGACCCCATGGACTGTAGCCCGCCAGGCTCCTCTGTCCATGAGGTTCTTCAGGCAAGAATACTGGGGTGGGTTGCCAGGCCCTTCTCCAGGGATCTTCCTGACCCAGGGATTGAACTCACATCTCTTGAATTTCCTGCATTGGCAGGTAGATTCTTTAACACTAGTGCCGTCTGAGAAACTCTCTGTATTGTTTACTGGGTGCTAAATTTTCTAAGGGCTAAATTGATGGAGCCATCTTCTTCACATTGATTGCCATGGAGCAGTCAAGGTTTCACTACTCATTACCTAATGATTCAGAAGTCCCTGGCACGATGTTAATAAAGCAGAATCATATGAGCATCATAAAGTGAACGTCAGCCAAGATTCCCTCACTCTCCAGAAACATCACTTGTTCAGGGTAGCAAAGTGGCAAGGACAGTTCTCCTCATTAACCATGAGGTGGCATATGTATTATGCACATTTGTGTGTGTGCCTGTGTGCAGAGATTAATGTGCCAGAGTACAGTCACACATATGCCCATGTATAATGTGATTTGGGGGAAATATTGAGGCAAGCAGTAATAAAAACACATTTTGTGTATTTTAAATATAATTTACCTCCCTGCAGTCAAGGGGTAAAAGTAAGGAGTGGTTCATATGAGGAAGAGAGGCTGATATAGAGAGCCAGGAGATGGATGCTCAGGAGCGAAGACACCATCCCAGGAAAGAAGAACAGGGAGGAAGGGACTCTCGGTGAGGAGAAACCCTCGATCTCTTGCCTTATACTCTAGGGACCCAGTGGTGAGGGCTGCCAGAAGCCCTGTGTCTGTAGAGGTTTTTGGAAGAAGAGGGTCAGAGCAGACCCCTCTGTGGGCCACTGAGGGGCTCAGGGTCCTCCTGCATCTGCTCACCATCAGCTCCAGCTGCTGGCTGAGAACCACAGCTACCAACCAGGCTGGGCTCTCAGCAGAAAGCATGCAGAGCCATCAAAAGCCTGTGGACTGGACCTCTGTTTCTGTGAAACCAGCTCTGCCATCCATCCACAGTGGGGAGTTAACCACTCTCAGACGTCGCCCCTCATTTCCCAAATGGAGCTACTAACAGGATTTCCCTGGCAGTCCAATGGTTATGGCTCCTCCCCCCAGCGCAGGGGGCATGGGTTTGGCCCCTGGTTAGGGAACCAAGATCCCACGTGCCGTGCAGCATGGCCAAAGTAAGAATAATAAAACGGAGCTACTGTGTGACCTCATGGGTCCTCGAGAGAATGCATGCAGTGCAGCGCCTCCCATGCAGACAGAAAAGTGATCTGTGGCCATTCATGCTAGAAGTTATCATTGCAGGAAGAGGCTGGATTCTCACTGGAAACAGCTGAGATGAGGGGTAGGCCTGAGCCAGGCAGAAAATTTCAGGAGATGAAAATTTCAGGAGAATTTCAGACACTTGTTCACACTCAAAGACTCCTAGGAAGAATAATGTTCAAAAGTTCACATCTTGGTTGGGAAGAACCTGAGAGCTGATTTTTGTTGTTGTTTCAGATTTTGTTTAATTGAAGTGTAGTTGATTTACAAGGCGGTGTTCATTTCTGCTATACAGCAAAGTGTCTTGGTTATGCATATATATATTCTTCCTTTTTCTTTTCTTGTTCATTGTGGTTCACCCCAGGACATTGAAGATAGTTCCTTATGCTACAGCAGAATTTTGTTGTCCATCCATTCTGTAGATGGGACGTGAAGTATGAAAGATGCTGGTTACTGGATGGGGTGACATCACAGGAGAAGGGTTAAAGTACAGGATGTGAAGAGTGGTCAGAAGAAAAAGTAAGCTGCAAATGAGCTCCTCCTACCTGATCATTTAGGGGTGGGGGGGGGGTGGCAGTTGGTGCCTCCCCTGCCCCCATCCCACTGCAGTCTGCCCAGTAGACAACTCAAAGCAAGACTTATTCTTGTGAGGCCTATACCATCAGTGCCTGGATGGCTTGGTTAAACCCACCCTCTGCTGTTTTCTGTGCCCAGATGTGATGCAGAATACCTCAATTCCCCCTCACTCTCCTGTCCAGGCTGGAATTAGGACTGAACAGATGGAATGCAACCAACTTGAATCTCGGCCAACTTGGAGGTCAAATCTTATGATATTTTCTTGGAGACAGTGTGAAAAACCCAAAATACTCAAAAGACAGTTTTTCTTGGGATATTTCTGATTTATCTGGAGCCAGAAAGTTGAAGACATTTACAAAAGGCAGATTTCTATGTGGAAAAAAAAAAAAAGACCTTTTTTTTTTTTCCATCATGCCTTTACCTGAAAGCCAGACTGTCTTCAGAATGTGCAAATTGGAAGCAGATTGGGTAAGTGCTGCTGTTTACCGCTTGGGCCTTTTGAAGTTGAGAAAAAGCCCAA
Organism: Procapra przewalskii; assembly: GCA_006410515.1. Taxonomy (NCBI): domain Eukaryota; kingdom Metazoa; phylum Chordata; class Mammalia; order Artiodactyla; family Bovidae; genus Procapra; species Procapra przewalskii. The sequence continues at coordinate 919,578 of SJYF01001114.1, read as the reverse complement.
ATATGAACCAATCGATTTGTCTGCTCTTAGGAGGCTTATCTGTCAGGAGCTATTATCTTATATTGTAGTAATAAACGCGCCTTGCCTACTGATGAGAGAGGAGTGGAGCTCTGCACACTTCCAAGAGGATATGCATCAGGGCAACATTGCCCAACAGATGTATTAAGAGAAACCAGTTCCTTGAGATGAAAGTACATTATCTGTGATAACCAAGCTTGGACACAAACCAGATTAAACAAAATCAACTTGGTCTCTTTTCCTTGGGGAAATTCAGTTTTTGGTGTAAGCTTAATATTATATATATATGTGTGTCATATATTTCACTATGATTTTTCAAGGGTGAGAAGTCAATACTTAGCATTTCCTAAACTTATGTGATGATATTTTTCTCTGAAAATAATTTTCACAGAACACATAATGGGAAATATTGCGCAAAAATCACTCATCAATTTACTGACAACTGAAGCACGGTCAGATATTTAAAATAATAAATTTGGTAGCCTTCTATGATCTTAACCTTCAAACTCTTTGGGAGACAAAAGCCCAGCACTAATTCTAACCAAATTAGCTGCCATTTATCGAAGCTGTGTGTGGGTGTGAGCTCAGTCCCTCAGTCATGTCCGACTCTTTGTTACCCCATGGACTGTAGAGCCCACCAGGCTCCTTTGTCCACGGGATTTCATAGCCAGAATGCTGGAGAGCACACTGCCATTTTCTTCTTCAAGGGATCTTCTTCGGATCAGCCCAGGGACTGAACCCTTGTCTCTTGCGTCTCCTGCGTTAGCATGTGGATTCTTTGCCACTGTGCCACCTGGGAAGCCCCTTACTGAAGCTGCTGCTGCTGCTGCTGCTAAGTCTCTTCAGTTGTGTCCAACTCTGTGCGACCCCATGGACTGCAGCCCACCAGGTTCCTTGGTCCATGGGATTTTCCAGGCAAGAGTACTGGAGTGGGTGCCATTGCCCCCTCCACTTACTGAAGCTAAGGAAATATACAACCAACATGATTTCTGCATGGAAGAGATATAAAATAAATACATGAAATATATAAGGTATATAAAATAAAATAGAAACAACTCTAGCTTTGGTCTGTGGATGGCGTGTGTTAGCCTGGCAGTTACCAGCTGAGCAGCTGTAGATGATTTCACCCTGTAGAGACATATGATGTGCTGTGCTTAGTCACTCAGTCCTGTGCTTAGTCGCTCAGTCCTGTGCTTAGTCACTCAGTCCTGTGCTTAGTCGCCCAGTCCTGTGCTTAGTCGCTCAGTCCTGTGCTTAGTCGCTCAGTCCTGTGCTTAGTCACTCAGTCGTGTCCGACTCTTTGCGACCCTGTGGACTGTAGCCTGCCAGGCTCCTCTGTCCATGCAGATTCTCCAGGCAAGAATACCGGAGTGGGCTGACATATGACAGATAACTTTAAATCCAAAAGGCAGGGATTTTTTTTTTAATATATCGATTAACATTCATTTCAACTTTAAAGGAGAAATGAAGGGTAATGTAATGTCTATTCCTGATTGAACCGAGAAGTATACAGACTTACAAGCCTCCAAGATGACAGTCTTTGGAGTAACACTGCTCAAAGATAAAATGCTCTCAGATCACCAGATAGTGATCTGTGGGAAACAGTGAGCAAATGCACAGATGGGCACACATGCACGCAAGTGCATGCATGTGCACACACACACATGGTCCACTCCAGGCTGAGAAAAGTAAAACATAAACATCCTGGCCATAGCCGTAGAAAGAGATGGGATGTTAAGCTCAGTACATCTGATTCTCATGCCACTGAAAGCAGAGTTTTTCTCTTAGAGGTAGCCATCTCACAACAAGTTAGAAACATTGAAAGCGAGAAAACCTCAGTGTTTTTCTTTCTTTCCTGCCCAGTGGATTGCTCTGCTCCAACTCAGTTGTCAGATTCCGTTCACAGGATATGCCACTGGAGGAAAAGAAGTGCATAACGTTTGCTCTCAATGAGATCCCCACCCCGAGGGAAGTTATGTGCAGGGCTCAATCTTGTCATAGAAACAATCCAGTCCCTGGCCTGGAGGAGAGAGGGGCAGGCCAGATATGGACAGCGGGCTTGTCTTGAAAGTCGGGTTGCGTACAAGATGGGAGAGAAGAGGGTGCTAGTTTGGCAGCTGCCCAGAAGGGCACTAAGCCAGAAAAGAAGTGTTTTCTGCATTCAGGCTTGGAACCTCACTGCTGCTGCTGCAGCTGCTGAGTCGCTTCAGTCGTGTCCGACTCTGCGACCCCATAGACGGCAGCTCACCAGGCTCCCTCGTCCCTGGGATTCTCCAGGCAAGGACACTGGAGTGGGTTGCCATTTCCTTCTCCAGTGCATAAAAGTGAAAAGTGAAAGTGAAGTCGCTCAGTCGTGTCTGACTCCTAGCGACCCCGTGGACTGCAGCCTATAGGGATCGACCAAACTAGCCTGAGAGGCAAAAGGAGGTGCCCTGTCCGTCCCCAGGCACTTACGTGAAAGCTAAGAGCTGGTGTGGGGCGGGAACAAGCTTGATGGCTTGGGAGTGAATCCCAGGTTACAAACGGCTTAAGACTCTGGAGGCACATGGGCAGGAAGGTGATGAGGGCCTGGGGGTGGATAGCTGAGGAGATCAGAGAAAGAGAAGGCCACCCAGCTGGGTTCCTGGCTTGGTCTTGACTTTAAGGAACTGGCTGCTCATTCCCTCTCTCTCTCTAAGGCTCCGTCAAGCCAGCCCTGGAGAACTTCTGGGGCAAAGGTATATTCAGAGATCAAGGAGTAAAGTACCAGGCTGGGTCCTCCTCTGCTGTAGAGACAAACAAACAAGCGGCATGTGTCTCTAAGAGAAAACAGTGAAATTACAGACCAGAACCAGCCTCTGCTGAGAGAACGACCCTCTCAGACCTCAGACCTCTCTGACTCTAAGCCAGGTGACCCCAAATACCTTCTCCCCAAGGAGCCTGCACCGGAAGCTAGCTGGCCATGGATGACCATCACACCTGGGCTCTGAGTCATTTTGGAGAAGTGAATGCCATTTTTTAGAGTAAGAAAGTCCTGAGGGAAATTAAGAACGACCCCCACCCTGCCACCCAGGGTGTGAGAAGCCTTGGAGAACAAGCCCGGTTTGCCCCGGCTGTCTTTTCTCCCAGCAGAAAAGACGTGACCAGTGGACTCACCATGATATACTGGATGCGGCTTAGGAGAGCCTCCTCTCAGCACTTAGTCTGGAAAGAGAGCAGGAAGAATTCAAAGGATGAGTAAAGAGACTTCAGACATCTGACTTCAGGGTGGGAGTGGACTGATGGGGTCAGAGTCATTCCAGTTGCACAGTGAGAGCTCAGCCAGCCTCAGGACAGTCCTGCTCCCCCAGCGCTTGGGCACAGGGCCCAGGTGCCCTGGACTCTGCACACAGGCTCAGAGAATGGGGAAGAGGTGATGATCAGAGTGTAGCTAATGTTGCCTTTGAGCCGCAGTGGAGGCTGCTGAGCTGAGTCACAGCCCTGAAAGGAGCATGGGGCTGACAAGGATGGTCTTCAGGACAGAACTCCTCCCCAGGCCTGTGTTCCCCATCAGCACTGATTCGGGGACAGGTGGCCCCTGGGGAGGCCTGGAACATCAGGACCGCAGTTTCTTCTTTGCTCTGAATTATTGTGGATGACTCTTATTGAGTGTGTTCAGGGTGCACAGAACAGCGCCAATCAGCCCAGATCAGCTTCCTAAGCAAAGAATTCAGGCTTAGAGGAGAACTTGGGGAATCAGACTCAGCACTCTGCCTACCAGCCAAGAAAAGTGTTCTGGGTCTCTGGGGTCAGCTTTTCTGTGGTTTCCCATCTATAGAGATAATGTGTTTCAGTTCTGTCCTTACCAAGAGACACGACCATCAGAAAGACTTGCAGCCAGGCCACCTGGACACATGGTTTCCTTGAGGTTTGTTCATGAAAAGAGGCTGGAAAAATCTGCATGTGGCCGGGACATCTGGCCGCCACTCTAGAGTCTTGAAAAGGACAGCCTGTAATGACTAGTTGTCCCTTGCAATTACAGTCACGTCTCTGCCAAGAAACCTCTCTCATTTCTGGAACGTGTCATGTCAAGAGCCATTTTCCAATTCAGTCAAGTTCTTTCTTGTGAAGGCCTACCAGGTGTTCTATCTGGGGGCACAGTGGCCTGGGGTCCACGTGGGAGCGCTTCAGCAGCCGCCCGATAACGTCATATGGATGCGAAGCTCTTCCACATTTGCCTATTGATTCTAGGTCTTGGACCAGATGGAGGCTTTCTACGCACTGCACAACCTTGACAGCAGGAAACCCCTAGAGGGGACCCTGGAAATCCCATGGATGGCTGAGTATCCCGCAATACTTGTGTCCAATTTCTTCTTTCATTCACTCAACATACGCGTGGCAAGGACCCACTGTGTGGGGAACTGTTCTGGGCGGTAGGAACTCAACAATAAATAGAACATAGTCTGTCTCAAAACAGCTTACATTTGTAGACTTTAAAAAGGTAGTGAAGTCTTTCCAGTGAGGAAGGTATTTGATGATGCCAACCAGGGCTGGATTTAGAAGCTGAGAGGCATGGTATTCACCCTGCAGCCAGCATAAACTCCCAGGGTTGGGATCCAGCTTTTTCCGTTTAACAAGGTCACTGGACTAGGTGGTCTCCCTCAGACCTTCAGTCTCTTCACACCCCCCTGCGCCCCCTGGGAAGGCTTCTGCCGAGGACAGACTGTCACTCCCGCAGAAGGAAGACCCCTGAGTGGCACTGGAGTTTCCTGTCGTCTCAGGAGTCTGGCTGGGCACCTGACCTCTCCTTACATGAAGAGAGACTCGTGGGTGCCAAGCAGGCCTCAGACACCTGAGCAGCTGGCTCCTTAGGAAACGAAGACGCTCATTGAACCCCTCCTATGTGCCAAAGTCCTTCTTCCCTTGACTTATTTACATGAACATCAGAGACAAAACAGCTGAGGCCAGGGGGGTTAAGTCACCTGCAGAGAGTCAGGCAGAGCTGTGAAGCCCTGGAGACGGGGATGGGCTTCAGCCACTGCAAGGGAATGAGTGAAAAGTTCATTAGTGAACGAATGAGCGAGCTGTGGGTGACAGGACAGACTGCAAACCGCTGGGCTGCAGCTACTGCCATCGAGTCCAGCAATGCATCTGCTCTGGGTGAGGGTAGAGATGACAGGCGTCAGACACCAGGTTGGGAAAGCAGATGAGGCTAGGCTGAGAACACCGGGTTGGTTTTGGGTTTCTCCATGATCGTCGGGAGCTGCGGAGGGTTGTGAGTGTGGGCGCCGCAGTGATGGTTAGGTCACTCTAGGGTTCTAGGAAGCTCACCGGCAGCACTGGGTGTGAGGGAGGTGGAGAGACAGGGAGGACACCTCGGAAGCTGGAAAAGAGGGGCTGAGTCGGGGACAGAAGGCTGGTCAGAGAAGAAGCATCCAAAGCCAGATATGTTACGGGCCATTCATTCAGAATTCACACTTGCTGTGTGCGTGGCTGCTCAGTCGTCTCCAACTCTTTGTGACCCCGTGGACTGTAGCCTGGCAGCCTCCCCTGTCCATGCAATTTCCCAGGCAAGAATACGGGAGTGGGTTCCCATTTCCTACTCCAGGGAATCTTCTTGACCCAGGGATCAAAGTCATGTCTCTTGCATCTCCCTCACTGGCAGGCAGATTCTTTATCACTGCACCACCTAGGAAGTCCTTTCTTCTGTACTTCCTGAGCAGGTAGGAAATACACGGGAGAAAGTGATCAAATCTAGCTGGGTGGTTATTTCTTTCTTCTTTCTTAAATTTTAATCAATTTATTTTAACTGGAGGATAATTACAATATTGTGATGGCTTTTGCCATGCATCAGCATGAGTCGGCCAAAGGTATACATGTGTCCCCCTCACCCTAAACCCCTCTCCCACCTCCCTCCCCACCCCACCCCTCAGGGTTGTCCCAGACCACCAGCTTTGGGTGCCCTGCTTCACGCATTGAACTTGTACTGGCCATCTGCTTTACGTATGGGAATATACATGCTTCAGTGCTATTCTCTCAAATCACCCCATCCTTGGCTTCTCCCACTGAGTCCAAAAGTCTGCTCTTCACATCTGTGTCTCCTTTGCTGCCCTGCATGTAGGATTGTCTGTACCATCTTTCTAAACTCCATACATATGTGTTAGTACCCAGGATTTGTATTTCTCTTTCTGACTTACTTCACTCTGTATAATAGGCTCCAGGTTCATCCACCTCATTAGAACTGACTCAAATGCATTCCTTTTTATAGCTGAATAATAGTCCACTGATGTACCACAACTTTCTTATCCATTCGTCTGCTGAGGGGCATCTAGGTTGCTTCCATGTCCTGGCTATTTTAAACAGTGCTGTGATGAACACTGGGGTACACGTGTCTCTTTCAGTTCTGGTTTCCTCAGTGTGTATGCCCAGTAGGGGGATTGCTGGGTCGTATGGCAGTTCTATTCCCAGTTTTTAAAGCAATCTCTGCATTGTTCTCCATGGTGGCCGTATTGTCTGCATTCCCACAAACAGTGTAAGAGGGTTCCCTTTTCTCTACACCCTCTCCAGCATTTATTGTTTGTAGACATTTTGGTGGCCAATCTGACCAGTGTGAGATGATACCTCATTGCAGTTTTGAGTTGCATTTCTCTAATAATGGGTGATGTTGAGCATCTTTTCATTTATTTATTAGCCATCTGTATGTCTTCTTTGGAGAAATGTCTGTTTAGGTCTTTTGCCCACTTTTTGGCTGAGTTGTTTTTTTTTTTTTTTTCCTGGAATTGGGCTGCATGAGCTGGTTGTATATTTTTGAGATTAATTCTTTGTCGGTTGCTTCATTTGCTATTATTTTTCCCATTCTGAGGGCTGGCTGTTCACCTTGCTTACAGTTTCCTTCATTGTGCAAAAAGCTTTTAAGTTTAATTAGGTCCCATTTATTTACATTTGTTTTTATTTCCATTACTCTGGGATGTGGGTCATAGAGGATCTTGCTGTGATTTATGTCAGAGAGAGTTCTGCCTATGTTTTCCTCTAAGAGTTTTATAGTTTCTGGTCTTACATTTAGGTCTTTAATTCCTTTTGAGTTCATTTTTGTGTATGGTGTTCTAGTTTCATTCTTTTACACATAATTGACCAGATTTCCCAGCACAACTTGTTGAGACTGTGTTTTCTCCATTGTGTATTTTTGCCTCCTTTGTCAAAGAAACGGTGTCCGTGGGTGTGTGGATTTATCTCCGGGATTTCTAGTTTGCTCCAATGATCTATATTTATGTCACCATCGGGGGTGCCCTGCCTCTCACGCCCAGCACTGCAGGAGCTAAATTCTCCACTGCCCCGCCCCTGCTCCCCCTGTTTGTTTCCCTGTTTGAATTAATACCATCACCATGGCCAGAGCCCAGGAGCAATGAGCCCAGAAGAAAGGCATCAGGTGTGTCCTCTCGTTGTGTGTGTCTCCTGAGTCAGGCACTGTGTTAGGTGCCAGGGGTATGAGTGTGAAAGGTGTTCTCCTGGCCTTCAAGGCAAGGATACCAGGGGACAGCGGACGAGTGTGCCCAGTCCGCTGCGGGGTAGAGACGCGGCAGGTAAGTTTCCAAAGGGGGCCCGGTGCTCCCTATGCTTCTTCTCTGTCCTCTGCCCCTTGGCCACAGCGGTGCCACGCAGATAAGCTCAGCATTTTCTGCCTGCCCAACTCTACCTCCAGTTTCAACTCCTGAAGCAAATGCCGCTGAAGTGAAGTGAAGTCGCTCAGTCGTGTCCGACTCTTTGTGACCCTGTGGACTGTAGCCCACCAGGCTCCTCCGTCCATGGGATTCTCCAGGCAAGAATACTGGAGTGGGTTGCCATTTCGTCCAAAATAAAGCTATGGCTTTTTAAAGCCTTGAGCAATTCAGTTCCTGCAAAAGTGTTCAAAGAGAGCCACAAATCTGATGAATAGGCAGCTTGGGTTTTAATGCCTTCATCGCTGTAGTGCCTCTGAGAGGCATTCATTTATTTGCCACTGATGCCCTGCTTACTTCCAAAAATGTTAAAAGCACAAGTACAATAAAACTCTTTAAATGACATGTGTGGATTAAGCTCTGAGTAATGGAGTAGGGAGCATGGGGATCTCAGAAATCTAGAACTAAAAGGCAACTACTGAGCAGAGCTCCAAACTTTCCAGCGGCCAAGAGGAAAAGAAGAAAAGTAAGTTTAAAAGAATTAACTAGGGCTTCCCTGATGGTCGGGTGGTTAAGAATCGCCTGTCGAAGCAGGGGACCCAGATTTGATGCCTGGTGGGGGGAAGGTCCACCATGCACCAGGGCGACTAAGCACAACAACTGCTGGGCCTGAGTGCTGCAAATGCCGAAGCCAGTGCACTGAGAGCCCCTGCTCTGCAGCCACAGAAGCCGCTGCAGTGAGAAGCCAGGGCACTGCAGCCAGGGAGCAGCCCCTGCTCGGCACGACTGGAGAAACTCGTGCCCAGCAGTAAAGGCCCAGAACAGGCAGAAACAAGCAAATCAATGTTGTTTAAAAATAAAAATTAACTAACAGTTTAAAACATTTTTATTGTGGTAAGAATTCCGGTTCCATCACTTCATGGCAAATAGATGGGGAAACAGTGGAAAGAGTGACAGACTTTATTTTTTGGCGCCCCAAAATCACTGCAGATGCTGACTGCAGCCATGAAAGTAAAAGCCGCTTGCTCCTTGGAAGAAAAGCTACGACCGAGCTAGACAGCATAGTAAAAAACAGACATTACTTTGCAAAACAAAGTTCCATCTAGTCAAAGCTGTGGTTTTTCCAGTAGTCATGTATGGATGTGAGAGTTGGGCTGTAAAGAAAGCTGAGTGCCAGAGAATTGATGCTTTTGAACTATGGTGTTGGAGAAGACTCTTGAGAGTCCCTTGGACTAAAAGGAGATCAAACGAGTCTATCCTAAAAGAAATCCATCCTGGGTGTTCATTGGAAGGACAGATGCTGAAGCTGAAACTCCAATACGTTGGCTACCTGATGTGAAGAACTGACTCACTGGAAAAGATCCTGATGCTAGAAAAGGTTGAAGGCAGGAGGAGAAGGGGATGACAGAGGATAAGATGGTTGAATGGCATCACTGATGTGATGGACATGAGTTTGAATAGTCTTCAGGAGTTGGTGATGGACAAGGATGCCTGGCATGCTGCAGTCCATGGGGTTGCAAAGAGTCGGACACGACTGAGTGACTAAACTGAACTCAGCTGAAGAATTCTTAACATGTCTACCCTCCTAAAAATTATTGATGTATTTTATTGAAGTATAGTTGATTTGCAATATTGTGTTGATTTATGCTGTACAGCAAACTGAATCAGTTATACATGTACACATTCTTTTTAAAAATTATTTTCCATTACGGCTTATCACAGGATATTGAATATAGCTCCCTGTGCTATACTGTGGGGCCTTGTCGTTTATCCAGCCTACTAGTTTGTGTCTGCTAACCCCAAACTCCCAACCCTACCCTCCCCCACCCTCCACTCCTTGGCAAACACAGGTCTGATCTCTATGTCTGTGACTCTGGTTTTGTCTCATAGATAAGCTCATTTGTCCTATATTTTGTTTTTTAAGAATTTTTTGATGTGGATTATTTTTAAAGTCTTTATTGAATTTGTTACAATATTCTGTCTGTGATTTGGTTTTTTGGTTGAGAGGCATATAGGGTCTTAGCACCCCAACCAGGGATTGAGACTGCATCCCCTGCATTGGAAGGCAAAGTCTTACCACTGGACCACCAGGGGTCTCCCTGTGTTGTAGTTTAAGTTCCACATATTAGTGACATCATACGGTATTTATCTTTCTCTTTTTGACTTACTTCACCTAATATCATAACCAGGCTGCTGCACATGGCATTATTTCATTCTTTTCTGTGGCTGAGTCATATTTCACCTCCTAACAAAAAGTTTAATGCATAGTACATTATTGTTAACATGGGTACAATGTCATACAGCAGATTTCTAGAGCTTATCTTATTCACGTTACGTGACTGAAGCTTTGTGCCCATTGATTAGTAACTCCCCATTTTCCTCTCTTCCCAGCCCCTGACAATCACCATCCTGCTCAGATTCCATTATCCTGACTATTTAAATACCTCATACAAGTGGAAACAGGCAGTCCTTGTCTTTCTAAGATCGGCTTATTTCACTTAGCATTATGTCTTCAAGATTCATTCATGTTGTCACATGTGGCAGAATTTCCTTCTTTTTTAAGCCTGATACTATTCCATTGCATGTATTTACCAGATTTTCTTTAGCCATTCAGCTATCAGTAGACATTTATAGCTGTTATGAATCATCATACTGCTTAGACCATGGAAGTACAAATATCTCTTTGATATCTTGATTGCATTCTTTTGGATAAATATCCAGACGTGACATTGCTGGGTCAGATGGCATTTCTAGTTTTAATATTTTGAGGAACTTCAGTACTCTTTTCCATAAGGGCTGCACCATTTTGCATTTTACAGAGTTTTCAGTTCTTCACATTCTCACCAACATCAACAGTCTTTTGTTGGTGACATCCAACCTGACAGGTGTGAGGTAATATCTCACTGTGGTTTTGATTTGCATTTCCATGATTAGTGATGCTGAGCATTTTTTTCATGTACCTGTGGGCCATTTGCGTGTCTCCTTTGGCGAAATGCCTGTTTAAGTCCTTAGCCCTTTTAAAAATCAGTTTATTAGATTTTTACTGTTGAATTGTGAGAGTCACTTATTTTTCTAGATGTTAACCCTGATCAGATATGTAATTTACAAATATTTCCTCCTGTTCCTTAGGCTGTCTTTTCATTCTGTTAATTGCTTTCTTTGCTGTGCAGAAACTGTTCAGTTCAATGCAATTCTGCTTGCTTGTTTTGCCATCTGTGCTTTGGGTGTCACACTCATGGAATCATTGCCAAGACAGACATTATGAAGTTCTTTTCCCTGTTTTCATCTAGGAGTTTTATAGTTTCAGGTCTTACCTTCACATTTAATCCACTTTGAGTTGATAGCTGAATATGATGTAAGGTTAGGGTTCATTTCAGTCTTTTGCATGTAGCTATCCAGTTTTCCCAAATGGAAACAAGTCTTTGAATCAGTAGAAGCGAATCTTTTCCCAGCTCTGAATCTTAGGGCACGCTGTCTCCTTCACTGGTTTTGCACTGACAAAGGTATCTGTTCATAAGCCATCTCCTGCCAGACAGGGAACCCCCTGAGGACAAAGACTGTGTCTTAGTTCCTTTTTTCCTCCAGATATTAGCGCATAATAGATACCTGATAGATACTCTGATGAATAACCAAACATATACATTTTTCTATCAGTTCAGTTCAGTCGCTCAGTTGTGTCTGACTCTTTGCGACCCCATGAATTGCAGCACGCCAGGCCTCCCTGTCCATCACCATCTCCTGGAGTTCACTCAGATTCACGTTCATCGAGTTTGTGATGCCATCCAGCCATCTCATCCTCTGTCGCCCCCTTCTTCTCCTGCCCCCAATCCTTCCCAGCATCAGAGTCTTTTCCAATGAGTCAACTCTTTGCATGAGGTGGCCAAAGTACTGGAGTTTCAGCTTTAGC
>SJYF01001114.1:859141-870358 GCA_006410515.1 Procapra przewalskii | reverse complement strand
ACCCAGGGATCGAACCCAGGTCTCCCGCATTGGAGGCAGACGCTTTAACCTCTGAGCCACCAGGGAAGCCCATAAATGCAATACATTGTATTAAAAATAAAATCTGGTATTTCAGTAAGAATCTCTGGTCTAAAGGCTCTGGTGTTTAGAATGAATCTTATATGTGCAGGGAAAACATGATTTTTGTGTTCATTTTGAAAAAGAGTCAATCATTATAGAGGAAATAAATGGAAATAATGGGGAAAAGTACCTCCCTAGATATGTAGAAGATTTTAAGTGTGGGTTGTAAGAAGCTTTTCGGAGGGAAGAAGAAATGGATGGGGTGAAAGATTCACCAAAATTTGGTGAACAAGGCTTTTGTATGCCTTCTTTGCCAAGGCTCAGTTCTTTCCGGGTGTAGTTTGGATGATGGCTATAAACTTCAGTGTGCAGATTTGGATTCTTCTTCTGTGTTTCAAAGTGTAAGGTCAAAAGCTTAGACCTGAGTGGGCAATCTCATGTCACTTAGTAGTTCTCCCCCAAATAAGCTGGACTCTCACCTCTGCAATTATTGCCAAGTTGATGTGGAAGCCTGTAAAAATCATCAGTTACCACAGAGGCAAGCTGACTCACTGAGCCAGCAGCTGATCTGAAACATCTCCCCTGTGTTAAGTGAAGCCATTTTTCTTCTTGCCATTCAAAGCATGTGGTTTTCACTAAATTAATAAATCAAAGTTTATTTCATTTGTTAACAAGGTTGTAGTGGTTAGAGGTTGGAGACAAAATGGAGAAAGGATACATTTCCCCTGCTCTCATCGTGCTCTCATCGTAAGGGGCTGTAGCCATCAGCCTGTTGCTCAGTTCAGTTATGGGGAGATGTCTCTCTGTGCCTAAGTAAGTCACTCTGCTTTCTGTCTGAAAGTGAGCAAAGGATCAACTCAAAGCAAAAGAGTAGGGGAGGGATAAATTACGAGTTTGGGATTAACACAAACACATTCCTTTATTAAAAAATAGATAACTCACAAGGGTGTATTACATAGCACAGGGAACCATACTCAGTATTTTGTAATAACTTCTAAGAGAAAAGAATCTGGAAATATAGATGTGCATGTATATATAATATGCATATATATTTTATATCTGAATCATTTTGCTGTATACCTGAAACTAATATAACATTGCAAAACAACTCTACTTTAACTTTTTAAAAAGGCAGTATTGAATCTATTCTACTTAATTGTTGCTGTTCAGTCACTAAGTCGTATTCACCTCTTTGCAACCCCACAAACGGCTGCACGCCAGGCTTCCCAGTCCTTCACTATCCCCTGGAGTTCTACTCAGTATGTATTAACTATTTGACTTACATCCCAGAAAAACTCCCTTTGAAATTGCCTTAAAGAAGACAAAAGTCCTGGTTAGCCACCAAACACAGTTTTCTGAAGCATGAACTTGGTCAGGCTAATCAAATCTTTTTCTCTGACAATAATCAGCCAGAGAGAGAACCAGGGAAAACCACAGGTATTTTATTTTAAACACAGACTTTTATTCTGAGCTATGTACTATACTAAAAGTAGGGCTACATGAGCTAAGTTACATAGCTATTATGTGACCCTACACATGATGAGAAATTCGTACATGAAAGTGATTTTTTCAAGATGGCAATGCTAACTTAAAATTGCATAACAACTGCATCCCAGGCTGTTGGTTCTAGACTCAGTACTGCATAACCCCTGAACACTGGATGAGACCACCTTTCATTCATTTTCTAGGGGCCAGAGGCCTTGGAATATGGGGACTCAGTGTGTGCTTGGTCAATTTGCAACATGAACTGAGAAAAGTACAAGGACCGAGGAAAACGCATGTGTGTGTTCATGGTGAAAGCATGAAGAGGTTAAAATAGATAAGGAGCTGACACTCTGTCAGCAGTGTAAGAAGGCTGAGAGGATCCCAAGAGGGAAACAGGAAGTGCTATAGCTGGATAAGAACTGGATTCCCGCTCGTGGAACCCTAGGACCAGGAGAAAATGCGCTAGAGAAACTGCAGGGGCTCTGACATGCACCTACAGGCATGGTTTTAGAAATGGAGTTTTGACAACATTCTGTCTCTAAAACTCTACAAGCTGCACGAAAACAGAGGCCATAAATTGCATGGTAACTTCCCTGTCTTTAGATGAGAAGAAAAGAATAAAGTCAAGTTTTGATGTGAAGGATTTGAACAGCACACATCTGGAATGTTACCAAAAACTTTCTATTGCCGCTCCTTTTCTGAACTTGGTGAACTCAGTCCATGAAAACTGCGACGTGATTCTGCTGAGAGCTGGAAGGGTGGCTAAGATGATTTTCCATAGTCTTTTTAAAAGCAATATTTGAATATCATTTTCACAGGCCTTAGAACCTTTCATCCTCAAGATATCTCCATTGTATAGGGATTATTAGTCTCTAGGTATAAATGTGGATACCAAATCTCAGAGAGATTAAGTTTCTTACTTCGCCTTGAGTTCAAGTTTACTGAGTGCAGTTCTCATGCATTTTCAACTGTGTCAAGTTGCTTACAATTATGTGAAAATATATGTGTCTCTTTCTCTTTTTATAAATCCACGCAAAGAGATGTTAACTGTGGTCTATTTCAAGGGAGAAATTGCACCCACTGGTTTATCTCTCTAGAGCAAGGAGTGCGATAACATGAGCAAGTGGATGGAAGGTGGGCTTTAGAGATTTGCTATTTATTTCTGCTTATTTGTTCTCCAGCACAATCTTTTATTGGAGCAATCATATTTTCTATTCTTGGAGGACATTCAGGAATGAGATGTGTGGTGCCTATACCGTACAGAAGGGTGTATTTACCCTCTCAATTTGTATTTCAGCTTTGTTTTTTTTTTTTTAAGTATTTTCCTCCATTTCTAAAATTTAGTGATCCAGGTTCTGTCTAAATGATATGGCCTCAAGACGTTAAGTATGCCTTGCATGGCACACGGCTGAGCCAAAATTGCCACATCCTATTTGTTTACTTGGAATTGATCAGAAGATATGAAAACAGTTTTAAAAATTATCTCCGCAATTACTTTCTGGAGAATTCAAAGTTTCCTATCATCTATTTTGGGAAAATATCGGTTGAAAAAGAAGTTTTTGCTTTTGGCAGAGAGAGCAGTACAACCTGAAATGCCATCTCGTTACATTTAAGGAAAGATTATATGATGGCCATTTCCCTATCTCCAGTATGCAGGGGAATTGATTTTCCATTCACAGCTTTCCTTTCTAATACACATACTGCAAATATTCTGAATTGGCAATAGGCTGCTTGCTTAAAATCGGGCCTTATATAATTCATACTACTATAAAATCTTTCTTTTAAAAAAAAATTGTTTGTTTATTTTGACTTCCCTGGGTCTTAGTTGCAGCACTTGGGACCTTTAGTTGGCATGTAGGGTCTAGATCCCTGATCAGGGGTCAAACCCAGACACCCTGCATTGGGAGCTCGAAGTCTTAGCCACTGGACCGTCTGGGAAGTTTTGATATCAAACCTTTCTGAATGCTTATATTTTGCTGCTAGCCTGTATTTGTGCCTGGAAAGTGACCACTGTGAATGATAATACGGTTGACCTTCCCTATCCAAGGATTCTGCATCCATAAATTCAACCAACCATGGATGGAGAATGTTGGGGGGAAATATCCAGGAAGTTCTGAAAAGCAAAACCTGAATTTGCCAGGCACTGGCGACAATTTAGGAAGCATTTACTTTGTGTTAGGTAGTATAAGTAGTCTAGAGATGATTTAAAGTATATGGGAGGATGTGCATGGATATATGCGAGCACTATGCCATTTACATAGAGACGTGAGTATCCTCTGATTTTGGTACTCCCAAGACAAGAGGTGGGGTGTGGGTCTTAGAACCACTCCCTCTCGGATACTGAGGGAAGACTGTACTTTAGAACACTGACATTTCTGGGGGATGACATTCCTGTCCACAGAGCAGCTTCTTTGCTAAAGGACCATCTTTTACCCTGGATCTGGGCTTGGCCTCTAGAAAGTACACAGTTGCCTAGGAAGTTAAAATTGGAGATTGACTCATCCCGGTATGATACACTGTGGTTGGAAGTTTATGGGGGAAAAAAAACCCACCAACAATGAATATGCCTTTTTGGATGTTTTCCAATTCTGGGAATCTATCATGCTTCACAGAATTTGTTAGGAACAGAAGGTAGAAATAAATTGAACAGCTTCCTTCAATCTCTCTCAGTTTGGGGTCAAATGAGACTGTCCCCTCATTTTATCTTTAGGATTTTGTTCCATAGTAACATGCATATCTCTTGAGTAATGTCACAGTTCATTTCCTTGGAGGCAGTTGGCTCAATACCACCATTACATATTTATGCATTTTTGTGGGGAAGTGAAGATCAATAGAGGTCTTTCCAGCCACGTGACCACAATGATGGATTTCTTTTCCTGCTCTATTTATTATTTATGAATAACTCCTTGTGAGCAACACTGTCCTCAATGTTGAATAGGAGAGAATGAGAGGACTGTGTATAAGCTTAACCCAGAGCAGTGTTGTTACTGTGAAACTTGGTATTTTACTGAAATATGCTTAAAATTATGGAAGCTATTCTCATGAAAAACATTTTATCAGTCACTATCATGTTTCAAGATAATGTTCAGACACAAATTTAATGCAGTACATCTCATCTGTACACATTCTTTGGAAAGAAACCAATTTTATTTTGAAACATTCAAGCCTTTTCTAAAGTCATCATGAAATTCTAACTGGCATGAAGTGGCACCTCACTGTAGTTTTGATTTGCATTTCTCCAATAATTAGTGATGTTGGGCATCTTTTCACATGTCCACTGGCCATCTGTATGTCTTCTTTGGAGAAATGTCTATTGAGTCTTCTGCCCAATTTTAGAATGGGTTATAATCAAACAGTCTCACTCTTGGGCATGAGCCTGGACAAAACTGTAACTCAAAAAGATACAAGCACTCCTATGTTCATAGAAGCACTATTAACAATAGCCAAGGCATGAAAACAGCCTACGTGTTCATTGACAGATGAATGGATAAAGAAAATGTGGTACATATACCAATGGAATACAACTCAGCCATAGAAAGAATGAAATCGTGCCATTTGTAGCACCAAGGAGGCAAAGAGAAAGTATCATACTGAATGAAACAAGTCCGAAAGAGAAAGACAAATATCATACGATGTCACTAAAATGTGGAATCTAAAATATGGCACAAATGAGTCTTCAAAACAGAAACAGACTCACAGAATTAAGAACAGACCTGTGGTTCCCAAGGAGAGGGGAGGGAGAGGTATGGAGTGGGAATTTGAAGTTAGTAGCTGCAAACTACAGAGAAGGCGATGGCACCCCACTCCAGTCCTCTCGCCTGGAAAATCCCATGGACGGAGGAGCCTGGTGGGCTGCAGTCCATGGGGTCGCTAAGAGTTGGGCACAAGTGAGCAACTTCACTTTCACTTTTCACTTTCATGTATTGGAGAAGGAAATGGCAACCCACTCCAGTGTTCTTCCCTGGAGAATCCCAGGGACAGGGGAGCCCGGTGGAAGGCTGTCCATGGGGTCACACAGAGTCGGACACAACTGAAGCGCCTTAGCAGCAGCAGCAGCAGATGCAAACTACTACATTTAGAATGGATAAACAAGGTCCTACTGTACAGCACAGGGAACTATATCCACTATGGAATAAACTGTAACAGAAAAGAATATTTGAAAACTGTATATATACATATGTATGTATTATATATATATATAACTGATTAACTTTGCTGGTACAGCAGAGATTGACACATTGTAAATCAACTATAGTTCAATTAAAAAAAAAAAAGAAAGAAAAAAGGGGGAAGAAAGTACACAAGCAGAGAAATAGTAAAGGCCCAAGACTGAGCTAGAAGATGTCTCATGACTTTGGACCAGACTTCTCATCAAAGGTATACACTGGATTCATTCAGTGTAGGTTTTACTCCCACAAGCATAGGGAAGAGGGTCACATTTTCACCAAAAGTTGGGGAAAGAAGAACACGGTGGTGAGTCTGAGATGAGAAGGTGGGAAGGCCTAGATTTACAAACACCCTAGGCACACACACCGTGACCTAGTATAAATCCCTCACTGGGTCCCCAGGAGTTGGAGAACCAGACAGAGAAATCCAGGAACTGGAAAGTTTCCCAAATGGACTCCATCCTTTCCCCAAGAGTAAATGGAAGAGTTTGGCATGGGGAAAGAGCCATGAGTGAAGTCAAATGAGAGAGGTTTTCACCAGGTACTATAGCTCCGGTAGCCACCTGGCTTCTCTGGGGCTGGTGCATCCCTGGGAGCGTGGTCACCCTTCCACCTGCTCTTTCAGGGCAAGGTGGGAGCTTTTGATCTCATCCTTGCTGAGGTGATGGAGCCACTCATCAGTGGAAGCCGAAGAGTCATTTCCCCTCCAGGGCTATGTGCATTGAAGTTCCACAAAGGGCTGGACTTAACAAAACATGACATGCAATCAGATCTCCAAGTCAGACGCCTCTTGTTTGGCTTTATTTACACGACGTATTGGTGCTGCGTGGGGAGGAGGAAAGGAAGGGAGGGGAAGACAGTTTTATAAAGATGATCTCATCAGTCACTGACAGCCCAAGTGGAGGCGAGTCCTGCTGCTTCCGAGTTTATTCTCTCCCGGTGATGGCTTAGGGACATGTCCAGCTTGCCCACACTTTCCCATGGACACGAAAGGCCTCTCTCTGGGGCTCTTTGCCTGTCCCTGTGACCATCTCTGCAGGTCGCCCCAGGTGCCTCTGTCTCCATGGTTCCTCCCCAGGGCACACAAGATGCTAAAAATAAATGCCAAGTGAAACTTTCCAGCTGCCTGGGAAAAGAGAGTTTTCTGTTCTCTTTGTACTTATATCCAATTGGCTCACAGCTGATGTGCTCTGAGAAGCTGGGCCGAATACAGATGCCATGCCCAGAGTCAGCAGATGGGCTGGGGGTGGAGAGCAGCTTTATGGGTTAAAAGCTGCCAGGGAAATCAAGAGCCTAAGTTCCATGGCCTTGCCTCCGCTCTGCTTCTGAACAAATCATGTCATTGCTCAGGGTCTTAGTTTCTCAGCCTGGAAAAGGCAAAGAGCATCCAAGGAGTCTTCGCACTGTATGACTGTGCACACGCTTTCTGATTTTGAGTTTGAAACCTTTCTGCGTAGCAGACCCAACTCCTGCGTCGACTGTGTGAGCTTTGGCAGCTGATCGTGGTTGCCGTGAATTATTATCAAATAGAACTTAAAAAGTAAGCCTCGTGTGACCTGATGTTATAATTCGTATGACCAAATTACACACAGACTCTAGTCTTTGCTTTTATGTTAATGTTGTTGCTTTTGTTTTGATTCATTCACTTCTTTCTTCATTCAACAAATTATGACCAAGTTCCCACTGGGCATTTGGCTTTAATACAGCCGACGCACTGGAAAGCCTCGTTGTTAGATGTATCCGACTCTTTTGTGACCCCACGGACTGCAGCCTGCCAGGCTTCTCTGTTCATGGGATTTCTCAGGCGAGAATACTGGAGTGGGTTGCCATGTCTTTCTCCAGGGGATCTTCCCAACCCAGGGATCGAATCTGTATCCCTGCATTAGCAGGGGGATTCTTTACCACTGAGCCACCTGGAAAACCCTGGAGAGCCTTAGGTATCAAATAAATAGAACATGGGATTAGGAATAAGATGAAATCAACATCACAAGGATAAAATACAAGCATACAACATTAAGATGTTTCCTGATTATAAAAGACATCTGTGTCTGGAAAATCTCAACATTATTTAATTTTCTGCTGGTAGTATTCTGACATTATGACATTTAATATCTGAGTTATAGTAATTATATTAGCTTGAACTATAAGAAAAAAATGTTTTTTTAAAAAAGCACAGAACCAAACAAAGTATAATGAGAAACACATTCATGAACTATTGGAGAGACCATGTCGTGTAACTGATTCATACCAATAACATTTAATACACATCAAATGGGAATAAGTCAATGATACAAGTAAAAGCAACCTTGTAATCTGTAGCAGTGCCTTTCAGGGAAGTGGCTACTAGAATTCTCTAGTTACAAAACAGAAACAGAAGCAGAAAGAAGAAAACTAAAGTTTCTTCCATTACCCGGTATTGTCTTTTGGTTTTATATGCTCTGTATCCTTATGAGGAGGAATGATTGCCATCTTTTAGAGAGAGTGCCAAGGATGTTCTTCTGTATTTAGCTGTATGTAAAGTAATTTTAAAGCTTCCCTGGTGGCTCAGAGTTTAAAGCATCTGCCTGCAATGTGGGAGACCTGGGTTTGATCCCCGGGTCGGGAAGATCCCCTGGAGAAGGAAATGGCAACCCACTCCAGTATTCTTGCCTGGAGAATTCCATGGACTGAGGGGCCCGGTGGGCCTGGTGGGCTACAGTCCACAGGGTCGCAAAGAGTCAGACACAACTGAGTGATTTTAACACGGTAAGCTGGCAGCCTTTGTGTTCTGATATTAACTCCTCTGGGCTTGGAAAACTTTTGTAAATTGTGAGGACCCAAGACAGTATAAAATTCTCAAGAGGATGCAGTGTAAAAGCACAGACCTTGTATAGGACAGAGCCTGGAGACCTCATGGATTTGCAAGAAAATTTAAAAGTAGAGAATTCCTTAAGAACTTTGAAAAATATTCAAATGGAAGGTCATGCTTCAAAACAGGGAGAAGCTGGAGCCTTCTGTGAGCTGCTGATATGAGGCAGAGGAGCTGCAGAGAATGAAGGTTACCTCAAACCACAAATAAGCCCCAGCTGCCACTGTGTCTAGTTGAAAACCAGAGCAGAATAAGCTGAATTAATTTAGGGGTTGTATCCACTTTATGAACTGGCTAGTGAATCTGCTTCAGTCATGGAACAGGTTAGGGCCAAGGCAGGAACTCAGAGGAGCCTGGTGTAGAGGCCCTGCATGCAGGAGGCATGTGGATATGTAAATGACTTCCCGCCAAAGTTCCCATAACTTGGCCTCTGTTATGGTATTAGGGCAAGTCCTAGAGGCGCCGCCAGAGGATGAATATGCTGATGTTTGTAGCAGTGGGGAGATGCAGGGCACAGGAATGGGTGGTGATCACCTTGTAAGGCACAGAAATATCAGTCACTATATTCTGCACCTGGAATGAACGGTGTTGTAGGCCAATTACACTTCATTTTTAAAATAGATATGAATGGCCCATGTGTGACTGGTCAGTAGTTTATGTCAGTGCAAGCACCATGAATTGTGATGCAGGACAAATGCCTGTGCACGAAGTGGCAGTAGCAGCATCATGACTGCAGGGAACAATTCGTTAATCAGGCTGTCACCGCAGAGGCGCGCGTGCTCAGGCGGTCCCCGCAGAGGGGCGCGTGCTCAGGCAATCACCGCAAACGCACACGTGCTCAGGCAATCACCGCAAACGCACGTGTGCTCAGTCGTGTCCGACTCTTTGCGACCCCATGGACTGTAGCCCACCAGGCCCCTTTATCCATGGAATTCTCCAGGCAAGAATACTGGAGTGGATTGTTGTACCTTTCTCCAAGGGATCTTCCTGACCCGGGGATCAAATCCACGTCTCCTGCATTGCAGGCAGATGCTTTACTGCTGAGCCACAGGGGAAGCCCAATCACTGTAAACATCTTGTAAATCAGAACCTGTTTGGGAAATAGCTGATAGATAAAGGACCTTAAATTAACTTTTTCCAGCAAATATTCACTAAGTACCAAACTTATACAAGACAGGATGATAAAACTCAGAAAGAAGTGGTTTATTCCCTTATAAATTATTTAGATAAATGAATAACACTTCCATGACCTCACACTTCTTTTGCACTGAATTTTGTTAAGCGGGAGGAAAGTGGCTGAAACGAAAGAAGCAGTCTGTGAAAACCACTGGCATACTGCCTTGGAGGGGCTAGGGTAGCTGGGTGGAGAGAGACGAGAGTGGAGACGAGGAGAAGGCGAGACCAGAGAAGGGGTGCCATCAGAGATTTGTGAGCAGAAAAGGGGCAAGGCTGAGCTGAACTCAAACTTAACCTGAGAAAGGTGTATATCAAGTAAATTTCTTCAATTCTTTCAAGTTGAAAAAATGGAGGGAAGAGGGGATAAAAATGGTTCACCAGGTTCCCAGACTGAAGTAGACATAAGGGTTATTTTTGGACATTTCAGTCATAAATGCACATCTGAATAAGACTCCCACTAATATGGGAGAAGATAACTTAGAGAAAAATCAGGCGTTCCCTTTTTTAAGTGAAAGACCATGCTATCTGTACGTGTTAGCTAGGATAGAATTCCCTTTCTTATGGCCTTAGTTGGGAAGGTATTTCAGTAGTAAGATTTACTTTGCCTCTCTGCATCCACGTTTTTGAGGTAGGAAAGGTGAATCCACTGTTGCACCCTTAAGACGGGGCCTGAGACCTCTTGATGTGTAATGATGTGTTTATTTACAAAAGGGCAGGTGATATGGCTGGAGAAGCCACTCATATAGCCCACATTATCTTCCTAGGAAATTACAAAACTATATCAAACCATATAAAAGTCATTCCTAATATTCCAAAAGAAAATAGGATAAATTAGAAGAAGGAGAGAGAGCAGGGGTGAAAAAACCAAGGGGTTTATTGCACTAGTTCTAGATAAAATTAGTAGAACCTAAGCTAAGTTGGTGACAGAGAAGACAGAGAGGCAGAGATTTCCCATAAAGTTATAAAAAAGGGAAAATGGGGGTAAGAGAGCTTAAAGATGGCTAAAGTTTCACATTAATGGGGGGAGAGAGATGAGGAGGGATTTAGTGGGTGGTGATGTCAGTTAGATGACACCTCCCTTATGGCAGAAAGTGAAGAGGAACTAAAAAGCCTCTTGATGAAAGTGAAAGTGGAGAGTGAAAAATTTGGCTTAAAGCTCAACATTCAGAAAACAAAGATCATGGCATTTGGTCCCTTCACTTCATGGGAAATAAATGGGGAAACAGTGGAAACAGTGTCAGACCTCATTTTTGGGGGCTCCAAAATCACTGCAGATGGTGATTGCAGCCATGAAATTAAAAGACGCTTACTCCTTGGAAGGAAAGTTAGGACCAACCTAGACAGCATATTGAAAAGCAGAGACATTACTTTGCCAACAAAGGTCCGTCTAGTCAAGGCCATCGTTTTACCAGTGGTCAGGTATGGATGTGAGAGTTGGACTATAAAGAAAGCTGAGCACCAAAGAATTGATGCTTTTGAACT
>SJYF01001114.1:847279-859133 GCA_006410515.1 Procapra przewalskii | reverse complement strand
AAGACTCTTGAGAGTCCCTTGGACTGTGAGGAGACCCAACCAGTCCATTCTAAAGGAGATCAGTCCTGGGTGTTCATTGGAAGAACTGATGTTGAAGCTGAAACTACAATACTTTGGCCACCACATGCGAAGAGTTGATTCATTGGAAAAGATCCTGATGCTGGGAGGGATTGGGGGCAGGAGGAGAAGGGGACGACAGAGGATGAGATGGCTGGATGGCATCACTGACTCGATGGACATGAGTTTGGGTAAACTCCAGGAGTTAGTGATGGACAGGGAGGCCTGGCATGCTGCGATTCATGGGGTTGCAAACAGTTGGACACGACTGAGTGAGTGAACTGAACTGAACTGAGCTGATGTTAGTCAGAGGCTTTGGTTTGGAAGTGGTTGGGAAACCAACCACCTTGAGACTCTGACAAATAGGAAAGAGAATTCAGGGAGAGGCTGGGCGGTGGAGAGAAATTTGGGAAAGATCTGCAAAGAATATATTTGAAAGATTGGAGGAAAATGCATATTGCTCAAATAGATATGGAGTTTTACCAATTTTTGAAAATATTAAGTATTTAACAACAAAATCTAGATTGTATTTTCCCTTGAGTGATAAAACTGGTCTGGCTTTCCATTTAACTTGGCTTTTGTTTTCGGAGCCTCCTTGCAGCTCAGTTGAGATCTCATCTCACGGTGGGACCTCTTGCAAAGCCCTGGGCCAAACACTGTGTTTTATGTGCCAGAGATTAACCCAGTTCCCTCTCCTTTGTCACGTTCTCTGTACTGGGCTTCCCTGGTGGCTCAGACGGTAAAGACTCTGCCTGTAAAGCAAGAGAGCCAGGTTCAATCCCTGGGTTAGGAAGATTCCCTGGAGAAGGAAATGACAACCCACCCTAGTAATCTTGCCTGGAATATCCCATGGACAGAGGAGCCTGGTGGGCTACAGTCCACGGGGTCACAAAGAGTCTGTCACAACTGAGCGATTCACACTTTCACTAGCACCCTACAGAGCGCGAAAGCAGAAGCTCATTATTCCTGCCTCTGTTCCAGCTAGAGATGCACCAACATGAAGCAAGTGAATTTATTTCTGAGCAGAAATAGACTCACAGACTGTCGGAGTCCAGCTCCAGCAGCCAGGGATTCAACCTGAAGGATTCAAAGTCACGGTGTCGGAGAGAAACTGAGGCAGCCTCTCATTTTTCTTGGACTGCCTGTGTATTTCAAGCTTATGATTCTCTTTTATACTTTTACAAAAGCATTAGGTCAGAGGTTTGATATTTTTAGTTCCCATTGACCCAGATTTATTTTTCTCCAAAAATCATTGTTGTCCCTCAAAAGGAGTTCCTTCCTCAGCAATTCTCTTGCCTACTTTTTTTCATGTGTTTTTGTGAATACACTGTAACTCATGCTAATGTCTGGGCTGCATACCACATCCCTCAGTTTATTTCTTACCTTTCTAAGTCTTGTTTGCCCCTAGTATCCTAAGCTCACTATTTCTTAGAAGGAGCTTCTAGCTAATAATATCTCTAAAGTCCCTAATTTCTATAAGCTATAGTAGAATATGCTAACATTACAGCAATCCTTAAATCTTTAGCTTCTAACTACTTTAATTATTTCTAAGCCCTAAATTCAGCAAACTCCTTTCCCATAAACACTTTTCTCACAAATGGGCTTCAGATAGCAATCCCTCCCATGGTCTCAAGCTGTGGCCTGTGTGCTCACCCTGGAACAGTCTTTTGTAAAAGTCCTTGAACAAATGTCAATGATTAACTTTATGAATTATTCTTTGAGCACAGCTGCAGAAAGCTTTATGCCTTCTCATGCTCCTCTCAAAAACAGTAAGCACCTTAATATTCTCTTCGGTCAACTCAGCCGAGGAAAGGAAAAAACAAGTCAGAATCAGAAAGCCTAACTCCTTTATTCTGGGTCCGTGCCTATGGAACAAAGGGAGGGGGTTTAGGGCCATGCCTCTATTTTGTCAGTAATGCCTAACACAGCTCCCAACAACAGACATAGAAAACAAGCTATGGTTACCAAGGGGAGAGGTGGGTAAATTAGGAGCTCAGGATTAATATATACATACTACTGTATGTAAACTAGAATAACAAGGACCTACTGTATAGCATAGGGACCTAAACTCAATATCTTGCAATAACCTATAAGGGAAAAGAATATAAAAAAGAAAATATGTTTATGTATAACCAAATCACTTTGCTGTACACCCCAAACAAATACAACATTGCAAATCAGCTACATTTCAATAAGAAGTTTTCAAAATAAACAGACAAAATTGGCTACAAAAAGATCCATAGGCAGAGAGAGCTCGAGGAGAAGGTTAAAGCAGCAAATGGGCTAAGATGGCCTCTTTCCCTTCTGTTTCATCCTGCCTTGTACATGGACATGGCATCTGGAGCCAGGACCCGTTACAGTGAGGCAACAAGCATGAGTGAAAGGGCAGGAGAATTTCAGAGGTGATGGCTCTGATGGAGCAGATCCTCCAAACCAATGCCAGCAGCATTCTTCCTCCAGTTTTCCCTCCCTGTGAGCAAAGCAATCCTTGTCTGTGTAAGCCAGTCACGTCAGCGTTGCTGTCCTTCTAGCCAAGCCCATTGCTAATTGGTGGACTCTACCTCAGCTTTGGGGGGATTCCCCAAAAGCTGTGCTCAGGTTTTCTATTGCTGTGTAAGAAGCCACCTCAAAGCCAAAAGGCTTAAGCAACAACACCATTTATATTGCTCACAAATCTATAATTTGGACAGGGCTCAGAGTGGATGGTTTGTTTCCGTTCCAAGTGGCGTCAGCTAGAAAGGCTCAGCGGAAGACTGGAGAATACATTTTAAGATGGTGCACGCATGTAGCTGTTGGTTGGTCTTGGCTCTAGGTCTTGGTCTTGGCTGTGGCTGGGCAAAATTTGGGTCTGGAATCAGAGGCCGCTGTTCCCCTCTCTGTGGGCCTCTCTGCAGCTGCCTGGGCTTCCTTACAACATGGTGGCTGGATTCCAAGAGTGAGCATAAAGAAAGAGCAAGGTGCACATACGCAACATTTTTATGATTAGCCTTAGGTGTCACATAGTGTCACTTCCACCACACTCTATGGCTTGAGGCAGTTACAAACACTTGCCCAAGGGTTCAAGGGGAGTGGACATGAACATGGCTTACTAGGGACGCGACAAGTGCCTAGAGCATGAGGAATGAAAGATGTTGCTACAGCTGCCTTTGGAAAATGCAACTGCTGAAAGGTGCCTTAGAACGTCAGATGGCCATTGCTTACTATTACTTTCCTAGTTGCAGTCTAGAAATTAATAATTTGCCATTTATATCATGGGCTTCCCAGGTGGCTCAGTGGTAAGGACTCTGCCTGCCAAGCAGGACACAGGGGTTCAGTCTCTGGATCAAAAGATCCCCTGGAGAAGGAACTGGCAACTCACTCCAGTGTTCTTGCTTGGGAAATCCCATGCGCAGAGGAGCCTGGTGGGCTTTTTCTATAGGATTACAAAGAATTGGATATGACTTAGTGACTAAACAATATTTATATTATAGAAAAGAGGAATAAGTAAATATCAGAGTGTTGATTTATTGCAAAAATTCTGCTAAAGTTTTTGAACAAAAGAAGTTACAGTGGCTTCACAGACTCCCCACTTTCTCAGTGAGGTATTTTTAAAATTGACAGTATTTTGAGGTATTTCTTTGCATTGATTATGAGGAAGGCTTTCTTATCTCTCTTTGCTATTCTTTGGAACTCTGCATGCAAATATGCATATCTTTCCTTTTCTACTTTGCCTTTGGCTTCTCCTCTTTACAATGAAATAGAGGAAAACAATAGAATAGGATAGACTAGAAATCTCTTCAAGAAAATTAGAAATACCAAGGGAAGATTGCATGCAAATATGGGCACAATAAAGGACAGAAATGGTATGGACCTAACAGAAGCAGAAGATATTAAGAAGTGGCAAGAATACACAGAAGAATTGTACAAAAAAGAACTTCACAACCCAGATAATCATGATGGTGTGATCAGCCACCTAGAGCCAGACATCCTGGAATGTGAAATCAAGTGGGCCTTAGGAAGCATCACTATGAATAAAGCTAGTGGAGGTGATAGAATTCCATTTGAGCTATTTCAAATCCTAAAAGATGATGCTGTTAAAATGCTGCACTCAACATGCCAGCAAATTTGGAAAACTCAGCAGTGGCCACAAGAGTGGAAAATGTCAGTTTTCATTCCAATCCCAAAGAAAGGCAATGACAAAGAATGTTCAAACTACTGCAAAAATACACTAATCTCATATGCTAGCAAAGTAATGCTCAAAATTCTCCAAGCCAGGCATGAACCATGAACTTCCAGATGTTCAAGCTGGATTTAGAAAAGGCAGAGGAACCAGAGATCAAATTGCCAACATTCCAGAAAAAACATATATTTCTGCTTTATTGATTACGCCAAAGACTTTGACTGTGTGGATAACAACAAACTGTGGAATACAAGACCACCTGACCTGCCTTCTGAGAAATCTATCTTCAGGTCAGGAAGCAACAGTTAGAATTGGGCATGGAACGAGAGACTGATTCCAAATAGGAAAAGGAGTATGCCAAGGCTATATATTGGCACCCTGCTTATTTAACTTATATACAGAGACTGGAGGAAGCATAAGCTGGAATCAAGATTGCCAGGAGAAATATCAATAACCTCAGATATGCAGATGACACCACCCTTATGGCAGAAAGGGAAGAAGAACTAAAGAGCCCCTTGATGAAAATGAAAGAGAAGAGTGAAAAAGTTGGCTTAAAATTCAACACTCAGAAAACTAAGATCATGGCATCTGGTCCCATTATTTCAAGGCAAATAGATAGGGAAACAATGGAAACTGTGAGAGACTTTACTTTGGGGGACTCCAAAATTACTGCAGTTGGTGACTCCAGCCATGAAATTAAAAGATGCTTGCTCCTTGGAAGAAAAGCTATGACCAACCTAGACAGCATATTAAAAAGCAGAGACATTACTTTGTCAACAAAAGTCCATCTAGGGAAGGCTATGGTTTTTCTAGCGGTCATGTATGGATATGAGAGTTGGACTATAAAGAAAGCTAAGAGCTGAAGAATTGATGCTTTTGAACTGTGGTGTTGGAGAAGACTCTTGAGAGTCCCTTGGACTGCAAGGAGATCCAACCAGTCCATCCTAAAGGAAATCAGTTCTGAATATTCATTGGAAGGACTGATGCTGAAGCTGAAACTCCAATACTTTGGCCACCTGATGCGAAGAGCTGACTCATTGGAAAAGACCCTGATGCTGGAAAAGATTGAAGGCAGCAGGAGAAGGGGATGACAGAGGATAAGACGGTTGGATGGCATCACTGACCTGATGGACATGAGTTTGAGCAAGCCCTGGGAGTTGCTGATGGACAGGGAAGTCTGGCATGCTGCAGTCCATGGGGGTGCAAAGAGTCAGACAAGACTGAGCAACCGAACTGATACTTGACGTATGGACATGACTGAGGGACCAAATTGACATTTGATGTATAATATGATATAAGTTACAGGTGCACAATATGGTGATTCACAATTTTTACGGTGATACTGCATTTACTGTCATTGTTTTATTCTTTTTTTATGCAGTGTATCCTCGTTACTTTGTTATTTAGTGGCTAAGTCATGTCCGACTCTTTGCAACCCCATGGACAGTAAGTCTGTGGGATTTTCCAGGTAAGAACACTGGAGTAGTTCTCACCTGGAAAGACAGGTAAGACATTTCCTTCTCTGGGGATCTTCCTGACCCAGGGATCAAACCTGTGTCTCCTGCATTGGCAGGTGGATTCTTTACCACTGAGCCACCAGGGGAGCCCCTATCTTTGTAGCTTAGTTTATAACTAATAATTTTTTATCTTTTAATCCCCTACCTTTTCTCCCCTCCCTCCTTTCTCCTCCCCACTGGTAACCATTGGTTCGTCGTTTTATCTGTGACTGCTCCCTTTTTGCTTATAGTCACCAGTTTGTTGCATTTTTTTAGGGTCCACAGGTGAACTGATATCAGACAGTATTTTTCTTTCTCTGCCTGACCTATTTCACTCAGCATAATGCCCTCCAAGTACATCCATGTTGCTGCAAATGGTATAAACTCATTCTTCTTTATAGCTGGGTAGTATTCCATTATATATGTGCATGCGTGTGTGTGTGTGTGTACATATATTGGAGATTCCCAGATGGCTCAGTGGGTAAAGAGTTCCCCTGCCAGTACAGGAGATGCTGGTTCAATCCCCGAGTCAGGAAGATCCCTTGAAAGAGGGCATGGCAACCTACTCCAGTGTTCTTGCCTGGAGAATCCCATGGACAAAGGAGCCTGATAGGCTACAGTCCGTGGGGTCTCACAAAGAGTTGGACATGACTGAGCAAATGAGTGTACATTTTCTTTACCCATTTACCTGTTTCTGTGAAAGGTATCAATCAAACATCCTAAGTCTTGTCTTGATGATCTAATGCAGTTTGGGAGTCAAAGCTGGCTCGTTATTTAGTTGAAGTAGTCCTCTCTGAGGTACAGCTGTATAGGCGCTTGGTTTGTCTTGCCTGCTCCCAAACAGGTAAGAATAAGCTATTGTGAGGGCAAAAATTAAAGGTTGTGTGTATATGCATGTGTGGCTGTTGGGGGATCTTTGATCAGGAGAAAGGTATTAAAGCATAGGGCCACCTTACAAGAGAGCAAAAATAATACCCTTTGGTTTCATAAGGAGCCACATTGATCACTAAATAGTCCTCTTTAGGATAGACTGGGGACTTCCCTGATGGTTCAGTGGTCAAGAATCCGCCTGCCAATGCAGGGGACATGGGTTCGATCCCTGGTCCAGGAAGATCCTATATGCCATAAGGCAGCTAAACCTGTGCACTAGAACTACTGGGCCTGCGCTCTCGAGCCTGGGCACTGCAGCAGGAGAAGCCAGCACGTTGAGAAGCCTGGGCACCGCAGTGGAGAGTAACTCTAGCTGATGCTCACTGCAACTAGAGAAAGCCCCTGCACAGCAATAGAGACCCAGAGCAGCCAAAAATAAATATGTAAATTTTTTTTGAAAAGATAAACTATGTGTCCAATTACTTCAGAAAATATGAAAGGAGACTATGCCAGCCAGTAGCCAGTCTGCTCTGAGCCACTCCTGCCCTTGCCTGCTCCACTGTACATGGCACTCAGAACTGCGTTTCCATGACTCTCCTGTCTGTTGCAGGCCCGTAGGAGAGAGAAGGTGAGAGAAAGGGTGAGCTGGCATGGCTTCCCCCTCTGCTTTCCCTGCTGCCGTCAGCAGGGGCTGTGTGTCCCCGCGCCATAGGCAGCTTCTGCTATGGCCTCCCAAGGAGCCCTCCCTGCTTGCATTCACACTCCTGTACGATTCCTTAGCCTGGAGTGTGAGCTGGACATTTCTAAGCGGCAGAGCACGGCAAGAATGACAAGATGTCGCTTCCAAGACTGGGTGAGAATAAAAAAACTGATTTCTGTCTTGTTCACCCCTGTTTTCTCTGATGAAGCCAGCCGCCATGTTGTAAGTTGCCCTGTGTGGCAAGAAGCAGATAGAGAGCTACGGGCAACAGCCTGGGAGGAGCTGTGTCCTGCCAGCAATTGCTTACATTGGGTATTCAGGTGACGGCAGCCCTGGCCAGCCCCTAGATAACAGACTTGACGGAGCCACAGCCTGGAGACTCTGCTAGGACCCTGCCTGGATTCCTCACCCTTGGAAACTGAGATAACACATGAGTTTTAAGCCACAATGTTTGGGGTGATTTGTTTTGCAGCTGCTGCTGCTGCTGTTGCTGCTGCTAAGTTGCTTCAGTCGTGTCCGACTCTGTGTGACCCCATAGATNNNNAGCCCACCAGGCTCCCCCGTCCCTGGGATTCTCCAGGCAAGAACACTGGAGTGGGTTGCCATTTCCTTCTCCAATGCATGAAAGTGAAACGTGAAAGTGAAGTCGCTCAGTTGTGTCCGACCCTCAGCAACCCTGCAGCCTTCTAGGCTGCTCCGTCCATGGGATTTTCCAGGCAAGAGTACTGGAGTGGGGTGCCGTTACAGGTAGCTAATACATGTGTCTCCAGCTCCCACCAGCTGCTTCTTCCTTTGCTAATAGCAGACTCGATAGGGTCTGGGCTCTGCTGTCTTTAACGCTTGTCACTCCTTCCCTGGGGACAGAAGTGGTGTCTGCTCTTGTAATTACTATGCTGCCTCCCTCTATTCTGTTTAGGTTTTCAGATCACTTAATCTCCGGTATAGTGTCCCACCCTGGATAGTTTTTGTCTTTCTAGGTGAATCAAGACTAAAAAGGGTACAGCTCCCAAGTATGGAGAAATGCCTCCCTTTTGCATCCATGAGGCTTCTTCTTCTTCTTCTTTTTTTTTTTTTTTTAAGGTATGCATTTGTTTATTTGGGGGCTGTGCTGGCTCTGGGTTGCTGTGCAGGCTTTTCTCCAGTTGTAGAGAGTGGCGGCTGCTCTTCCTTGCAGTGTGAAGGCTTTTCACAGCGGTGGCTTCTCTTACCGGAGAGCATGGGCTCTGGGCCATATGAGCTCAGTAGCTGTGGTGCGTGGGCTTAGTTGCTCCACGGCATGTGGGATCTTTCTGGACCAAGGATCGAACCCGTGTCTCCTCCACTGGCAGAAGGATTCTTTACCACTGATCTACCAGGGAAGCCGATCCATGAGGCTTTTTCTCTTTCCATTAAAGTCAGAGGCTTGAAGGGGCTGGGCTAGGCTTTGTATCCCTGTAGGACTGAGTCCCCGGAGAAGGCAATGGCACCCCACTCCAGTACTCTTGCTTGGAAAATCCCATGGACGGAGCAGCCTGATGGGCTGCAGTCCGTGGGGTCGTGAAGAGTCAGACACGACTGAGCGACTTCACTTTCACTTTTCACTTTCATGCATTGGAGAAGGAAATGGCATCCCACTCCAGTGTTCTTGCCTGGAGAATCCCGGGGCGGGGGAGCCTGGAGGGCTGCCATCTATGGGACTGCACAGAGTCGGACACGACTGAAGCGCCGTAGCAGCAGCAGCAGCAGTAGGACTGAGTCCCGTGGTGTTCAGCACCAGAAGCAGGTAGGTAGTGGCAGGGAAACTAGGTACACGTTCATACCTACTTTCCTATTTATAATTTCATGATCTTTCTGTTAAAGGGAGCACCCAAATTTATTTAAGCTTTCATCTGCCAATCTGGGTCTTGTCCCACTGCCTCAAACACATTGCATACCAAAACTATTGAAGGCCTAAAGAAACTGTTTAATTCAATTAAAACAGCACTTTAATAAAGAAAAAAAATCTAGAATAATTATTTTACTGTCACTTCTCAAAAGCTTTCAGTCTTTTTCCAATTTTCCTCTTTTCACCACGGCTTTCAATGTCTATTTTCACGTGAGTTGGTCTTAAAAAGAAGCACATCACAACATAAAAATCAATAGGATGGACATTTATTGGAAGGGATAAACTCATATACTTAGTCATTTTCTGTGGATGACCAAACTTATAGGCTTTTGCTCAGAGAAGCAGATTCATAAATCTTCTTACTTGTCATTTAGCAAGTCTGATTTGCAGTTAAAGTCTCTTTCCTTTAGGGAGAGGTGGGTAACTAATAAAATAAGAAAGAGTGAGAGTCAACCCCGCTTCCTGGAAAAAATAGCAGTCACTGTAGAATAAATTTCCATGTGACAATGACTTTCCACGTGACAATGACTTTCCACGTGACTAGGCCAGGAGATACTGTAAGTACTGAGAAGATTCTTGACAGAGAAGATTCTTGCAGGCACAGGCCAGCCGCAGATTGACATAGATCAATACTTATGAAGATAATAATGAAAACACACACTAACACACCACATTAACATTTATTAAGAAAATATGTATTTTAAAGTACCAAAAAAGAAAATGACTATAAAGTTTCTTGTGGGTCTTGAAATTGTTTCCTGGAGCTACCAGGAAACCTTGGTAGGTTCATTTAGATGTTCAGATTCTGTAATCTATGACTTCTTTGCTCAGAAATAGCTTCCTCTCCACCCAATCATTAAAATGAAATAAAAATGATTGCATCATCTATCTGCAACTGCTTTAATTTGTAGAAAATAAAGTCTCAAGGAGCCAAACTCAACTCTTCTGAATCTTTGGTTTTTAGAAATGTCCTGCCTTCAATATGCTTTAGCAGAATAAATGCAGAAACACAAACCAATTGTATTTAGAAAGTGGCATTATGTTGAAGAATCAGGAATATTCCCCTTCTGTAACTGAGCAGAAACCACTCAGAGCAGAGTAGCTTCTGGTAAACTGGAAGGATTGCTTAAGTCCTATCCCTTCCTTATAGGCTCTTACACGGTAAGAGCCAGGAGGAATCTTAGAAATTATTAATTCCCCCTGCGTTGTTGGCAGCCTCCTGGCTCGGTACTCAAACCTCCTGGCTCCCAGTTCAATGAAAGAAATTTCATTGCCTGCAAATGTGGTTATAGGCAAGGTTGACTCAGTGGCTGTGTTTTCCCTTGGAGGCAAATTGGAGACTCTAGGTAGGAGAGCCTCAGTTTTCAATGTTTGGGTAGTAGGACCTGTCTTACTTGAATGATAGAAGTTCTGCCATGAAGAACAATAATCGTGGGAGTGAGAATGGTCACAGATGAATCACTGGATTGCAACAAAGATGAAAAATATTGTCATATTCTCTACGATGTCCAAACAATCCCTAAGCTGGAAGCCAGACTGCAGTCTCTTTCTTTGATGTGCTTCGTTGCCTTTTTAATTAGCCATATCTATTTTCCTACTTATAAATGGGATAAACCTAAATAGCAACTACAAAAAGAAAAAAGCCTCATATTTTAGGTCTTGTTTCCTTTAGAAAGAACCAAAAAAGCTTAGTTATCCAAGTTTTATGTTCTTAAGGCTGGTGGAAAATCAGGTTGCCATTGTTGTTGAATCGCTAAGTTGTGTCTAATTCTTCGTAACCCCATGGATGTAACCCACCAGGTTTCTCTGTTCTCCACGGTCTCTCAGAGTCTGCTCAAATGCATGTGCATTGAATTGGTGATGCTATCTAACCATCTCATCCTCTGCCACCCTCTTCTCCTTTTGCCCTCAGTCTTTCCTAGCATCAAGGTCTTTTCCAGTGAGTTGGATCTTTGCATCAGATGGCCAAATTATTAACGATTCAGCTTCAGAATCAGTCCCTCTAATGAATATTCACAGTTGATTTTCTTTAGAGTTGACTGGTTTGATCTCCTTGCAGTCCAAGGGACTCTCAAGCATCTTCTCTAGTGCCACAGTTTGAAAGCATCAATTCTTTGGCACTCATGCTTCTTCATGGTTCAACTCTCACGTCTGTACATGACTACTGGGAAAGCCCATAGCTCTGACTGTATGGGCCCTTACTGGCAAGGCGGTGTCTCTGCTTTTTAACACGCTGTCTAGGTTTGTCATAGGTTTCCTTCTAAGGAGCAAGCAAACTGTGGAAAAGCAGGCTAAATTTCTATAAATACACAACAGCACAATCTGCAAACAGCAGTAGAAATAAAATATAGATTCTCTTAAACTAAAATAGTTCAGTTCAGTTCAGTCGCTCAGTCGTGTCCAACTCTTTGCGACCCCATGAATCGCAGCACACCAGGCCTCCGTGTCCATCACCAACTCCCGGAGTTCACTCGGACTTGCATCCATCAAGTCAGTGATGCCATCCAGCCCTCTCATCCTCAATCGTCCCCTTCTCCTCCTGCCCCCAATCCTTCCCAGCATCAGAGTCTTTTCCACTGAGTCAACTCTTTGCATCAGGTGGCCAAAGTACTGGAGTTTCAGCTTCAGCATCATTCCTTCCAAAGAAATCCCAGGGTTGATCTTCAGAATGAACTGGTTGGATCTCCTTGCAGTCCAAGGGACTCTCA
>SJYF01001114.1:834907-846788 GCA_006410515.1 Procapra przewalskii | reverse complement strand
AGAGGCTTTTTAGTTCCTCTTCACTTTCTGCCATAAGGGTGGTGTCATCTGCATATCTGAGGTGATTGATATTTCTCCCAGCAATCTTGATTTCAGCTTGTGTTTCTTCCAGCCCAGTGTTTCTCATGATGTACTCTGCATAGAAGTTAAATAAGCAGAGTGACAATACACAGCCTTGACGCACTCCTTTTCCTATTTGGAACCAGTCTGTTGGTCCATGTCCTGCTCTAACTGTGGGGCTTCCCTATAAAGTTCATAACTCTGTTGGTAGAAACTCTGACTGAAACTTTCAAGAGCAAGAGGTTATGCTAAGGTTTCTAGGTTTTTTTTTTGTTGGTTTGTTTAAAAAAGCACTCATTCAGAATGAAATCACTGAATGGATTTATGGTATTTACATCTAAGAAGGGTTGAAAATTATAGCCATGCCATATAGATGGGGTTATATAGGACTCAGAGAATTAAGACAAAATTCTTTTCTCAATTAAGACAAAAACATTTTCTCATCTCTGTCAATTAAATTTGATTTTTCTTGCTTCCTTTCCAGCCAGAATGCAAAAATGGATGAAATGATACAAAAGAAAAGAAAAATATATAACCTTAGTGAAATAACAATTTCAGATAGAAAACCAACTTAAAATCTTTAGGTAGTAAATGTCAATTCAGGTTCAGGAGATGTCATCTTAAAGAGTATAAGATTTCTTTTTACATTATCTCTAAACTAGAAAATATTTCCCTGGATTTGGTTTAAGAATAACCTTGATATATTATAACCTTGAGCGGAAGCTGGTGGTGAAGTTAAAATACAGGAAACTATTGGCTTGATCAGAGTGAAGGAGTGAATAGGTGGTGAATCGGTGAAAACTGGAGAAAAATGACAGCTAAAAAGAAGTGGGAAAGGCATCTTAATCCAAAACAGGCTTCTTCCCCACCTGGTTCAGTATCTGGTATTTTAGGGAGCTTTCACATTGTGTCTCTCCCTGACTGCTGGAGGAGATTCAAATTCTAGAAAGTATCCTGCTTAAATATCAATATACTTATTTTCTCTTCCACTAGTGACTGAGCTCTAGCTAATTTCTCTTTGGAACCACAGTGCCTGGCACCATGCTTGGCACAGAATAACACACAAAGACTGCTTGATGGATGGATGAGTGGGAGGATTAACTGGGAAAATGAATGAATAGACATTTATTCAAGGGACCTTGTCATGTGCCCTATCCTCTTGGGGTTTTACAGTCCCAAACTAGATATGAGCCAATTTCACCTGTGAAATGGACTGATGGCACCTCTCACCCCAGGAAGGTCCTCAAGATATAGCAAGAGTTCAACACATACTGACTTGATCAGTGACAGTGCTAAGGAGCGATTCTCTCATCTCCAAAAAAACAAATAAGAAACCAGAGTACTGATATTTCTTTATAGGAAAGAGGGGAAACAGACAGTTTGTAATGACTGATCTCAGTGACTTAACTATATGTTTACAATACAGATGCCCTTCCCTTGCTGGTGTCTTCCCCTGGTACACAGGGACACCCCCTTGACCAGATCCGCTCTTTGTAACCATGAGTTGGGACTAAAGTGCAGCAAATTTGATTTGATTGTTCTGCATGAACACCAGTCAATTTTCCAAGTGGGACTACTAAAGATGATAATTATATGCTGCCTAATCTTGTCTGGGTGTGTCCCCTCTAGTGGTTTCCCTCTGGTAAACCAGGGAAAACGTCAAAGGATCAGAACAAGAGCAAATGAAATGTAATGTGGCCTGTTCTTTGAGCCAATGTGAGCCTCCTGTTTGAAGAGTATCACTAATGTGTATACAGACGTATGGAGAGGCATACATAGAGGTATAATTTTTTCCCCTCTAGGGCAGGATTTACTCTGGGAGTATACTGAGTAATAGTCAATAGAAGGTACGATAATAAATGATCATATTGCACTTTGGGGGCACTTGACTGATTACCTTGACTGTTAGATGTATTTTACCTGTCCTGGTGCTGAAAAGTTTGAGGAATTCCCTCCTTTCCGGAGAAAACCAGGCTACCAGAGCTGGTCCTTGGTGGATAATTACCAGAAATCAGAAACCAGCTTGAACAACACATTAATGTAAAGAATCTCATCTGAGACTTTGTTGTTTTGTGCTTTATCTCGTATAACTTGTCTTTATATGAGGAAACAATCATAGTCTATTATTGATGGAGAAGAGATGAGGAAAATGAACCTGATACGTGACCGTAAAGCAATTTTGCTTTCTGTTATGAGAATGGAGTTAGAGAGCACATTTTATTATAATTACTTGCCCACATATACCTTCAATGCTCACCCTTCACATCCTGCACCTCTAATTTCCTATGGGAAACAGTCAAGCAGATAATGGAGAGAAATGACCATGTTTAAAACATAGCAAGATCATGAATAAAGTGGGGTTCTGGCCCTAAGTACTCAAAAGGCAGAAAGCTCATTTACAGACGTGTCTTATTTTACCACGTTTCACTGTACTGTGCTTCTCAGAGACTGTGTTTTCACAGATGGAAGGTTTGCGGCAACTCTGTCCTGCGAGTCTGTCCGCTCCTTTTCCCCAGCAGCACTTGCTCACTTTGTGCTTCTGCATCATGATCTGGTAATTTATTGCACCATTGCAAACTTTTTCATTATTATTCTACTTGTTATAGTGACCTGTGATCAGTGATCTCTGATGCTGTTCAGAAGATGGTTAGCATTTTTAGCAACAAAGTATTTGTTCATGAAGGTGTGGACCTTGTTGTTTGAGACATAATGCTATTGGACAATAGACTCTGTAGCATGTAAACGTAACTTTTACCTAAAATAACTGGGAAATCAAAAAGGTCATGTGACTTGCTTTATTGCCCTATTTGCTTTATTACCACGGTTTGGAATGAAAGCTACAGTGTCTCCAAGGCGTGACTGTATATTTTCAAGGTTTTACACCCTCAGAACATATGAAGGTGTAAACATATAAGTCCTGCCTCCCTCTGTATTGTATTCTCAAAGCAATACCATACACTCATAGCAGTCTGCAAAGCTCCCTGAACAGAGGCCAAGTTATAAGGCTGATTTATCTCCATCATGTATCAAATGCAGTTAGAGAGACAAGACATAGATTGTACCCGTTACAATAATAACCAAGAGTCTGAGATGATATCTACAAAGTCCACTGACACATGCACTCAATTTGGACATGACTGAAGACTCCCTGGATTGGGTTCAGGTATGGAAAGGCCGTGTTCACAGCGATCATTTGTCTTTCTTGGGTTTTTACTCCCATCTGCTAATACAGAATACCAGCTCTGCTAAATTATCGGCTGACTCACACATTTCTGAGCATCTTTGAGGTTGAGTCTTAGTACGTATGACTGATTCTGTCTTGTATCTTTCACCAGCTGTACTGTGGCTTCCCTTACCGGTTAAAGCCACACAGCCAGACCCCACCAGCTGAATGAGTCCTTTTCCTCCTCTTCCTCCTGGCCCAGTCCTTGGGACCCTGTTGCTGCTTCTGTCACCTCCTGCAGGGCGCTGCTGCAGATGCGCCACTGCGGTTTGCGTTTCTCTGTTTTGTTTTGCTTTGGGGGTTTTGGCTTGTTGGTCTTTGGTCGTGTTGGGTCTTTGCTGCAGCGGGGAGGCTTCTCTTGCTGTGCTGCAGGGGCTTCCCCTTGCAGTACTCAGGCTCAGTGATTGTGGCGCATGGGCTGGGTTGCTCTGCAGCAGTTGGGATCTCAGTTCCCTGACCAGGGATTGAACCTGAGTCCCTTGCACTGGGAGGCAGTCTCTTAACCACAGGACCGCCAGGGAAGTCCCACCAGTGCTGTTTGGAGATCAGGGATGCATCTAGGGACAATCTGAGTGTGTTGGGTCACACTGTAATAGAAGAAAAAAAATGCAGCTTGCTTCTGCCACATTGGGTTTCAAATGATAATTTTAAAGTGTAATGCTATTTCTCCCTAGGATACACTATGGATATATGGAGGTGGGTTCCAAGATATATTGACATGGGTGATAGCCATCATTTTGTCCTAAAATACACTCTTCCCTTAGACTCTGAGGTTTTATAAGTGGCTAAATGTGTCATTTTCCCTTGGATGAACTAGTCCCCAGCAGGCACATTCAAACCTCTGGAGAGTCAATACGTCCCCCTCGGGGCTATCTTCACATTCAACAGATGCACCACTAGAGACCTGTCTGGGGCTCCGTGGGATCTTTGGTAACAGCTCTTAGGAATTCAGATGTAGATCAGGCTGTGACAGAGCATTCCATGGAGGAGGCGGTCAAGGCCCTAGACACTCACTGCATGCAGTTTCCATTCTACGGCGGGAGAGAAAGACCCCGAACACAAGGATGCAGGGGGAGGTTTGTGATGGACCTGTGAAGACACAGGGTGACCTGACACAGGGTCAAGGAGGGTCCTCCTGAGGGAGTGCTTTCTGAGACCTGAAGGATAGATCGCTGTTAACTAGACCAAGGCAGCACGAAAAGTCTGCTGGGGGCTCTGAGGTCAAGTGTGAAGAGCAGAATGAACTGAGAGGTGCTTGGCAGAGAACAAGGCGAGAGGGGGCCAGATCAAGGAAGTAAGGTTTTATTTTAGTTTAATTTTAAAAATTATTGAAATACAGTTGATCCGCAATGTTGTGTTAGTTTCAGGTATATAGCAAAGTGATTCAGATATTTTATATTATGCTTGTAAATATCTATATATAGATATATACACACAACTTATGCATGCATGCTCAATCACTCAGTCATAGCTGACTCTTTGCAGCCCTATGAACTGCAGCTCACCAGTGGAGTCTGTCCATGGAATTTTCCAGGCACAAATACTGGAGTGTGTTGCCATTTCCTTCTCTAGGATATGTACATATATATATTTTTTCTTTTATAATGTTTATTTTTTTATTGAGAGGAGTTAAAGTTGTATCTTGGAGGCAGTAGGAAGCCTTTAAATCTTTTTTTTTTAAGTTTTATTTTATGTTGGAATGTAGTTGATTAGCAATGTTGTGTTAGTTTCAGGTGTACAGCAAATTTCTCCCAGTTCTTTCTCCATCTAGGTTATTATAGGATGCTGAGCAGAGTTTCCTGTGCTATACAGTAGATCCTTGTTGGTTATCTGTTCTATATATCACAGCATGTACGAGCAGGAAGGGGAATGATCTGATTTGTGTGGATGAAAAACTGCAGCAGGGCAGATGGACTAGAGAAGAAGGACCCAAGAGACGGGAAGACAGACTGCGTAAGAGACTGTTGCTATTGCCCGGGCAAGATATGATGGTACAGAGGACGGGAGGGGCACACATGTGCAGGGGAGACTCAAGGGTAGAGTCGAAGGCCAAGTCATTGGCTGGATGAATGCATGAGACAGGAAAAGGAGTTCAGGGGAAGGTCCCAGGTTTCGGACATGACAAATATGTGGGTGGAATTGGCATTACTGAAACAGGATCACAGGAAATAAGTGGTTGGTCATAGGATGGTCATCTTAGGGGTATGTTCTGTTTGAGGCCTCTTTGATTTGGGGCCACCTTTGAAGCATGCGGGTAGATGTTGACTCAGTGCTGAGGTTCACAGTAAACAGCAGGAGGAGGGTAACCATAAACACCATAATGATGGGATTTCCTAGGGAGAGGGGAAGAGTAGGAGGCAGCCCGATGGAGCATTAAACATGAAGAGAATAGGAGCTTCAGAGGGCGTGAGGAGTGGGCAGAGGGAAGAGGGGTTTCAGGAGCAGGCGGCAAAGGTAAGCGAGTGAGAAAACATTGCCACGAGGG
This sequence comes from Procapra przewalskii, assembly GCA_006410515.1. Taxonomy (NCBI): domain Eukaryota; kingdom Metazoa; phylum Chordata; class Mammalia; order Artiodactyla; family Bovidae; genus Procapra; species Procapra przewalskii. Next base: position 841,020 of record SJYF01001114.1, on the reverse strand, counting down.
CCAGGAAGCTCATGCTGGAGCCAGACTGTGGAAGATCTAAGTGTTAGGGAGGCGAGGGGTGGGGGCTCAGATGATAAAGAAGCCTCCTGCAGTGTGGGAGACCTGGGTTCGATTCCTGGGTCCGGAAGATCCCCTGGAGAAGGGATGAGCAACCTAATCCAGTATTCTGTGTGGCTCAGCTGGTAAAGAATCCGCCTGCCATGCAGGAGACCTGCGTTCGATCGCTGGGTTGGGAAGATCCTCTGGAGAAGGGAAAGGCTACCCACTCCAGCATTCTGACCTGGAGAATTCCATGGACTGTATAGTCCATGGGGTCGCGAAGAGTCGGACACGACTGAGCAACTTTCACTTTCACTTTCCAGTATTCTTGCTTGGAGAATCCCATACACAGAGGACCCTGTGCATGGACAGGCTAGAGTCCATGAGGTTGCAAAGAAGTCAGCCACAACTGAGTGACTAAGCGCGCGCACACACACACAGGCACACACACACAGAGTGAGAGGAACTTGGACCTTATCCAGCAGGCACCGTGTAGCTCAGGAAGGACTAGGGCCTGGAAATCCACGTACTTAAAGTAATGTACCTCTGGTGATGAGAAAGTTGAGGGGTAGGAAACAAAGATCTCATTTGGGAGAGTTGTCTCTTGGAGAAAAGTACGTGGGGGAGGGGGTTACCCTGGGGGAAGGGTGCCCAAGGAGACTGGTGTGAGAGATCTTGGGGGAAACCAGAGTACTTCCACATTGCAGGGAAGGACAGAGACAGAGAGTAGTCCAAGGGGATCCTCCTGCTTCTGCTGTTTCACAGACAGACAGCACGGTGGTCACAGACGTCAGAGTTAATGCAAGCAGCCAGCCTTGGAGGAGACTGACAGACTTGGCTTTAGGTGTGTTGAGATGTAGGCAATGTTGCAAACTACTGATGGAGGTTATCTGTAGGTGAATGAAAATGGGGCTGCTACTCGCTCTCTGCTCCATCACGTCTTTGCCGTTCTAGAAAGAAGTAAAATTTCACACTAGTCTAAGCTCATTCTCCACTCCCGATTTTACAGTTTCTAGAAACCTTGGATTTAGGAGTACTATGGTGTTTTGATTTGGTTTTATTGTCTTTTTTGCCTTACTTTTTGATCTTAAAATATGGTCTTGCTCTCTCCACATCAAAGATTGAAGGTTCAGATTTTGTGGCAAGAATTTACACCGTTTATTCTTGGCCACTCTTCTCATATTTCCCTCGGTTGTCTCCTCACCCATCGTTCCCTTCATGCTCCTGTCTCTCTTCCCTTATTCTTTCTCTCTCTGCTTAGGTCTCTCCCAAGGATGTTCAAGTGCAGCTATTCTTGGACTAAATATCACAGCGAACTGAAGGTCAGAATGGAGAGGCACAACTTTTTAATTTTCCTGGGAAGCATAAAGCAGAAACTCTCTAGTCTTGATCAGAAACATTTTGAATTTACCTCTATTTCTCTGTTAGAACTTCTAACAGTTTCTGAGAAACAACTGTCACCTTATATGTGTCATTTTATAAACATCTGTCTCTAAAGTTCTGATAGTTTTTCTTTACGGGAGAGCAAGTACAACCTCAAAAGTGAGTCTTATTTACCACTATAAGCTCAGTGCTCTATACAGTTCTGGAGCCCAGTCCCCAGTTGTTCAATAAATAAAGGGACAATGAGGACAGGCAGAAGGCTTTTTTATTTTCTCACTAAGCTTTCAGCTTTTTCTAATCTTTTCCCCCGGGGGTAAGTTGTTCCACCAACATGACAGAGGACTTGGACAGCAGTCACCCGGTACCTTGAAATGTCTTGCACACTGAGGCTGCTTAGAGTTTAACAATTAAAAATGTTGTTACAGGAGACTGCTGAAATTAGGAAAGCAAGAGTTTGCCAAACTGTAGGCAGCTTTAAGTGTTTTCTGGGTGGCACTAGTGGTAATGGATCTGCCTGCCAATGCAGGAGATGTAAGAGACGTGGGTTTGATCCCTGGATCGAGAGGATCCCCTGGAGGAGGGTATGGCAACCCACTCCAGTATTCTTGCCTGGAGAATCCCATGGACAGAGGAGCCTGGCAGGCTATGGTCCACGACTGAGGCGACTTAGCACACCTGCAGCTCTAAATTCACAACCAATATGAAAAAGAAATTGTATGTAAAAGCTAAATATATTTGCAAATGTGCGCATGCTTGTATACCCTTTCTGTGTTCAGTTCTTATTACCTAGCAGCAGAGCGTGCCTGGCGCTTTTTGGTGTGATTATTGGTAGACGCCATCTAGTGGTGAAGAGTAGCAGCTGTTCTTAGAGCCATTCAACTTCTATGTTAATTATGATTAACTTTTTATTTCCTAAAGGTAGAATCCAAAACACTGCTTAAAGCATACTGTTAAGTTTCAAGTAGGAATAAAATTTGGAGGATTAAGGTGTAAACTTTTGGGACTTCTCCGACAGTCCAGTGCTTAAGACTCTGCTTGTCAAAGTGAAGGGTGTGAGTTCTCTCCCTGGCGGGGGATCTAATATCCCACAACCCACAAAAAATCAAAAACATAAAACAGAAGCAAAATTGTAACAAATTAAACAAAGCTTAAAAGAACTGTGTAATCCATCCACCTGCTCCTTTATTCACTCATCAGATAATTATTAAGCCCTTCCCCTGTACTAGCTTTGGTATGAAGGACTCGAAATAAAATCCCAGTGCTGACCTTAAATAGTAAGAGGAAATGGTAAATGTTGGTGGTCCACTGTGTTTTTGGCACTCAGTAATACCCCACATCATATGGAATCATCACCATGGCCCTCTGAGGTATGACTGTCCCCATTTTTCAGATGAGGAAAACGGAATTTTGAGATGTCACTTGTCTATAGTTCTGTATCTAAAAAGCTTGCAAACTAGATTCAGAGCCTGAGTTTTCTGACATCAAAGTGGGTGAGCTCCTAAAAATCAACAGTTCAGGCTACAAAAGACAGGACAAAGCGGGAAAGGTTTGTGAGTTACATACAGGTTAGGCCTTTTTCTGTTCCTTTTTTCTTGAAGTGAGATGAAGTAAAAAGGCAAAAGACCATTTTAAGGGTGGTAACGTTTGTGCAAGTCATTTAGCTGTGGGTCTGGACTAGAGAAGGTAAGGGGTAGAAATATGAAGAGATGTGGCCAAGAGTTTGAATCATCAGAAAAGAAATAATCCATCTGTCTCGGATGATTCTTGGAGATACACTGGACTGGGAACATTACAACAGAGACCAGCATATAGGAAGGATGTTGGTCCCTAATCTTTGATCACTCCGGCTGGTATTGCTTTTCCAGATATCTATAGCACCTGTCTATACAACATGACATTTTTTAATGTGTTGCCTTTCCTCTGTGAAAATCCCAGCTCAGCTCTCTCATACTTCCTTGAAGACAGTCTCATTATTTCTATGTAATAATCTTCTGTGGGAGAAGGAAATGGCAACCCACTCCAATATTCTTGGCTGGGGAATTCCATGGACAGAGGAGCCTGGCAGGCTGCAGTCCATGGGGTCACAAAGGGTCGGACACAACTGAGCGACTAACGCCGCTATTACTACAGGGCAACACGGTAGGCCTCGAAACATACCTGCAGAAATGAGGGCTTTTTCCTAATTATTAGATGGGTTTCTTCTTAGCTCCTGGGGATAATATGTGAAACAGCACACTGTTTAATGACTCTTACCTTGTTCTACTGGGTTCCACTTGAAGAGGAACATGTGCTTTATTTTTATCAGCGCTATTGGCATAGCCATGACCAGGATCAGTAACCCGGCTTCTTGAATTGCAGCTTAGCTTTTTTTGAAATTGCTGCAGAATTTGGCAGTTCTTATTTTGCTTCACAAGGCCATATCCTACCAAGTTTCTGTTTTCATTTGGAAAGAAAGGACAAGCATGCCCAGTGCGCGTCCACATGGGAGAGCTTCTCCTCTAAGAAGAAAACAGGACTTGACGCGGACGAGGCACCCTATAAGTGTTTGCTACCGAAGTGAATCAGCCTGTGCTAGACTTCAGGGTGCAGCTGTCTCCACAGCGTGCCTCGCACAGCCACTTCCGGTGGGGCTGCATTCCGTGCTTCCTCTTGCTGGGAGTACACGCTTTTCCCCTCCAGGCTCAGCCAGTCTGATACCTGCAGACGGTTGGCTCTCTTCCGCCTCTGGGCGCCTCTCATTGGTGGTCCTGGAGCAACTTCTCCTGAACTTGACATGCTCCAGTGTGCAGTCCTTGGGAGCCTTCCAGTCTAACATAATGGACTGAATGTAGCATGGAATTAATATATATTTGTTGCAAATTACGAATATTCATTTGACTTAAAAGAAATACTTAAAAAAGAGAATTGACTTTAAAAGAAATACTTTTAAAAACAGAGTTAAAAAATACTTTCAAAAAGTAGGGAAGGGAAAAAAAGAAATGAGAGTGGGACCCGAAAGCTTTACTTAACTTAGACTTAGCTATTCAGGTTTATTACAGTATATGCTTATCATCTGTAAGTAGAATCTTTCTGGAGTGTGTCAAGGAAGTCAAACTCCCGTTTCGCTCAATTCAAAGGTAAATAGATCCAAGTACCAGCCAAGGTCAGCCAACAAGCTCACAGTCTTGGAATGGGGTAGACAGCTGGTATGTCTTTGAACTCTGGGCTTCTTTACACCTTTTAGAGGAAGATAGGTAAGACTGATGTTAGAATTATTTCAGAGGGAGTTGATGTGCTAATTCAGAATTGTAAACAGCATTACTCCCCTGAGTTTGTTGCTTTAGGAACTCTTAAGATATTATTAATTCATAGGAGAAAAAAAGACCTGAAAGACAGAAGTGAGGCTTAGAGAACAGGGAAGCTTGACCTGAGGGAAGGTGGAGGTGAAGAGATGAAATTCAGGATTGTTCACTCTGGCTTTTATGCAAATACATTTTCATACTTCAGAGTTGATATTCTCCTTTAAAACTGCAGGGAAGTTTATAGCTTTAATAGAAAAAAGAGGTTTTTTTTTTTTCCAGTAAGATATTCTAAGGCCAAAATGATGAACTGATGTATTAATGCACGCATGCAGGCAGGCTAAGTCGTGTCAGTCCTGTCCGACTCTTTGCAACCCTATGGACCATAGCCTGCCAGGCTCCTCTGTCCATGGCATGGATACTAGAGAGGGTTACCATGCCCTCCTCCAGGGGATCTTCCCAACCCAGGGATCAAACCCGCATCTCCTTGCAGCTCCTATATTGCAGGCAGATTCTTTACCATTGAGCAAGTGGGGAAGCCCAGACATATTGAAAGATGCTACAGTTCCACAGGCTCTGGCCTAAGTTTCCTTTCCCTGAAAAAGCAAGAAACAGGAGGGCTGCAGGAAAGAAGACCAGTGAGGGGAGACACACGCATTACATCCAGTAGGATTTCCAGAATACGTTCTTTGGTGAAGAAGATCCCATCATCCCTAGGCTTGGTCTCTTGAAGATCTCAAGGTCTGCCAGAAGGTGAACACCTTGTAGGTCTGGCCCTGGATGGGATCACCACCATCCAGAATTGGCCAGGCCTGGCCAAGGGGCTTTGCCATGTTTGCTGAGGCCTAGAACGTTCTGGAAGCCTGCATGTGACCTTGGTTCTGGGAATGCAAGAAACTCTGAAGGACTTTCATAAATGCTCACCACAGGTTACTGTCAACCATAAGCATTTTAAAAAATGCTGCCAAATTTGATAGTGGCCCAAGGGCTTGTGAAAGTGAAGTGAAAGTCGCTCAGTTGTGTTTGACTCTCTGCAATCCCATGGACTGTATGGTCCATGGAATTCTCCAGGCCAGAATACTGGAGTGGGTCGCCTTTCCTTTCTCCAGGGGATTTGCCCAACCCAGGGATCGAATCCAGGTCTCCCGTATTGTTGTCAGATTCTTTACCAGCTGAGCCACAAGGGAAGCCCAAGAATACTGAAGTGGGTAGCCTATCCCTTCTCCAGCAGATCTTTCTGACCCAGGAATCGAACCAGAGTCTCCTGCATTGCAGGCAGATTCTTTACGAACTGAGCTATGAGGGAAGCCCATTTAAGGCTTTTTCAATTTGAGTTTGCAAGACTAACGACCAAATCACTTTGCTGTACTCCTGAAACTAACACAACATTTTTAATCAACTATACTCCAGTAT
>SJYF01001114.1:794260-805740 GCA_006410515.1 Procapra przewalskii | reverse complement strand
GAAGTGTGGCGCCATCTTTATTCAGCCTGTCTTTTGAGTACCTGCCTTGGTGGTTTGGGCACTGTGGCAACCCTGAGTTCGAATCAGAGTTCACGGCCACCTTGGTGAGCTGCAGCTTGGTTTGCATATCTCTTAATGCTTTTATTATTTTTGACCATGACCTTGGCGTGTGGTCTTACAGTTCCCTGACCAGGGATTGAACCTGTGCCTCTTGCGTTGGGAGCGTGGGAGTCTTGACCACTGGACCACCACGTCTCTAAATGTGATGGAACGTGGTGCCTGTTGTTAAAGCTGGTTGTGAGATCACTGAAGATGCTTGTGCAAGTGCTTTGCCTGGCACATGGTGGGTGCCCAGTGAAGTCACTGTTCCTCATTGGCATTACTGAGCAGCTAGTGTGAGCTGAGGCACCGACCTCAGATGTTCTGGTGAGGAAACAGATACTACTGCCAGCCAGCTTAAGCCAAAAACCCTGGAAATCAAGGATCTCTTCAAGGATTACTATTCCTTTCATGAGTGATTGGGTTCGCTCCCTAGTTCGGGAAGCCCCTGGAGGAGGGCATGGCAACGCACTCCAGTATTCTTGCCTGGAGAATCCCATGGACAGAGGAGCCTGGTGGGCTGCAGTCCATAGGGTCTCCAAGAGTCAGGCACAGCTGAATGACTTAGCACACATGAGTGATTGGAGGGTTGGAGACACAGTTGATTGGAAGAAACTTGGCTGGAATCTTGCAGGGGAGGCTCTCTCAAGCTGAGCAGCCTTCTGGAAGCCTTTGAAGAATCCTGAGCTTGGCTGAGGAAGCACTGTGAGCTGTGTTCTTCTGCTGGCTGGAATTAAGCCCTGTGTGGAGTCAAGTCAGCTTGCTTGAGGAGTACCATTGCTCAGATGTAAAGAGCGAGTATGTAGCTGACAGGCGTAGGATGACCAGAGGCATTTTGTGGCTGGAGTTTCATGTTCATTCCTGTTAAGCTTCCTGGTCACTTAACTTCCTGGATTTCAAAGGTGTCTTTTGCCAGATACCCTTTTCCTTCGTCAGAAACAGGTAGCTACCTACCTATCTGAACGCTTCTGTTAGGACCTAGAAAAGGAAGTTACCCTGATAAGAGTGGTGAGGTAGTCCGGTGGCTGGTGTTAGGGTGGAGGGCCCTGGGTGCATCTGAATATCACCGGGACCTCCCGTGCGGCCCGCCGCGCTCCTGGCCTGCACGAGCGCTTCCGTCCCTCTGGTCCTTCCCATCCAGCGTCTGTCCTCCCCCCACACTCTGCAGCTCCTGGCCTCACGAGAAGTCCCCAGCTTGCCCACAGGCCTGTCCTTTGTTCTTCCACTGCTTGACCCCGATGGACACCCCCACATCTTGGAACACCTTCATCTTCCTCCCCGCAGCTTCCTTGGCACCCCTTTCTCCCCTTGCTCCTCTGGGTGTGTCTGGTCATTTTCCCTCTGCCATCCATGCTCTCTCCTGCCCTTGGTACCTTTGAAGTGTTGGGAGTCCTTTGGTCTTCTCCCTCTGGGTGACCCTACCCTCCTCGTAGCCTGTCTTACTGTCTCTGTGATAGAGACCTATACATGTCTGACCTTTTTCTCGCCACCTTCTTGCCATCTTCCCTGGATAATCTTGATACATTTCAAAGTAGATGAGCCCATTGTGGAGCTCTTATCTTCCCTGTAAATCCCTTGTACACTCTCTTCTTCCCAGTACTATACTATCAGCACCAGCCTAGTCTTCTGGTTAGATCAACCTTGCTGTCCTCTCTAGCTTAGTCCTCATGCCAGTCAGGCCAGTGGGTCACCATCATCTTCTGCTTCAGAAATAATTCTTGAATCTCTTTCACCTCCACTGCTCCTGCCTTACTTCTAGATGAATTTTCCTTCTTAGAAATAGCTCCTTAGCCTCTAGGTCGGAATGGTAGTCAGTAGTCACATGTCCCCTTTTACACTGAAATTAGTTAAGATTGAAAATGGAAATTCAGCTCCCCAGCCTCAGGAGCATTATGTCAGGTGTTGGGGAGCCACGTGTGGCTGGGGGCTGCCATACCGGAGAGCACAGCAGGACACTCCCAGCTGTGTTGGACGTCACTGCCCAGCTGGTGGATGGTTCTCTTGGACATCACTGTCCAACAACTGACCTCTCTGTTGGGAGTTCTCACCCTCTTCATCTCATCCTTATGGTCGCCCGGTGCTTGCTTTGTAGAAGCAGCGAGTCAGTTATGACATACTCCTGCCTGAAAACTTCTGTTGGATACTGACATGTGGTCTGTGCCCCTCAGCACAGCACATGAGTCCTTCACTGCTCACTCCCTGGCTCCGCCTGACCTGCCCTCCAAGCTCAGAGGCCCCTGCTTCTCTCCCTTGCCTCATCCCTCTCTGCTTGGACTGCTGCTGCTGCTGCTGCTGAGTCGCTTCAGTCGTATCCGACTCTGTGTGACCCCATAGACAGCAGCCCACCAGGCTCCCCGTCCCTGGGATTCTCCAGGCAAGAACACTGGAGTGGGTTGCCATTTCCTTCTCCAATGCATGAAAGAAAAAGTGAAAGTGAAGTCGCTCAGTTGTGTCCGACTCTTAGCGACCCCGTGGACTGCAGCCCACCAGGCTCCTCGGTCCATGGGATTTTCCAGACAAGAGTACTGGAGTGGTGTGCCATTGCCTTCTCCATCTGCTTGCAATACCCCCCTTCATCTCCTTAAGACTTACAGGCTCATCATCTTTTTCTGGAAGTGACATTTCCCCACTGCCCTGCAACTTGTGTTTGCTGCTCTGACCCTCTCATTTGGGGGGTGTCTCTAGGGCATCATCTTCCAATGTTTTTGTCCATGTACTTTCTGAAATCATCTTTTATAAACTATGTACTCCTTCCCATGGGAGTGCATATGTGTCTTACATTTTATGTAAGGTAATGTCAACTTACATTTTAAGTTGATTTCTGACTTTTTTGAAAAAATAAAGCTAATAGCTCTTAAGCAATGGCGAGGATATAATTGGACACCAGCAATAAACTGCAACCAGCTAATTAACTATTTAAAAAAATCAAAAGTTCAAATGATTTATTTTTGTGAACAAGAAGTAGGAAACATTAAATATCAAATAAGATGAAAATAATATGAAAATTGACTTAGTTGGGATGAATCTTTGCCAGTATGACTTGAGGGAATTTTTGCATTTTGATTTTAACCACCTTATATAGGTGATTAACCACTTGTATATAGTTCAAATATGTTTGTTATCTGTGTTGTATCTCTAGCTTGGCTTGAACAGTTTGGCATTTTGGGAAAAAATTCCTGGTATTTTTAAGAGAATTTGTATCATTAACCTACTCTTCTCACTGTTTTTTCCCTCTGAATCCAGAACATCTCCATATGGGCCAAGATTTGCTCCTAACAGAAAAATGCTTAGGCATAAAATTGGGAACCTTTCTGAGTTTAAGCAGTCGTGGTTAATCAATAAGGAGACTCCCTGACAGTCATTATTTTGAATTACCTGCTTTATTTGGTGTCTCAGAGGTTTCCGAACTCTGGAACAATGCATCAGGGTAAGATTTCAGTGACAGGGGAGCTGTTGGGAAGATAGGAGTGTCCTTTCATTGGCAGGTAGAGATATGGAAATTGATTCCTTAAATCACCCTTCAGTTCATTTCAGTTGCTCAGTCGTGTCCGACTCTTTGTGACCCCATGAATTGCAGCATGCCAGGCCTCCCTGTCCATCACCAACTCCTGGAGTCCACCCAAACCCATGTCCATCGAGTCATTGATGCTATCCAACCATCTCATCCTCTGTTGTCCCCTTCTCCTCCTGCCCTCAATCTTTCCCATCATTAGGGTCTTTTCCAATGAGTCAGCTCTTCGCATGAGGTGGCCAAAGTATTGGAATTTCAGCTTCAACATCAGTCCTTCCAATGAACACCCAGGACTGATCTCCCTTAGGATGGACTGGTTGGATCTCCTTGCAGTCCAAGAGTCTTCTCCAACACCACAGTTCAAAAGCATCAATTCTTAGGCGCTCAGCTTTCTTCACAGTCCAACTCTCACATCCATACATGACCACTGGAAAAACCATAGCCTTGACTAGACGGACCTTTGTTGGCAAAGTAATGTCTCTGCTTTTTAATATGCTGTCTAGGTTGGTCATAATTTTCCTTCCAAGGAGTAAGCTTCTTTTAATTTCATGACTGAAATCACCATCTGCAGTGATTTTGGAGCCCAGGAAAATAAAGTCAGCCACTGTTTCCCCATCTATTTCCCATGAAGTGATGAGACTAGATGCCATGATCTTAGTTTTCTGAATGTTGAGCTTAAAGCCAACTTTTCCACTCTCCTCTTTCACTTTCATCAAGAGGCTCTTTAGTTCTTCTTCACTTTCTGCCATAAGGGTGGTGTCATCTAGATATCTGAGGTTTTTGATATTTCTCCCGGCAGTCTTGATTACAGCTTATGCTTCTTCCAGTCCAGCATTTCTCATGATGTACTCTGCATAGAAGTTAAATAAGCAGCGTGACAATATACAGCCTTGACGTCCTCCTTTTCCTGTTTGGAACCAGTCTGTTGTTCCATGTCCAGTTCTAACTGTTGCTTCCTGACCTGCATACAGGTTTCTCAAGAAGCAGGTCAGGTGGTCTGGTATGCCCATCTCTTTCAGAATCGTCCACAGTTTATTGTGATCCACACAGTCAAAGTCTTTGGCATATTCAATAAAGGAGAAATATATGTTTTCCTGGAACTCTCTTGCTTTTTCCATGATCCAGCGGATGTTGGCAGTTTGATCTCTGGTTCCTCTGCCTTTTCTAAAACCAGCTTGAACATCTGGAAGTTCACGGTTCACATATTGCTGAAGCCTGGCATGGATAATTTTAAGCATTACTTTACTAGTGTGTGAGATGAGTGCAAGTGTGTGGTAGTTTGAGCATTCTTTGGCATTGCCTTTCTTTGGGATTGGAATGAAAACTGACCCTTTTCCAGTCCTGTGGCCACTCCTGAGATTTCCATATTTGTTGCCATATTGAGTGCAGCACTTTCATAGCATCATGTTCCAGGATTTGAAATCACCCTTCAAGCTACTCCTTGAAATGTGCTCATGGACTCCTGAGAGTCTTTGGGGCCCTTGGGGCTTTGCGCCTTGCTTGGAAGACTGCAGCCATGGGGCAGGCTGGTCTCCATCATGCCTGGCCTTGGCAGGGCAGCCTGGTATTCAGATCTGGCTGCATCCCATTTCACTGGCTCTGGCCTGCCCTGGGCCCCACTGTTTTCTCTGGAGGTGCTGCCGGGGACCGCAGCTGAAGCCCTCTCACTCCTTGTGGGTTTGTCTCGGCCACCGCCAGCCACAGGAAGCAGGTTCCTTGCCTTATGCTCAGGGAGGAATGGAAGTATTTTTGTCGTGGAAAACAACTGTTTTTATAGAGGCCTGCACGATTCTGTGGAACATTACATAACCAGCCTGAGAGGCCTGGGAGGATGATCGTGTTCCCTCCGGCTGGCTGCAGGGCTGCGGCGTGTCCTGAGGCTTCTGTTCCTTCCTGATGTGACCCTGGGCCTCCTGTTCTGGCACCAGCAGGAGCCCAGGACCAGCCTCTGCATGCTGCCCGGCCAGCGCAGACCTTGCTGTGTCATCCAGCAGTCTCTCTCATTAGCATAGATTGTCATCTCTTTTAGGAAAGTATATAAACACACACCCCCAGGCGATAGAGAAAAAGAAAAAGTCAGTTTCAGGCAGCGAGAGTTTGATGCCGTCATCCTAGCAGCTCACCCCCTCACCCCTTCCCACTCACAGCTTTCACCTCACCAGGGGTCGGGCATGTGCCAGGATGAGGCGGTCTTGCCCTTACAAGCATGAAGTAACCAGAATACGTTAGAAATGCCTGATTGAAAATAAAAGGACGTGTTGATTTTGGCCCTACCTTATTAGGGAAGGTAAAGTTAATTGTATGCTTTGTGCCTTCTAATTCTGCTTAATACAGCACCTCACAGATAGGCAAAGAGATGTTGGCTTTTTTTGAGGTGGGGGATAACCATCGCCAACACTGAAACCTCAAGGTGGCTTTCCTGCTTATAGTTCCTTCCAAAGCTGAGCTTAAAGTTCTCAGCATCCCTGGCAAGGCTGATGAGGGATTGTTGTCTTGTTTCAGAGCCAGTGCAGGCCAAGACAGGCGATAAACTCTGGCCTGGATTATTGCCATGGTTCTGGCAAGAGCCTTGCACAGATGCAAGCAAAGCCCGAGCGTTTGCTTTCTAATGCCTAGCGCAGTTTGTTGTTCAATTTTTCATCCGATACAGCTAACATACCTTCAGGAAGGTGCTTCTTATCTCAGACAGGAGATGCCAGTGTAAAGATGGGATTGCTGCATGGTCTGGGGAGGACTTTTCGGTGGTGCATTTCTGCAGAGCCTGCTGAGCTTGTGCTGTGGCCTCCCTCCAGCCTTGGTGCATGTGGTGACATTCATTTTCGTGGGACACTTAGGCCTTACACAAAGAAAGCTGTTTCGCCTGGATCTGCTGGGAATCCAAGAGGGGGTTTATCTTAGAGCCCAAAGGGATCAGTGCAGCCACCCTTACCAAACAAAAAGCCATCAAGGCTACTTCTTGCTAGCGAGCCACTCAGGGTGGGCACCCAGGGGTGCACACCATGGATTGTGGGTCACCCCAGACCTGCTAGCACGTTGTGATCTGATAACGTACAGAAGGGCTTCCCTGGTGGCTCAGTGGGTAAAGAATCTGCCTGCAATGCAGGAGACTCAGGTTCAATCCCTGGATTGGGAATATCCCCTGAAGAAGGAAATGGCAACCCACCACAGTATTCTTGCCTGGAGCATCCCATGGACAGAGGAGCCTGGTGGGCTACAGTCCAACGGGTCGCAAAGAGTCGGACACAGCTGAGCACACACGCATTCATTCAGCGTACAGAAGGTGATGCAACTTCCGGCAACAGGTAAAGTTTGCCCTTGGCCAGAATTCTTATTGGCAGAGTTTTGCTGAAAAACTGTCTGCAATTCTGTTGTCCTGAATCCTGCAGCCAAGTGGTGCAGTTCGTGGGAGATACAAGATGTCAGGAAACAGCCATTGGATGAGGTCCACCATGGAACATGGAGCTGTTACTGGCTTTGGCAGAATAAGTAACTTTGCAGCCTGCTGTGTTCCAGGTGACCAACTGCAGCTCCCTGGGTATTTTAAAAAAGAATGTATCTGTAATCCAGGTCTGGAACCCCTACCCCACCCGCATTCTGTTGCAGTCCAGGTATTAAAGCTTGTGACCTTGTGCTGTTCGCTCAGCGGACAGCTTGTACCCCTTGTTTGTTCAGGGAAGTGACGTTACAGGATTTGATAGATTTCAGGTCATCCAGGAAATTGTCCAATCAGCAATTGTTGAATTAAATTTAAATGAGTGTATTAAAAAGCAGAGATATTACTTTGCCAACAAAGGTCTGCCTAGTCAAGGCTATGGGTTTTCCAGTAGTCATGTATGGATGTGAGAGTTGGACTGTGAAGAAAGCTGAGCCCCACAGAATTGATACTTTTGAATTGTGGTGCTGGAGAAGACTCTTGAGAGTCCCTTGGACTGCAAGGAGATCCAACCAGTCTTTCCTAAAGGAGAGCAGTCCTGGGTGTTCATTGGAAGGACTGATGCTGAGGCTGAAACTCCAATACTTCAGCCACCTCATGCGAAGAGTTGACTCATTGAAAAGACCCTGATGCTGGGAGGGGTTGGGGGCAGGAGGAGCAGGGGACAACGGAGGATGAGATGGCTGGATGACATCACCGATGCGATGTACATGAGTTTGAGTGAACTCCGGGAGTTGGTGATAAACAGGGAGGCCTGGCGTACTGCGATTCATGGGTTACAAAGAGTGGGACATGACTGAGCGACTGAACTGAACTGAAGTGAACTGAGCAGGCTAAAAATCCCAAGGCTGAGAAGTCTTTTATTTGGGGTGGGCATGTCACGTAACTCAGGGACCAGCTTCTAGCCAGAGAATAAACTTGTTTTACAGAATGCATCACACTGACCACGTTCGTCCCAAGAGGTCAGGGATGCTTCTGAGGCCTGATTGTCCTAGTTCATCTCTCTGAGTCTGGGTCACCGGTCTCTACTGATGCCTTCTGGATGAACCAAAGAACAACAGATGTCTTTCAATTGGGCGCAAGTTGTCTTTTAAAGGGACAGTGACACAAAAGAGCAGCCGGTCTCTTACCCTTGGAGAGCCAGGAAAGGGCAGTTGGGAGTTCAGGGCCAGGCTGAGGATGAAGGTGCAGTGACCGGAAAGCCTTGTCAATTTTAGGACCAGCTGCAATTCAGAAGCTGTGGGTCTGGCTTTAAGAAAATGGAGGGGACTTCCCTGTCCTTCCTGTGGTTAAGATTTGACCTTCCTATGCAGGGGATGCGGGTTCAGTCCCTGGCTGGGGAGTAAGATTCTACATGTCTCCAAAAAACATCCCACATCCCATGTGTCTCCAAAAAACCCAAACATAAAACAGAAACAGGATTGCGACACATTCAATAAAAAACTTTAAAAGTGGTCCATAAAAAACAAACAAAAAAACCCCAAGAAAATAAGAGATGTGAAGATCTTATTGCAGAGAACAGTTTTGTGAAATGAGGTGTTTATTTGCCTTACAAAAGTTTTCTTTCAGATACCCCAGATGTAGCCTGTCTAGAAGGAATTCAGTTTGGGGTTCTCCTCTGAAATTTCTAAAGTCTTCACAAAGCCAAGAGGTTATCTCTCTTGCCTGGATGGCTGTATGGGTATCCTGAATTCTTTTGACTCCCAGATCATATCTTGAAGTCCAGACCCCTCCAGGCCAACACAGAGGCTGTTGTCACCTGGCTTCTGCTGAATCCATCATCTGCACTTGTAGACCCTTTGTCCTGCGGCTCTTCTCCCTGGGGGTGGCCACTCCCCTGACTTTTTACTCTGTGCTTGCTTGGTCATCTCTGCTCATCCTTCAGTTCTCCAGTGAGACCGGTGCTGAGCACACTTTCCTGACCACGCTTTTCTGATCCCCTTCCTGGCTTTGGACTCGGTCCTGTCCTCACCACACATCCTCAGCTTCCTCACCTGGCACATAAGTGCAGCTCACTGTGCCTGCCTGGGGCTTGCCTCTCTTCCCGGGCTGGCTGCAGGTACCTGCAGAGGCCAGGTGACCTCCTCACTGGCCTGGTTTTCAGCACAGTTCTTAGACCTAACAGTCAGGTTTGTGGAATGAACGAGGATATAAGTATTTCTTTAAAATTGTTAACCTTTTCTAATATATATTAACAGCCAACTTGCAAATAAACCAACTGTGATGCAAATTCAGCTATCCTGATGGAGGGGTGTGTGTGTTTATAGATACCACATGTTAATTTTAGGTGTGTTCCAAGACTCAAGAATATTAGATCGCACTGTCCTTTTTGGAAAGTGGACTTGATGCTGTTACACATTCATAGATATCGGGGTCTCTGACAGACTCAATAGTAAGTGGTGCCCTCTTCTCCTGCCCAGGCTTTGATGGAATTGGGAGCTGTACACAAAGTAATAGTACAGGCCAAAATACTCATTTGTCACTGGTGGAGGTTAAGTTGGAGGCCTCAGCTTGGGGTGAAAACCGAGCGGTTCTGCTGAGAGAGTCTCAGGGTTAGGCCATGTCCCCGCAGAACATGGGACCCACCTGGGACCCTGGGTCTGGGGTAGCTGCTGCCCCATCTGATCAGCTGCTCCATCTCAGGAGGGGAAGAATTCCAGAGCCATATGGAAGAAGCCCTCCTCACTAACAGTGGGCTCCTTCCAAACTCTCCTTCCCTCTATCAATTGTTTTAATATCTTGAAAGAAAATGTTAGTCTCTGAGTTGTGTCCTACTCTTTAAAACCCCATGGACTGTAGCCTGCCAGGCTCCTCTGTCCATGGGATTCTCCAAGCAAGAATACTGGAGTGGGTTGCCCTGCCCTCCTCCAGGGGATCTTCCTGACCCAGGGATCGAACCCAGGTCTCCTGCATTGCAGGCAGATTTTTACCATCTGAGCCACCAGAGAAGCTCTTTTAATATCGTGTTTTTCCAAACAGATAAATAGGTGTTTGTTGAAATCAAATAGTAAAGCAGCATTCTCTTTCTCCATATGAACATAGCTACTTTTAGTTGACCCCAAAAAGAGGAAGCAAGCAATGTTTTTTATTTATTTGTTTTTGGCTGTGCTGGGTCTTCGTTGCTGTGCGCAGGCTATCTCTGGTTGGAGAGGCTTCTCTTGTTGGAGGGCGGGAGCTCTAGGCGCACCGGCTTAGTTGCTCCCCAGCATCTGAGATCTTCCCAGACCGGGGATCGAACCCATGTCCCCTGCAATTGCCCTCAGATTCTTAACCATTCACCCACCAGGGAAGACCAACAAGCAATGCTTTAACAGTTTATTTTTCTGGGACCAATTTTAAATGTTTCATGTTAGCATGATAAAGTTCAGTGACCGAAGAATTATGTTAGGCTCCTTCCTGGTTTGCGATTTGGGACCCAGCCGTGTTCTGCTTAGGTCCAGTGCTGAGTTAGAGTTACTTTTAGCAAGCCAGGCAGCAGTGGCTGTGGAAACAGAGAATTCATTCCACGTAGTAAATACGTGGGACAGTTTTCCCGGCGCCATGAGAATGTAGGAAGGCTGTTCCAAGGAATGCTGCTCACGTTCGGCGCTCTGCCATTAGGGAAGACAGGTGAGTAAGACAGAGAGAGGTGAATTCAGAACATCGCGCCGTGTTCTGGGGTTGTCTGAACGGAGCCTGCGTAGCTCTGCTTCCAAACTTGCCCCCTGACTGGCTGGAATCTGGTTGGTGTTAAGGAAGACCTTTCTGGCTTTTCTCCCCCGCTTCCTCTGTGTACAGGCACCTCCCTCACCCCTACCCCCAGCTTAAGACCTGGTGTTATAAGTAACTTTTCTTCATAAAGTTACTCTCTGAGAGCATCATTAGGGAATGAGAGCAGTTGTAAAGGCAGCAGTGAAACTTGCAGAGAGTGGAATGTGCCAGCCCCCGTGGAAGGCAGTGTGCACGTTTACAAGACTGAGTCAGTGCTGAGGTTGCTAGTATTTGAGGATCCATTCATAATGAAACCAGGATTTTTCCTTTGAATTTTTAAAAAGAATACAACTCAAATTTCAAATGTCTCTGAAAGTCAGATGTTCCTCTTTTATTTTGAGAGCATGTTATTTGAGGGAGGAAGAGGTCGTTGCTACACAAACTGAGTCTGATGGATGGAAATATATATGAACATAGTCCCTCCCCATCCCCCAGCCCCTCATGGAAAACTTATTTTAGACAGTGTATGTGAAAGTCAGGATTCTGACGACCCCTATTGTGGTGGGAGCACAATAGATTACTCTGGAAACCTCAAGCCCAGTTTGAGTTGGAGAGAATGAGATTAGTTAGCTTGCAGGGAGAGTGTCCAGGCCACCCGCCCTCTCTCCTTGATGAGGAAGGTGACAGCTGAAAAGAGCCAGGATCTGCCCTGTGGTAGCAGTGGCAGTTGAGCACAAAGAGTGGTGT
>SJYF01001114.1:726620-752935 GCA_006410515.1 Procapra przewalskii | reverse complement strand
TCTCTGTTCCAGGTGAAAGGCCATGACCCCCAGTTTCCAGGTAGGGTTCTGTTTGAACCATACTGTTACGACGTGTCACTTTTTCCAGTAAGGCTGTGTCTTTCTTTTGGCTCACTCTCCATACCAACATTGCTTCATGGATGTCGATATAACAGTTTATATGAAAACATTCTGCCTGAATGTTTTAAATGTGGGATTTATCTGTCATCTGGTCACGCAGCACTTGGTGTCATGCTGGTACAGGGTGTTGGGCTGGGTGGCGCTTGCTAGCTCCGGGCTGCCTGGCATTGTTTCGTTTAGCTGACAGTTTCTGTTTGTTGGTTGGTTTTTGCTTTGCATTTTCACTGTGCCAGGTACCTTGTTAGGCACAGTGAGAGAATATGAAATTGAATAACTTTCTCTGCTTTCTAGATCCTTAGTCTAGCAGGGGAACGACAACATGTAAATACGTAAGTAATGCTATTGGGTAGTGTTTGCCAGGATACAAAGTGGGTGAGAGCCATGGTCCCAGAGGTGGTAAGAACACAGGAAAGACTCATTGCCTGGAGATAAACTGTTCTTGCGGAATGCAGGGAAGTCTGTAGTGCCTGGGGTTTGGGGTAACCAGGGCTCAGTGGTAGTGAATGGAAATTCTTTTTTTTAAAAATATTTTACTTATTTATTTACTTGGCTGCACCAGGCCTTAGCTGCAGCACGCGAGATCTTTAGCTGTGGCATGTGGGATCTAGTTCCCTGACCAGGGATCGATCTCCGGCCCCCTGCATTGGACGTGCAGAGTCCTAACCACTGGACCACCAGGGAAATCCCTGGGATTGGAACTTCTGATTGAAGTCATAGTCTTGCAGGGTCTAGCGTCCTGTGGGGTTAGGAGAGTCAGTGGCATGCATATTGAAGAAACACACAAGAAGAATTTTGTAGACTCTATAGACTAAAAAAAAATTAGGCTTCCCTGGTGGCTCAGTCGATAAAGCGTCTGCCTGCAGTGTGGGAGACCAGGGTTCGATCCCTGGGTCGGGAAGATCCTCTGGAGAAGGAAATGGCAACCTACCCCAGTACCCTTGCCTGGAAAATCCCACAGACAGAAGAGCCTGGTATGCTATAGTCCGTGGGGTCACAAAGAGTCGGACACGACTGAGCAACTTCACTCACTTACTCAGACTAAAATTAAACACCTCGCCCTGGAGTATAGTATGTTGCTTCCACAGCTGAAAAGCTGACTAAACTCTCTGAGTCCCATATCTCACATTTAACAGGGACGTTGATAACCACGTCGTTGGACGTCCTACCCTAAGTCGAATGCCTCAAGCAGAGCCTGGACCGGAGCTGGCGTGCAGTGTGCTGTGTGCTCCTGTCCATTCTGTAAGCCTCCTGCGTCTGTTCAGTGGGCTTTTCCTCCAGCACCTCTGGTGGATTTCATGGCCACTGACCTTGCTGGCCTCTCAGCTCCTTCTGCCCTTTATCTTCATTTAGCGGTCGTCTTTAGTACTTGTTCGTCTTTTGCTGATGGAGCACAGGTGAACATTTACGTTTGTTGGATGGAGGATTTTCTCTCCGTTCTTCACTGTGGTCGTAGAATGCTCATATGTGTCTCTCTCGTATCTCTCTTGGGTATTCTGATTTCCTCCATTCTGTGCTCTTTGAAATTTGGTATCTGGATCTAAAAAATGGAAATGAAGTGGACTTTAAAAAATTATTTATTAATTTTATTTGGAGAATAATCACTTTGCAATACTGTGATGGTTTTTGCCATACATCCGTATGAATTGGCCATGAGGTATATATGTGTCCCCTCCATCCTGAATCCTTCTCCCCTGAAATGAACTTTTTAAAAGAAGCGTACTTTAAGTTTTTTGGGTACACAATCTTATTTGTTGCTTTGCAGACCTAAGCTGAGCCCCGTGTTCATTAGCTCAGAACCTTTCAGTCTTCTTCTATTTTTAAAACACTGTAGAAGAGACGGTAAAATGTTTTACGAAGCAGAAGTTCAAGATTCTCAAGTGTGATTGAAAATAACTCCTGGTGACACATCCTTTCTCTGGACTTTATCTTGTTCTGTCTCTGAACTATATACACTTCCCTGTCCAGTTTTTCCATACGGCATGAAGTTTGTGTCCCATTTATAGCCGCCTCTTAAGTGGCAGGGGTCATATTCCTGTTAGGGTCTGCAGCACTTGGAGCACATTTACAGAATTTATTTTCACCGGGTGCGTTAAAACGGTACTGTGGCCCTGCCTATCACTAAAGGGAGGGAAGGGAAGTTTTGGATTTCAGTCTTTCTTTTAAAAAGTAAGTGGAGGAACTTCCCTGGTCTCCACACTTCCTTTGCAGAGGGCCTGGGTTCGATCCCTGGTTGGGGGAACTAAAGACCCCACATACTATGGGGATGGCCAAAAAAGTAAAACTAAATTAAAAAAAAAAGTGAATGATGTTCACCAATTGGATATCTCTGCTTGAGCAACAGTGGCAGCCCCACCACCTACAAAAAGCCTTGGGGCCCCGACACTGACATTGGGCCAACGTTGAAATCGATGTGGAGGAGATTGGAGGGTCTACCGGCATAAGCCTTGATGATAGAGACTCGGTTTGGTTTAGTTCAGTTCATTCTTCTGTTGGACAGTGGTAAAGAATCCGCCTGCCAGGGCAGGAGATGCAGGTTTGATCCCTGGTTTGGGAAAATCCTCTGGAGAGGAAATGGCAACCCATTCCAGCATTCTTACCTGAAAAAATTCCAGGGACAGAGAAGTCTGGCAGGCTACAGTCCACGGGGTCATAAAGAGTTGGACACGACCGAGTGACCGAGACACACACATTCCTTGCTAGTTCCTAGAACAGGCCGAGTTATCAGCTTTAATCGCAGTCTGCACACAAAACATCGTTGAACAGCGCAGCGGACCCTGAATTCCTGAGGCCAGTACTTCAGCCTGAGCGCTTGTGCTATCTTTGGTTGGAATGTCGCGTCTGAGAAATCCCATGTTAGCTCCGCGGGGACCCTCCCATGTGGAGGCGATCCTTGACCTGTTGACAGTCCTCCGCTTTTACTTGGGCTAGTCTCTGCTTCAGAATGCTGCTCAAGGGCATCGTTGCCAGGGAAGCAGGTTTCCAGTTAATACCCTTGTGATGGATGAACACCCCCCACCCCCACCCCCTCATTCTTCTACAATGGAGAATTCACAGAATGGCTTCATTTAGAAATGGTTTTTGGTGTTTTCTAGGACTGAGACTGTGGTCCACTCTCCTGCTGTTCTGTCCTTTCATCCGTTCATTTATTTGGAATTCCCAAAGACCCAGTGGGCTAGTGGGTGCTTTTCGAATCTGGGGATTTTCTGTGAGGCTGATGTCATGGTCTAGAGCTTTACCCTTACATATGCTAATTATTAGCTTACACTGGCAGTTGGGGGGCTTTGTTGGAGGGCCTTGAAAAAGGTGGATTATACATGGCTGTCTTCTCTGCCTTGGAGATATTTCCCTTGAGAGCCTGTGTATGGCAGAGCAGTGGTGGGATCTGCGGACTGTGGCATGTGGTTAGAGCCAGTCTTTAGGACATGGGCGGAGTGGGGGTCTCCATGCTCGCCCTCGTCGGGGTGTTGAGTTTGGAGAGTGTTCTGTGGATTCTCTAGCCCCAGGTTAGCGCCAGGTTAGGGTCAGGGTCACTGTGGGTCAGATTACCTCCAGACTTGCCTCCAGGAATGCCTGCTTTCCAGATCTGGCCTACATACCGTAGGGGTGTGTTTTTGAGTCTAAACACTTTCCTGTTTACATTTGTCTTGGGGATACCACAGCTACAGGACGACACAGCACGTTTCTCTGAACAGTTTCTTTGTTCAGTTCAAGTGTCCCCTGTTTCCCTAGTACTAATGGGCACGTGCTCTGTGATTTAGAGCCTGAAAGAGAATTGGTGTTATATCTGACTTCGAAGTAAAAGCCTCTGCCAGAATTGACTAATGAGTATACGTCCATTTGTCTTGTTTTGGGCCACACCTCGGGGCATGCGGGATCGAGTCTTAACCACTGGCCTGCCAGGGAAGCCCCTGTGCCTCCATTTGTAAATGCAGTTTCTGGTTTAAATGACGTGCTTTTCTTTCATAGGCACTTACAATAAGGATGCAAGTCAAATACTTAATAGGGAGAGAAGAGAGGACTTTTGGTTTTGTTAATTACACACACTCGTGGATGGTCCGCAGCCTTGCTCATATAGACACTCATTGTTGGAAATTATTTCCCCATTGTTAGTTTAATAAAAATAAGTGAAACTTTTTTAGTCTGTTAGTTAAAATTAAACTGATAAACTCTGTGGAATTCCTGGGAACAACTTCCAGCTTATCCAGCTCGCTGTGACAGCCGCAGGGCCAGGGTGCACCCCAGACCTGCCTGGCTGCAGATACCGTTTCTAGAAACAAAAACATCCCTTCGTGTGCCGTAGTGTCAAAATATGTCTGCGATACGTAAATGGTGCACTCCTTGAAATGAGTAATTGTTTCATTCTTCATTAGACTAGCCTTCTTGCAAAAGCAAACTGCAGAGAACTTGAAGCAGTATCCTGAGAAAGAATAAAGGAAACTGATTCGAGGTAAGCTTTGTGGAAAGGGTTTTCCTATTGAAGTCTTCCTTATTTGAGAGGTTGGATTAAGGTAAATTTGTTAAAAATAGAACTTTGAATGTAAATATTCTATTTCATAATCCCTTCTTTTAGCAGAACCCCTTCCTGTGACTTTTCCTATGTGAGCCAGTCTCTCACTGGAACATATTTGTCTTGTTACTGACGTTCCAAAGCAATCTTGCCACTGATGTGCCTTATTTTACTTAGAGATTTCTCCTTCTTTTCTGACTTTCTCTGATAACTGCATTTAAATAATTTTTGCATTTGTTAACGTCTGTCACTCAGAAGTACAGACTGATCATCAAGATAGAAATTTAAAATCGAATATATCCATTTTGATCCTCAGTAGTTAGTCTGTTGGGGGAAAAAAAAACCCATATTCTCTAGAGGAGAAATTGAAAGCAGTGTTGTGGGAAGATGACTTGACTTTGTTCATCTTGCCTGCTTTGAGTGGATTGTAAGTTTCTTTAAGTCAGAGCTTTTGGTTTATGTATCCTTCACTGCTTGCCATGGGGCCTTGCCCATTCAGTTCAGTTCAGTTCAGTCGCTCAGTCGTGTCCGACTCCTTTGCCCATTAGTAAATGCTTAATGAATGCCCAATTTCAGGAATGAAGAGGTTACTGGAAGTTGGACTTTGTCGATGGCTTATCTGTTCTTAAGCAGAAAATTTTTATTGTGGTCACTCATTGATGGCTCCAGCTCCACAGTCAATGGAAATGTTATGTGTATGCTAGGAATTCAGAGTCTGGTAACAGAAAGAGGAAATATTCACAGAGGTCAACTTTTAAAATGAGTTTTATAGTTTAAGAGGATTTAAATGTATATATTCTCTAATATTCAAGAAAATTAGAGATACCAACGGACCGTTTTATGCAAAGATGGGCATAATAAAGGACAGAAATGGTATGGACCTAACAGAAACAGAAGATATTAAGAAGAGGTGTCAATAATACACAGAAGAACTATACGAAAAAGATCTTCATGACCCAGATAATCACAATGGTGTAATCACTCACCTAGAGCCAGACATCTTGGAATGGGAAGTCAAGTGGGCCTTAGGAGGCATCACTATGAACAAAGCTAGTGGAAGTGATGGAATTCCAGTTGAGCTATTTCAGATCCTAAAAGATGATGCTGTGAAAGTGCTTCACTCGATATGCTAGCAGATTTGGAAGACTCAGCAGTGGCCACAGGAGTGGAAAAGGTCAGTTTTCATTCCAGTCCCAAAGAAAGACAATGCCAAAGAATGCTCAAATTACTGCACAATTGCACTCATCTCACATGCTAGCAAAGTGATGCTCAAAATTCTCTAAGTCAGGCTTTAACAGTACACGAATTGTGAACTTCCAGTTGTTGAAGCTAGATTTAGAAAAAACAAAGGAACCAGAGATCAAATTGCCAACATCCACTGGATCATCAAAAAAGCAAGAGAGTTCCAGAAAAACACCTACTTCTGCTTTATTGACTATGCCAAAGCCTTTGACTGTGTGGATCACAACAAACTGTGGAAAGTTCTCCCAGAGATAGGAATACCAGACTACCTGACCTGCTTCTGAGAAATCTGTATGCAGGTCAGGAAGCAACAGTTAGATCTGGACATGGAACAACAGACTGGTTCCAAATCAGGAAAGGAGTATGCCAAGGCTGTATATTGTCACCGTGCTTATTTAACTTATATGCAGTGTACATCATGAGAAATGCCAGGCTGGATGAAGCACAAGCTTGAATCAAGATTGCCAGGAGAAATATCAATCACCTCAGATAATGCAGATGACACCACCCTTATGGCAGAAAGTGAAGAAGAACTAAAGAGCCTCTTGATGAAAGTGAAAGAGGAGAGTGAAAAAGTTGGCTTAAAACACAACACTCAGAAAACTAAGATCGTGCCATCTGGACTCATCACTTCATGGCAAATCGATGGGGAAACAATAGAAACAGTGACAGACTTTATTTTGGGGGGCTCCAAAATCACTGCACATGGTGACTGAAGCCATGAAATTAAAAGACGCTTGCTCTTTCAAAGAAAATCTGTGACCAACCTGGATAGCAGATATAAAAACAGAGACATTACTTTGCCAGCAAAGGTCCATTTAATCAAAGCTGTGGTTTCTGCAGTAGTCAAGTATAGATGGGAGAGTTGGACTATAAAGAAAGCTGAGCACTGAAGAATTGATGCTTTTGAACTGTGATACTGGAGAAGACTCTTGAGAGTCCCTTGGCCTGCAAGGAAATTGAACCAGTCCATCCTAAAGGAAATCAGTCCTGAATCTTCATTGGAAGGACTGATGCTGAAGCTGAAACTCCAATACTTTGGTCACCTGATGCAAAGAACTGACTCACTGGAAAAGACCTTGATGCTGGGAAAGATTGAAGGTGGGAGGAGAAGGGGGTGAGAAAGGATGAGATGGTTGGATGGCATCACCAACTCAATGGATATGAATCTGAGTAAGCTTTGAGAGTTGGTGATGGACATGGAAGCCTGCTGTGCTGCAGTCCAGGGGTTCGCAAAGAGTCAGACTTGACTGAGTGACTGAACTGAACTGATATATATATATATTATATATATTTGTAAGGGGAGGAAATAGCTTACCAGGTGGTACTAGTGGTAAAGAACCCACTTGCTAATGCAGAAGACTTAAGAGACCTGGTTTGATCCCTGGGAATGAAAGATCCCCTGGAGAAGGGCATGACAACCCACTCCAGTATTTTTGTCTGGAGAATCCCACGGACATAGGAGTCTGGCAGGCTGCAGTTTATGAGGTCACAGAGTCCAACTCAGCTGAAGTGACTTGGCATGTATACGTGCATGCTTGCAAGAAGAGGAAAACATCCGATAATTGCCAGAGAGGGGAAGAATGTAAGTACAGTAACCAGTAGGGCCCTCCCTGTGTCCCTGTCTGGGTGGGCTTCTCGCCCTGGGCAGTACGGCCACCTCCTGTCTGGAGCTGGGCCTGGGGTGAGGCGATGTACTCTTGTGTTGCCTGGAGCCTGTCACTTCCAGGAATTCACTTTCGATTTCATTGGTCCTGCCTCTTCCCCTCTTCTTTCTCCTGTTTTCTTCCCCTGACACCATTTCCTGGGGTAATCCATTTATTTATGCCTTCTTTTATACAGCAAATGCTTATGAAGTCAGTAAGAGCCACACTCTCTTGGTTTCAGCTTTGTACCTCAAGAGTCAAGAAAAACGTGATGTTATTTATAGGCATGTTGTTATTGATACTGATGAAAGCTTTTTTTTTTTTTTGATGTGGACCATTTTTAAAGTCTATTGAATTTGTTACAGTATTGCTTCCGTTTTATGTTTTGGTGTTTTGGCCTCCTGGCATGTGGTATCTCAGCTCCCTGAACAGGGATCTAACCTATACCCCTATACCCCTGTGTTGAAAAGTGAAGTCTTAACTACTGGACCACCAGGGAAGACCTTGAAAGCTATCTTTTAATCACTGATTCCTCTTGGTCAGGTACAGGGCTAAATACTGTTTCTAATCAAAACCCTTCTCTGACTTGAAAACCTGGAGCTTTCAAGATAAAGTTACAATTCCTTGACCTTGCTTTTAATGCTCAGTGCTTCTGCTAAATAGTCTTTCTAGCCATAGCTTTTACTGTTTGCTTAAACATGAATTGATTGCTCTGGCCAGACCTGTTTATCCATCACCCTCTGTGAGGCTTTGCCCAGCCTCCAGTATGCTGCCCTTTTTCTCTCTTTGAAGATAGAGTAGAACCATTGTTTGAGGCACCCTCCCATCTCCCCTGCGCCCTGGGCCCTGAGCCTCCTTCCTCTCACAGCTCGAGCTGTGAGGACCGCCCCCTCTCCAGCCTGGCACAGGGCCTGGTTTCCACCACTCGCTCAGGTGCCTGCTGCTCGGTGCCCTCGGTTTGTGGTATCAGTGCCTCATGGAGCAGTAAGCACACTACCAGCCATGCTCAGCATCCCTCTAGTCCTTGGATATTAAAGGTCTGAGCGACCCTCAGGTGTGTAGTGTTTCAGATCTCACCTTTTCATCTTGTAGGTGGAGAAAAATTTGTTCTAGGTCATTTAAAAAGCAGAACATATTCAAGGGGACAATGAGAGAAGAAATGAACTTAATTTTTTCTTTAGAGGGCCAAACACGAGCATCATATTATCTTATTGAATCTTCCTACCTGTCATACCACACCTTTTATTATTACTTTATGAATGGGGAGGCTGGCTCAAAGATTCAGGGTAGTTTCTCCAAGGCCACCCAGATAGTAGGTGGAGGGAAGAGGATTCCCCGTCCTTTCACGATGCTTGCTCTCTGAAGTCCTTGCAGTTTCCACTTGTCTTTGCCTGTCTCTCAGTTTTGTGTTTTTGTTTAGCTGGTCCTCATCTACACTCGCTGCTGTAAGCTGGAGCCTGATTAATTGATTTAACAACATCTCTTCCATGTTACCCTTCCCCCCCTTTTTCCTTTTCCTTCCTATTTCCAGATTCTTGATTTTTTTCCCTGAAATATATATATATATATATATAATTTTTTTTTCCGGCTGCACTGGGTCTTTGCTGCAGTGTGCAGGCTTTTCTCTAGTTGACACACAGGGACTTCTCATGTTGCAGCAGAAGGGCTTCTCAGTGTGGTGTGCAGGCGTCTCTGCTTGTGCACTGTGGGCTCTAGAGCCTGCAGGCTTTGTTGTACCGTGGCATGTGGGAGGGGTCTTATTTCCCTGACTGGGGATTGAACCTGAGTTCCCTGCATTAGAAAAGTGAAGTAAAACGTAAAAGTGTGAGTCGCTCAGTGGTGCCTGACTATTTCAACCCCATGGATGTAGCCCGCCAGGCCCCTCTGTCCTTGAAATTCTCCAGGCAAGAATACTGGAGCATGCTAGTCCCTTTTCCAGGGTATCTTCCTGAACCAAGGACTGAACCCTGGTCTGCTGCTTTGCAGGCAGATTCTTTACCATCTGAGCCACCAGGGAAGCCCTCCCTGCATTGGAAGGCAGACTCCCAACCACTGGACCCTCAGGGAAGTCCCATCCATGTTTTTGAATATTTTAAAGGACATTTTGAATATAGGCCCTTTTGTTTGTTGTTGTTTGTCTGTTTTAACCCATATACCTCTTGAGTTTTCTTGTCTGTATCACTTGCCCAGGTAGAGTTTGCCCAGCAGTGGGTTCTGTTTTCTGCATTACGAAGATGACAAGGGTGTTGGATTCCTTGAAATGAGACCAGCAGAGCTGTGACGGCAACTGATTTTGCTTGTAGCGGCAGCAACAATGACCACAATTATTAATGCTCAGAAAGGCAGAATCAGCTGTTTTTCTAAAATGTTTCTGTGCTTTGTGTAATGCTGTTGAACTGCTTTTCTGGTTGAAAACACTCCTGCTGTTAAGGATTATTTCTTGTCTAAATGAAGGTGCTGCACAGACTCTTGTGACCGGCAGTCCTGTTTGCTTGAGTGAAAGCTATCCTTGCCATTTCTATATTAGTTTGAAAATATAGAGGATAAAAATAACAAAAGAAAAGAAAGAAAAGGCATAGTAATTAAGGCTGATTTGTGGTAGATGGCGGGGTAGGAATGTTCATATTTAAAATACTGGGAAATGTAAATATTTGACTTGATATAGTGTGACCATACATTCTTCACTAGATTGTGATTATTTAAACCTTCTGTTGAGCTCTTAGGCAGATGGTCTTTTGAGTAATGAACACGCTTTTGAATACAGCAAGATGCCATTTGGTAAACTGATGAATTGGCATTATTAATATTTTATGCAACAAAAAACCCAATGTGAGAGTAGGTAGCTGCAGATCAAAAAATCCTGAACTCCATCTTATACATAGTTAAGAGTGTTCAGGCATTTCAACAGCTATTCTGTTTCTGTGAAGGAATGAAGAAAAGACTCATTATCACAGTTACCATTATCCAACTGTATTTACTAAGAGTCTGTGTGTGGCTGGGCCTCACAGTGACCCAGTCTGCCTTCCTCCTTGCAGGTTATTATGATAAGACAACAGGATGTAGTGAGTTAGGCACATAGGGAAACAAAATTAAAATGATAAAGAAGAACAACAAGAACAGTCAAGAAGAACAACAAAATAACTAATTATTTTCGTACATTTCAAGCTGAAAATGTAAGCTTGATCTTTAGCTTAAAAAAAAAACCAAAAAGGCTTAGTTTTTCTTCCCACGTTTGTGCCCAAGCCCCTTCCCCTTATCCCCTAGAATTTTAGACACGTGCAGGACCTCAGTGTTTTGTAATCATTAGGAAAAAAGTGTCCTATTTGAGTTTCCCAGATAATAGAAGCTCTCATCAAATACCATGCCCATCTTAAAATCACTTGGCATAGTTTTTTAAATGAATATCATCATGTTTGTTATAATTTATGAATACATTAGAAATTGACATGGATCCCTTTACTCAGATATCTGGGCTCTCAAGGGCATGTGCTTTCTTTTTAAGAAATAGTTTTGTTTTGCCTGTGCTGGGTCTTTGCTTCGGTGCACAGGCTCAGTAGTTGCGGCACATGGGCTTTGTTGCCCTGTGGCACGTGGGATCTTAGTTCCCTGACCAGGGACTGAATCCTCATCACCTGTGTTGGAAGGTGAATTCTCAACCATCGGACCACCAGGGAAGTCCTCAGCATCAGTTTTTCACTGTGTAGTTAGAGAATCCACTGCTTACTTGCTGCTGCTGCTAAGTTGCTTCAGTCATGTCCGACTCTGTGCAACCCCATAGACGGCAGCCCACCAGGCTCCCCTGTCCCTGGGATTCTCCAGGCAAGAACACTGGAGTGGGTTGCCATTTCCTTCTCCAATGCATGAAAGTGGAAAGTGAAAATGAAGTTGCTCAGTCGTGTCTGACCCTCAGCAACCCCATGGACTGCATCCGTCCATGGGATTTTCCAGGCAGGAGTACTAGAGTGGGGTGCCATTGCCTTCTCGATTGCTTACTTGAGAAGGATTTAAAAAGGCCAAGTCCTATCTTAGTATCATTATGAGAAGTTTTCATCTCATAGGAAACCTGGAAGGGTCTCTGGGCCTTCCTGGTCAAGAAACTATAAGGTTCTCTGAGACCTGCCCACACTCAGGTGCCTTCTGTGATTCCTTATAAACTGCAGTGGGCATGTGGCTAGCTGAGTGTTCTGTTCCTCTGCTGACGCTTAAAGTGCAGTTCCAGGGTTAAACACTGTGCCCAAACTGAGCATTTTCATACTGTCCAGGCTTATCTTCCAAAAAGAGTGTATTACTTTACCATGCTTCTGCCCAAGTAAAGAACCAAAAGCACCGAGTGTTGGCCGCCAGGATGTTAGATGAGGCTCCTCGTCTCTCCCCATGTCAGCTTACTTGCAATCCCGAGCAAATGCTATAAAACGAGGCAGGTAAGAGCTTAATCCAGTAGTGCAGCAAAACTGATTAAAGCACACTTCCATTCACGTTGAACCAACCTGGATCCAGCTAGATCCAGCCCCTGCATGGCCCAGACTCTGTCCCCTTTCCTGCCTCTGCACACTCCACTGCAGCCAATGCCCTGGCTTATTTAGCGCCTGGCCAAGGTATCGTGAGCGGCCCCGCGAGGACCTGGCTGGGTTGCCGACCAGACCAGTTCAGGGAGCTGGAATCCCGTGGGACAATGCGTTCCTGTCATCACCAGACCAGACAGAGAGGCCTGTCTGCGTCCCTCTCCCCACTGCCCCTGTGGGGCTTAGCTACACCTGCCCTACGCTAGATGCAGAGTGAATGTTTGCATTAATAATACATGGATGAAGTATGTCAGTTGAGCTGATCACTCTTGGGGGTTATGAAACAAATGTTTCATCCTCCTTAAGTCTTAATATTGTAGAAAGGCAAACGCCAAACAATATAGCTGTTCTGGCTTTTGTCCTGATTATGAGTTGAGGAAAGCATGCACAGGGTAGGAAGCAAATAGAGGTGGTGAGTGAGGCTGTTTGTTGTGTCTCTGAGAATATTTCCCGGGGAGGGGGGTGGCTCTTCAGCTGTGTTTGCTTATTCTACCAAACCCCAATCTTGTGAGCCTGCTGACAGGGCAGCTGCAGAAGGAAGCCATCCAGTTCTCAAATCTGTGGTTTACAGACTCTGTGAGCAACCTTGTGTGATTCAGGCTCTGCTTCCAGTGTATGTGTGATTATTAATAACAATATTCATACTAATATTTATTTTCCTTTGCTCTAGTAATTGCTCTGTAGAAAAGCTTGTCTGTAAAAAATGTATTGCATAATTACTTCTCTAGAACATTGGCTTCTTACTTACTCTTAGGAGGATTGAAAAGAACAGGGATCACATTTGGAGACCACCGGTCAAGTGCCAGGGCTCCCCAGGTGGCACTAGTAAAGAACCTGCCTGCCAGTGCAGGGGACGTAAGAGATGTGGGTTCAGTCCCTGGGTTGGTAAGATCCCCGGCAGGAGGGTATGGCTACCTACTCCAACGTTCTTGCCTGGAAAATCCCATGGACAGAGGAACCTGGCAGGCTACAGTCTGTGGGTCACAACGAGTCGGACACGACTAAGCGAGTAAGAACACACAGTTTGTGTCAGGCCCTCTTGCAGGCCATTCTTTGTGGCCTTTGCACAGCACAGATGTTAAACCGGCCACCGGCAGAGTAGTCTGTGCCTTCATCTGATTCCGTCAGCCACAGCCTTGCAGCTGCAAGATCTCGGCCAGATCTGTAGTGTTTTGGAGAAAACTGAATGAAGACTGAGGAATTTGAAAATGAAATGTGGACTGTTGGTTCATCACTTATCAACAGGAATTGTTTCAATAAACACTGTAGAAGGCCTCCAATAAACCTTGGTAATAATGTGGTTCAGATGATGGAGGTGCTGACACTCTTAGATCGATCTTTTTCATGGATTTTACTTTTCATCACGCTGCTCTGTCCACCCTCACCAAGTGATCCTCAGAACACATTTTGAAAATGAGAGTCTAGACACACATGACTAGAAAGAGACCTGTGATTCTGTCCCTTGCAGTGACTGACGGTCACGCAGTGACCCCTCATCCAGAAAGGCCTGTATCTTACAGGGGCTGTGTTCCCACACAGGGGTCACCTGGATGTGACTCTGAGAAGCTAGCTTCTTGCTAACCTGTGGATAGTAATCTCCTGTTGTTATTTATTCCAGTGATCCTGCATACAAAAATCTGTTTTCTTTTAGGCGAAGCGAGGCAAGGTTTGGGGCAAGAGTTTGTTTTATTGCTTATTTATTTAGCATTTTTTTTATTTGGAGAGATGTACTGCAATGGTCCCGAAGCATGTTTGGTGAGATGTTTTTCTCTTACTTCCCTTTCTTGTAGCATCTGGTGCCGTCAGCCTCTCGCCCATCCTCCCAGAGATGTATCACGCACATTCATGCAGATACTAATATTCTTTGCGTCTAGTGCTAAAATGGTAGCCTGTGAACAGTACCTTGCATCTCTAAGTATGTTTCTTAAATTCCTTAGCTTTATATAGAAGTTAAGTTGGTTTGGAAAAAGGCATTTGTTGCTCTTCTGTTTAAATAGTTCTGGAAGACCAGGTGAGACCAGAGTGACTGCCCTCTTGGCAGGCACCTGGCACTCCTGGGGGTGAGACAGACCTGGTGCCTGATGTGGCAACAAACCCTCAAGTCCAGGAAACATTTCTTGACTAACCAGCATTCTTACTCTCTCCTTGCCCATTGCCTCAGACACTGTATGATTCATTGGCACACTGACAGAAAGTTCCAGACCATTTCCCCCTCTTGCCCCTGCTCCTTGCCCCGGAGAACACACCTCACCCAGTGTGCCCTCGCCATTGCGGACTCCCCACTCATCTCTGGCCACGCTAGCCTCACACAGTCTATTGGCCCAAATTTACCCTGCAAGTGTATATGGTCCTTTATTGTCATCTGACTCATAGAAGTTAGACTGTGAGTTTGAGGACAGACACCCCAGCTTACGCGTTTTAGAGTCGGGTAGGGGGTGAGTGGTCGTTTCTCAGTAAACCGGTGTTGGAATCGAGAATCCTGTCTCTGAGCTGCTACAGAAGACTCTTCCTGAACATTTCTTGGGTCCCGGTGTGGCGTCTCCAGCCCCCAGCTTCCATGGCCCTTCCATGCACCTCCAGTGCACCCCTCCCTCTCCTGAGGTGCCCTGGTGGCGTCCTCTTTCTGGTCCCTCATCTCTGGCCTGTTTCTGCCTCCTGTGCTTCACTCAGCCACATGCTCATTCTTTCATTCAGCAGACAGCACATACCTTGTGATGGTCAGTTTAATATGTTGCCCTGGCTAGACTGTGTTCCCTGGTTAATCCAGTCAAGGGTGCTGGCCCAGAGCTGCTGAGTAGGTATTCTGTAGACGTGACCCACTTCTACAGTCTTAACTAAAAGAGACTTTAAGTAAAGAAGGTGATCTGGGCGGGCCCCATCCCATAGGTTCCAAGGCTTTCGGAGCCAACCCGAGGCTTTCTGGAGGAAGAATGCATTCTGTGTGTGGACTGCAGTCTCCCTTTGGCTCTGTCTCTCCAGTTTCCAGCCCATCCTTGGAATTCACACTTGCCAGGACCCACCCCACCCCCACCAGCTGCGTAAACCAGCTCCTGCCTTCCCTGCTTGTGTCTACACAGGCACTGATGATTCTCTTTCCCTGGTGGAACCTTGACTGATCTGCGGCTGGAGGCCTCCTTCAAGGAAATGTCCAGTCCTCCCGTATTCCTAACAGTCAGTCTCCATGGACTCACCACTGCCTGTGAAAGCACACAGCAGACATGAGATGCAGCCCTGGGCCATATGGCTTCAGCCTCCATGTTTTTTTTTTTTTTCTTTTTTAAAGGATTTTGTGTGTTTGTTTTGGCTGCACCACAAGGCATGTAAACTCTTAAACTCCAGTTCGCCAACCAGGGATCGAACCTGTGCTTCCCGCGTCGGAAGGCAGACTCGTACCACCTGACCGTCACTGAAGTCCAGTCGTCTCTCTTGAGAGCCCTGGTCCTCAGTGGCAGCCAGCCCCAGCCCTGGCCACGGCTCTGCTGCCCCGTCCTGCCTCGGGGCTGCCACCCGCTCCTGCCGCCCAGAAGGCGCCTCCTTTGTGTGAAGGAGGTTTCACTGCTTCTGAGCATCTCTCCCGACCAGCCCCATCTCTGTTTTCTCGAGGCAGTTTCCTTCCTGATGCTTCCTTAGTGCCATGCAGCCTGCCCTCCTAATACCCACAGCAATTCTGTAGAGCTCTTTGCCTGCCTCTCCCTTTACTGGACTACGTACTGTTTTGAGGGGCTGAGTTTTGTCTTCCAGAATGCCCACTGCCTGGCGTAGTCCCCGGGACAGACTGAGTGGAGTGACTTGTGGTCATTAGAGTGTCGTGCTTGGGGCTTTCTGTTACCCCACGAGGAGCAGGTTGAAGTGTGTTGGGTCACACCTGGTCACATCTGGCACCTTCCTGAGAGCCTAGCGTGGGGCTGTCTGGGGCCATGTGGCCAGTCCTGTCAATGATTGCTGGTTGGGCAGCCTCTGCCTTCCGCATCTCTCACCGACAAAGCAGCAGGTTCAAGTCACTGACTCTGCCAAGGAGGAGTGTGCCATGAAACCCTTTTGTTAAAGTAGATCAGAAGTGGTAAGTCGATGAGGGAGGGAATCTCAGAGTAAAAGTGATCTTTTAGACTTTCTCTCTTCTCCGGGCAAGAGTTGAGATGCTTTTTGAGTTGAGAGGGAAATCCTCGCAGGCAACAGTGAGGTCATGTTGTGGATCAGCTGGCGGCAGGGAGCCTGGGAGCCGCACCCCGTGATTTTCTAGTCTTCAGGAGCATGGGACTACTCCATGCTCCTTGCCTGGATCCCTTCAGCTTCTGTGAGCCCTGAGATTTAGACCTGGCTCTGGGTCTGCTGGCAGATCAGAAGGATTTTTTCATTTTTGTGATCTGAGAGTTCCTAACCAACCTGCGGTTGGCCACCTAAGGAGCATGGCTGCTGGTCTTCCTCCATCAGTGATACCAGAAAAAGGAGGGAAGACTGGAACCCCCACTGAGCCTGCAAATAGTTTATGTTCTGACACATCATCCGACACTTTGGCATCATAACTTTAGCTCTTAAAGGAAGCCAACAATCACTTATTAAAAGAAGTAATATGGCTGTTTATTGACATGGAAAGAAGTCATGGATATACTAATTGAAAAAAGAACACTATTGTGTCTATAGTATTTATATAACACTGCATCTGTAGTGTGGTGAAATTCTATTATTGTTACATTGTGAACATGTAAATCATTATTAGAAAACTAGAAGGACATCTTCATAATAGTTTTTCCTTTTTCTGGAAATTTTTTTTAGAAATAAGTCTCTTACTGTATCAGAGTCAAAAGGCATTGTGACGTCTCAATTTTGGGGGGAGGGAAGACAAGCGGTTAGAAGAAAATGGACAAAAATAAAAAGCCACAGCTTCTGTAAGGGCGGTGATCTTATGTATGATTACTGATTTTTCTGTCTGTTCCCATTTTTTTTTTAAAGGTAAGTAGATTACTCATGAAAAACCAAAGTCAACTGTGGTCCTCCTAGGGTACCTAGCTCCCACCTGAGCCTGTTAGATATCTGAGCTTTAATTTAAACTTTTGAATCACATGCCAAAATTAAATGAGAAATGTGTATGAGAAGTGAGAAGCTGGAAATCAGTTACACCGTTTGTGGCCCCAAATTCTCAGTGTTCCACTGCAGGGAGCTTTGTACCAGTGCATGCTTCTCGAATCCCTGGGTCGTCTGGTCAAAATCCCTGGGCTTAACAGTTGCTCCAGGCTTCTTGTGATGGTAATGCATGCTTGCAAGTGGAACTATCGCGGTTTTTTTGTTTTTCCGTTTTTAAGATTTATGTGTTTAATTTCTTGGCTGTGGTGGCTTTCTGTTGCTGTGCAGGCTTCTCTAGTTGCGATAAGCATGGGCTACTCTCTGGTTGCAGAGCACAGGCTGAAGGCACAGTGGCTTCAGTAGTTGGGGCTGGCGGGCTCCAGAGCATGGGCTCAGGAGTTGTGGCTCACAGGTTTAGTTGCTCCATGGCATAGGAGATCTTCCTGGACTAGGGACTGAATCAGTGCAAAGTTGATTCGTAACCGTTGGACCACCAGGAACTACCTTGTTGTAAAGTATGAGAGTTTGGAAAGGAGCTCACCGCCTTGTTGCTGGGTCTGGCCTGTGTACAGATGTGTGAGTCCTGATAATTTCTTTAAAAAGGGTGCACATGCTTACCCAGGGCAGAGGGCTCCACGCTCGCGTACAAGGAGTGGACACACTACAGCCTGAGAGAAAGGCGGCCAGTTTTAGGAGCTTTGTTTGATGGAGATAAGAGCCTGAGAATATTCCAGGCACTGGGGTGCGTTTGTCTCTTTTCCTTTAGGAAGACTTGGTACCACTGCTCTGGTTGTTATTAGGCGCCTTTTGATAGTGAAATAGGCTGACTCAGCAGGTGGGGATGTTTGCAGCTGTTGTTATGATTCCCACCATCATACTTCTTAACTGCATTGACCAAGCTTGTTTTATGTATGTCAGGGTAGATATTATTTTGGAGAAGTTAAGGTCATTATTGTCATGAAAGCACTTTTATATTTAGAAAAGAAATCATGTAAAACATTAAATCATATAAAACATTCCCTGTGTCCCAAGATGTCCCAGAGCGTGGAAACAGTTCAATGCCTCTTCCATGTAGACGAGGATAAAAATATAATTTTTATAGCAGAAAGAAGGAAGATTTGTGGAGGGGGCTGGGTTTACATAAATAAATGCAAATGCTTTTCTGTGTCCCTCTACATGTATGGCGGTGGTTTAGCTGCTAAGTCATGTCTGGCTCTTGTGACCCCATGGATTGTAGCCCTCCAGGCGCCTCTACCCGTGGGATTTTCCAGGCAAGAATTCAAGTGGATAGCCATTCCCTTGTCCAGTGGCTCTTCCTCACCCAGGAATTGAACCCAGGTCTCCTGCCTTGCAGGTGGTCTCTTTACTTACTGAGCCACCAGGAAAGCCTGTGAAGTGAAGTGAAGTGAAGTCGCATAGTCGTGTCCAACTCTTTGCAACCCCATGGACTGTAGCCTACAAGGCTCTTCTGTCCATGGAATTTTCCAGACAAGAGTACTAGAGTGGGTTGCCATTTTTTCCTCCAGGGGATCTTTCCGACCCAGGGATTGAACCCGGGTTTCCTGCATTGCAGGCAGACACTTCACTGTCTGAGCCACCAGGGAAGCTCTATGGCCATATGTAAAACATTTGTTAGGAAAATATTAATGGCAAAGTTAGAAATTCCAATCTTCTGAAGCTTCAATTATTTTATATCGTGATGAAAAATATCTTTCAGGAAATCATTTGAGTTATGCTTATTATATACGGTACATTTTTCTCTTGTTAATTGGGTAGACCTCAGGTGAAAACGGAAGGGGGCTGCCGTGGCTTTGCCGTGGTCTCTCCAGTCTGGTTGCCCAGCAGCTGATTGCAGGCCTGCCTTCGGATGCAGTGGCAGTTGGCCATTGCTGGACAGAGATCCTGGGGAGGGCTGCCGCAAGCTGAGCGAGTGTCCTGGAGGAGCGCACGTTTATGAAATGTACTTAAAACAGCTTCTTGCAGATTCTTGGAAAACATAGCTGTTTTGCTGTCGCCAAGGGAATTAGGAGGTGGCAAAGCCTGATTTTTGTCATGTGCAAATGCCAGTGTGTACAAACAGGTCTGTCCTGTTCTCAGCCCTGGGTGGTTTGCATAGACTTTGGGAGGACTACTTGTGAGTAGGAGAAAGGGGCAGTTCCTGGGGGGCTCAGCGGCTTCCTGGAAATGAGGTGGCTATGCCCAGACCACCAGACACTGGCTTGATCATCTCCTAGTTGTGTGATCTTAGCTACTTTTTTGCTTTTGATCTGTTTCTTCCTTTGTACACATGATGTTAATTTTTTCTGCATCAGATTGCTGTGTGAATTAAATGAGACACCTTGATAGGACTTACCATAGATGGGAGGTAACTGTGTCTTTTTTCCCATCCCTCTGTGCGATTTGGCTCAAGTTCCTTTGACTGATACTCTCTGGCTTCTTGGATAGCCAGGAATGCTGTAGATTGGGGTTGGGGTTGGGTTGTTGCGGCTCCTGATAGCCATGCTGAGAAATTTGCATTCGATCTGTGGCAAAGGGAAACAACCAGAGATTTTAATAAGTTCTGAAGGACTGTGGTGATCAGATATGTGCTTCATGAAGGTTATTCTCGTCCTGTGTTTATTATCAGAGGTTGATGCATTTTAGAACTTTAAGACAAAATAATTACGAACCATACATAAGAGAACTTCTTTAAAGGTGCACTTTGCTTCCAGTCATCATATGATTAGACCTACTAGAGATGAATAATTTCTAATGGATGAAATGCCCACACTTTCAAGCATGTTCAGTTCAGTTCAGTTGCTCAGTCGTGTCCGACTCTTTGCAACGCCATGAATTGCAGCACGCCTGGCCTCCCTGTTCATCACCAACTTCCGGAGTTCACTCAGACTTACATCCATCAGGTCAGTGATGCCATCCAGCCATCTCATCCTCGGTTGTCCCCTTCTCCTCCTGCCCCCAATCCCTCCCAGCATCAGAGTCTTTTCCAATGAGTCAACTCTTTGCACGAGGTGGCCAAAGTACTAGAGTTTCAGCTTCAGCATCATTCCCTCCAAAGGAATCCCAGGGCTGATCTCCTTCAGAATGGACTGTTGGATCTCCTTGCAGTCCAAGGGACTCTCAAGAGTCTTCTCCAACACCACAGTTCAAAAGCATTAATTCTTCAGCGCTCAGCTTTCTTCACAGTCCAACTCTCACATCCATGCATGACCACAGGAAAAACCATAGCCTTGACTAAATGGACCACACATGATATAGGTTTAAATTTGAATTAGTTAAAACTGCAGAATCTGTATTTACATTGCATATCTTTGAAATGATCTGATTACAGCTTAACTCGCTATAAAATGAAATTTACTCTTTTTAAGCAGTAGAAAAAGTAAAAATGTTAGTGGCTCAGTCATATTCTATTCTTTGTGACTCCGTGGACTATAGCCCACCAGACTCCTCTGTCCATGGAATTGTCCAGGCAGGACCACTGGAGTGGATAGCCATTCCCTTCTCCAGGGGATCTTCCCAGTCCAGGGAGTGAACCCAGGTCTTCTGCATTTCAGGCAGATTCTTTACTGTCTGAGCCACTTTCCCACGATGATGTAAGTAAGCGGTAGCAGTGCTATTTATATTTATCATAATAGCTTTAAATGATCACATCTTTGGTGTTTTTTTTTTTTTTTCTGGCTGCGTCATTCAGTACATAGTATCTTCATTCCCCAACCAGGGATTGAACCAGGGTCCCCTGAATTGGAAGTGCTGAATTCTAACCACTGGACTGCCAGGAAATTCCCAAGTTACTACATCTTTAACTACAAATGCTAAATATTCAGAGGGTATTTTCTTAGATTCAACATGATTTTTAAAAAGGAATGACAGCATTTTGTGTTGTCTGTTATGGGTCTGGGTAGGCGTTTTTTAAACAATAAACAGAAATAGAGATTAGAGGCTCAGCTGAAGCCTGCACATTCCTTCCCTGCCCCATTTGCTTTTTGTTTATCTGTAGTATCAAGGTTGTCTTTCCTCCAGGTCAAGCAGATGGACTGTACTTAGATAGGAAGTGATCCTGGTGATAGCTTATTTGTGAGGTACAGTGAAGACTGGTTTCTCAAAGTGTTAATGTGATTTTCTTTCACAATTTCTTTGGTTTTTGAAATTTTCCTCTTCCCTTCTACATTCTTTTGGTTGGTCTAATAATCAAATTGACATAAGAGAGATTAACAGGAGAAAAACTAATTTCATACACAGAGGCCCCATAGGTATGGGACCTAGCGAGTGACCAAAACAAGCTGTTTACATGTCTTTTTATTTTATTGTTTTAAATTGAACTGGGGTGTAGTTTACTTACAATAGTGTGATAATTTCTACTGTACAGCAAAGTGACTCCGTCATATAGGTATAAATATATTCTTTTTCATATTCTTTTCCATTATAGCTTATTATAGGATATTGAATATAGTTCCCTATGCTATACAGGGAACTGTTTATCCTTCCTATATGTACTACTTTGCTTCTGCTCACCCCAAACTACCAATCCTTTCTTCCTCCACTCCCTTCCCCCTTGGCCAAGTCTGTTCTCTGTGTTTGTGAGTCTGTGTTTCATGGACATGTTTGATTTGTGTCGTAATTTAGATTCCACATATAAGTGATATCATATAGTATTTGTCTTTCTTTGGCTGACTTCGCTTAGTACGATAATCTCTAGGGCCATTTATATTGCTGCAAATGTACATGCCTTTTTAGACAAACAATTATTTGTGAAGGTTTGACAGAACAAAAAGAGTCTAGTCTTGGAGCAGCAGATTAATGAAGAAGTAGCACAGTTGTTTATGCAGCTTCCTCTGCCCGAGTTCCCGCTCTCCAGCGATAAGGATGCCCTCCATCCTCCGGGCACAGGGAGGATGTTTCCCATGGGAGCTTTGTTTCTTGCTTTCCGGGGGACAAAGGAGGGTCAGAGTGTCCTTCTTGCACTGGCTGTTTCTCAAATAACTTTAATTCAAAATAATAAAATGCCAAAGTGACATTTTGGGGGGCAGCCTGCCCTAAACTTCATCAGTGTCAATTAGAAGCATCAAAGGAGCAGGTAAATTGATGGAAGAATAAAGACTAAATCCTGCAGAACACTTTTATTGTCTAAGAGTTATTGTGTTAACTTACTACTTTAATACATAGATTCAGATACAGGCTAGAAAATAATTTAGGGGTTGTCCACTGTCAGTAAACCTGATAGTGTTTTAGATGAAGGAAAAAAAATCAATTATTGATATCATTTCTTAAAGAAACTCTTACTGGCACTGGGATCTTAGAATGCAGGAAGCTGTTAGGGGTTTTCCATGTTCAGATGTGTTCTGGTTAAGCTTATCTGGTAGGCTTCAGAGCTGTTTTCTTGGAACTCTTTTGTGTATCAGCAGAGACACCCTGATTGGCTTCTGTCCTTATATTTCTTTTCCCTGTTCCCTTAGGGTCCTCGGCCTGTGGGGTTTTTGTCTGCAGAGAGGGAACAGGTGGTGTCTGAAGCAGCAGTGCAGGGGTGCAGCTGCGCGTATGAAAGTGTGGAAGAGGATTCAAGGGAATTTAGACTCCTATGTGATGTGTATTTCGTTGCTCTCTGGCTCTCCCAGTGGGTGCTGTTGATATGACCTTGTGAGTTACGGGGAGAAAAGAGGCTGATGCCATGGACTGCCCAGCTCCAGCCTTGGCACTGGGGCTTGGCTGGGCTTTTTCTGCCATGGCGCACCCAGGGAGCATGTGCAAGCCTTCAGGGGCACCACGTGTCTCCAAGTCGGTCCTCCTTGGGCCTTCCCCTCTGCACAAAAACAGCAGTTCATCACAGAACCCGGTAGAATCAAGGCAGTTCTGGTTGCCAGGTCACTGGGGCCTTCT
Source organism: Procapra przewalskii (assembly GCA_006410515.1). Lineage (NCBI taxonomy): Eukaryota > Metazoa > Chordata > Mammalia > Artiodactyla > Bovidae > Procapra > Procapra przewalskii. The sequence continues at coordinate 729,926 of SJYF01001114.1, read as the reverse complement.
GATGGCTGAGCACCATCCTCAGGCTCCTGGTGGGTGGACGTGGGGCCCCAGGGTTCAGCCCCCGGCCTCCAGCTCTACTTCCAGAAGGCTGCGGATGGGGCATGCAGAGCTAAGGAAGAGCTGCTCCCTCAGTCCTTTCAGCTTCTCTCCCGCACGTGGAGTGAGAGTGTTCTGCCCTCTGTCCAGCTCAGGGTTGAGCGCAGTGAGACACAGTCTTTCTAAGGTTATGGTTCAAGGCTAAGGCCATCTGGGCCCTGATTACCTCCGTGGAGTACTGAATCGCCCAAGAAGTTCCTTCCTAAGTAGTACAGAAGGGAAGTCTCTTTTTCGGCCCTCGCCGCTCCTCATAAAAGGGCTTTCTGAGTTCAGCATGACTAAGGAATCCACTTCATTTCCACCTCATCTATTCAATGAGGAAGTTAAACTGAGATTGACTGTTCTGGCCTCATGTTTGACGAGACCCTCAACCTCAGCATCTTTTCACCCCTGGATGGAGGACTGGGAGGGACTCTTTTTGAACCCTCAAGGCCTTGCTTGAGAAGTCAGCTGGTCACCCTGAACCGAGAGATATGATTCATAGCTGGGACCTCCGTCCAGGGCTTCTGCTGCCTTCCTTACAGTGACAAACACAGCAGAGGGCTGGAGACTGCAAACCGAAGTTGCCAAATGGACGGGCGGCCTGTCTGCTCTGCAGAGGAGCCCAGGAGGAGGGGCGGCTCCTTCCTGGGTGCCATAGACAGACTGTGTAGCTAGCATTCGCATCCAAGGCCAGACAGGTTTAGGATGCATTGAAAGCAATGCAGACAAAACTCGTATCCCTGGAGTATCTGTCCCTGGTCTGGGTAGATGACAAAACTAGGACAAATTACTTCATATTCTACACGTTGCAGATTTAAATACCAAGGTTAGATTTTGTCTTTCTCATGCCTGGTGAGTCAGCCCGCCCACTATGGCATTCTCAGTGGACTGGTAAAGTGAGTCAGGGAGAGGTTGAGCTCTCTACCCCGAATGTAGGCACCCCCTGGGTCTCATTCCTTTGTGACCCCATGGACTGGAACCCACCAGGCTCCTCTGTGTATGGGGTTTCCCAGGCAAAAATACTGGAGTGAGTTGCTGTTTCCTTCTCCAGGGGATCTTCTCAACCCAGGAATCAAACCCACATCTCCTGTGTCTCCTTTATCGGCAGGCAGATGTTTTACCGCTGAGCCTCAGCCCCTCTAAGGGCCACCGAGCTCTGGAAATAGCTTTTTCTTCTCAGGTGTGTGTGTGTGATATGAGTGTATGTGTACCTTCTGGGGTTTATGTGCAGTGGCAGCACACTACATGTAAGGGATTTCAAGTTTATACAGAATAGATATGAGCCTAAGGAAAGCGCTGACAGATTTTTCTAGAGTCATTCTCTTTGTCTGGGCAGCTTGACACCAGCAGGATTAGATGCTGAGTTTTAGGTTGTGCTGGTTGAGTACCACTGGTGGAAAGTGGCTGTGGGTTTTTTGGAGAGGCGGTCTGTGCTTCCCGGAGGCGTGTTCCCCTGGAAGAAGGTGCTTTTAGGAGCAGAAATTGCCGTGACAGCGGCGCTCCTCTTCTGAGTCATTCTCTAGGTGTGAGCCCTTACTCAGGCCAGCTCCTCCCCTCCGCCACCTTTGAGAAGGGGGTGTCAGGGTGTGGGGTTCAGAGATGGGCCCGGGCCACGCTAGGCTGGCTGTGCTAGAAACAGCCGGGACCTCCTCGGGGCCCCTTCCTCTTCGCTTCCGCCGGGGATGTGCTAGAAACAGCCGGGACCTCCTCGGGGCCCCTTCCTCTTCCTCCCCAGCTGTGGAGTCTGTCCTGTTACCCTCATGGCAGACAGGTATGCCAAGCCCTTCCTGGCGACCGGTGCTGGAGTGGAGTGTTTGAGCTCACACTGTTGGCCGTGATGTTGCTGAGACTTTTTGTGATTCGTATTTAGCAAGTGTTAATGAGGCCTTCCCTGGTGGCTCAGGGAATCTGAGCCTGCCACGCAGGAGACCAGTGGGTTTGGTCCCTGGGTCAGGAAGATCCCCTGGAGAAGGAAACGGCAGCCCGCTCCAGTGTCCTTGCCTAGAAAGTCCCATGGACAGAGGAGCCTGACGGGCTCCGTTCCATGGGGTCGCAACTGTCAGATGTGACTTAATGGCTGAACTAACACCCGCAATGGGGCTTGAAGCCAGCATTACGTCATTGATGGGGATACAGGAGACTGTCGCCGATAACTTCAATGAAACTTCACTAAAAAGGTTACACCCAGAATATTTTGGCCATATTTTTGCCAGGGTGGCTTTAATGAAACCACTTTTTTTTTTAGAGGTAGCTTGTCACATGTTCGGTGAGTGTCAGGCTCAGGAGGAAACTGAACTGAGGACTGTTGAACTCATCGCTCAGGGGAAGCACTGTTCTGAGGTCCGTTTGCATCGCCAGGTTTAATCTTCAGGTCAGTTCTGTCATTACCTCCGTTTTACAGATGAGAAAACTGAAGCTCAAAAACTTCAGTTACGTGCCTAAGTCACACCGTCAGTGACTGCACGGCTGGAGGTCTAACCTCTGCTGACTCCACAGCCATTCTTACACAAAATCTCCTGTCAAACAAGGATGGTGGGCAGAAATATTAAGTTTTAGGAATTTTTAAGTCAGGAAAATTAAAGATGTTCCTAGTTCAGGAAGTATCCTGGTTGACTTCATGTTTTTTATCTGAATGTCAGTATATGTTTAATATAGGAACTATGAAAAGAAGGATGAGGGCTTCCCAGGTGGCGCTAGCGATAAAGAACCCGCCTGCCAGTGCAGGAGACACAAGAGACTCGAGTTTGATCCCGGGGTCAGGAAGATCCCCTGGAGGAGGGCAAGGCAACCCACTCTGGTATGCTTGCCCAGAAAATCCCATGGAAAGAGGAGCCTCGTGGGCTAGAGTCCATGGGGTCAAAAAGGGTTGTACACGACTGAAGTGACTTACATGAGCACAGAGACCGGTGGATTGCTACTTTTGTTCTTTTTAAGCAACTAAAGGGTTTTTCTTGTCATATTATTGGTTTCATCTTGTGTTTGTCTACACATGGGTATTTCTTAATTTTATTGATCAAAATAGGATTTGCTCCAAGAAACAGAAGCTTCTAAAATTACAAATTGCTTGGTACCACCGTACTAACTTCCAGTGAATATTAAAGCACGGTCTTTAGAATGCTAACATTTAAGCCGTTAGATCTTTAGAGACGCGCACACAAGAGAGACTGGTTTCTTTCTAATGTTTCCATCTATGTCACTTTACCTATTGCTTCTGTCAGTCAGCTCAGG
>SJYF01001114.1:698765-726603 GCA_006410515.1 Procapra przewalskii | reverse complement strand
TTTAAGGCAAAAGAGCTTTTTATTTCATTTGTTAAAGCGCAATCACTCACAGGAATATTGCAGTTATGAGAGAAGGGACTTAGGTCTTAGGTTTAGGGGTTTGTTTTGATAACTTTTCCTAGTCTGCATAAGGTTTTTATCAGTGTTGTGAGCTATCAGTCCAACGACTTGTTTGTTTTGTAGCTCAATTCCTCTGAGGTTTGACTCTTGCTTTCAGTCTCTGCGTTTTTGTGACTGGCATTGAGTGCCGTTCAAAGTGGAGTGCAAGGAGCGTTTCTTTACAAGCTGTGACCGAGACGTGGTGGGGAGGGGCTTTGTTTTCGTCCCTTAGATCTAGTTCATGGTGTCGACCATCGTGAACTCCTTGCTGTTAAGTTGGATTCCCTTCAGTTTTCCTCAAAGAATCTTCTGTATGTGAAAACCATCCTCGTGTGTAAGGAACTGGTAAGGACGTCTTACTTCCCGAGTACTGGGGCAGAGCCGTGAAACCATCCTCGGGTGTAAGGAACTGGTAAGGATGTCTTGCTTCCCGAGTACTGGGGCAGAGCTGTGAAAACCATCCTCGGGTGTAAGGAACTGGTAAGGACCCCTTGCTTCCCGAGTACTGGGGCAGAGCCGTGAAACCATCCTCGGGTGTAAGGAACTGGTAAGGATGTCTTGCTTCCCGAGTACTGGGGCAGAGCCGTGAAACCATCCTCGGGTGTAAGGAACTGGTAAGGATGTCTTGCTTCCCGAGTACTGGGGCAGAGCTGTGAAAACCATCCTCGGGTGTAAGGAATTGGTAAGGACCCCTTGCTTCCCGAGTACTGAGGCAGAACCGTGTTGCCAGTGCTGATGAGGGTGATGGTCGGGAGCCCAGCAACAGGAGCTAGAGGGCGGCACCAGGTTCCTGGGTCCCGTCACGCGGTTTTCTCCCCTTTCCAGCCCCCATCTCTCCGATGGAGGTCTGTGCTCTGGGTCTGGAGAGCGCCGGCCTCATCCGCAGGTCCAGGCAGCGTGTGTGTGCCCTTAGCCTTGGCTCCCGTCACACGCTGGGTGTGAGTGTCCGAGCGTTCTCTCGTGCTGGAGCTGCAGAGCATGTGCCTCGGGGAGGACACTCAGCACTGTGGTATTTGTAACTCTGAATGTTAAACCGCTTTTACGTGGAGTGTGCCTCCCTTATTTTTCTGCTTTAATGTGTGTAAAACTAGGCCTTCCCAGGGGGCACTAGTGGTAAAGAAGCCATGTGCCAATGAGATTCGGGTTTGATCCCTGGGTTGGGAAGATCCCCTGGAGGAGGGCATGGCAACCTGCTCCAGGATTCTTGCCTGGAGACTCCCATGGACAGAGGAGCCTGGCAGCCTCTGGTCCGTGATGACTGAAGCGACTTAGCACGCACACATGTATAAAACTGGTAACCCTGATAAAAATGACTAGTAGAGGTTTTGTTATTGTTGCTTTTTAATCTTTGTAATGCACACAGTGCAGAGTGCTTGGAAAAGAACTGTCGCGATGATGTGGTGCTGAATTCCTTACTACGAGGGGTGTGTTTGATGCCAAGAGTCGTGACTGGCATCTGGCAGCACTGGGCCACTGTTTCATGGTGCATGATATACCTAGCAGCAGTTTTGTTTTGTTTTTTTAAGAATGAGAAAATTTGCAATTGAAGAATACGTTATAGAGTTTTATTTTTTGTTTTGCTTTAGACAAACTTTCAGACATTTGGTTTGCAGAAAGCTGTGATTTTGGTTTTGTAGTGAAACCGTTTTGCCAATGAAGAGCATTAACATGCAGACTTCTGCTCATGTCATATTTCAGACTAAAGATGTTTTACAGTCAAACCAGAAAAATGTGAAAATAGAGATTTATAATAGAAATGTTGATTCGATTTGAGCCGAAGCCAAACGTACATGAAGGAAAATTAGATTAAACAGTAGATGTTTAGAGAGACTTTAAATTATGACAGCTTTAACAAAACACATGCTGTGGATGTTTCCCAGGCTCTGGGAGTCCTCTCTCTGGCAGTTTTGGAACCTAGCTTCTTGATTTTATAGCCATTTATTAAATTCTTTTATCTTTCTTTGGACTACGGACTCACAACTTACAGCTTAGAGTCTGGTGATCAGGAACTCTTATCGGACACATTCCTGTAGGATCAAACCCTGGTGTTGTCAGTGGAAGTAATTCCCTCCTGTCATATCATATTATATTTTTAAAGGTCAATTGCCATTTTAGTGTATGGGTATAAAGCTACCAGTTACAACTGATTTATTCCATTTGTCAAAGCTCAGCAGATACTCTATGCAACTAATTTATTTTCATATACTATTCAGATGTGGGGAAGTTCTTGACATTGTAAGAAGGTGGAAGCTGGGTTGGGGAGCATGGAAGGGGAGGGTTCATTGAGTGGTTGCATGTAGATGCTGGAACAAAGGGTCTTCTTTCTGAAAGATCCACAGCCCTGGCCTCTGCTCTACCAGATGAGCAAGACCCCTCTGTGGTGGTGATAGCCAAGCCTGATGCCAGCCTCTGGGGTCAGTGCAGATGGGGTGTGCTGTTGGCTCTTCCTCATCAGATGCATGATTTGCAAATACTTTCTCTCATTCCTGGATTGCCTTTTTCCATCAGTCTGCTGGTAGTGTCCTTTGATGCCCAAACGTTTTTGGTTCTGATAAAGTCCAACTTCATAATTTTGCTTTCATTGCCTCTTTTGATGTCCTATCCAAGAAATGGCTACATCTAGTGCTGTGAAAATTTTGACTTGTGTTTCCTTTGAAATTCTGTGAATTTTGTAGCTCTGGCTCGTAATGTTTCTGCCTCACATCCATTTTGAGTTAATTTGGGTGTATGGTGTGAGGTAAGGATGTGCATTCCTTTGCCTGTGGGTGTCCAGTTGTCCAGCACCATTTGCTGAGGAGACTCTGCTTTCCCTCTTGAAAGTCTTCCTCTTGAGAGGTCATAGGACCCATACATGAGGGTTTATTTCTGGATTCTGTATCTGGTCTGTGGAGCCACGTGTCTTTCTACCAGAACCACACTGTATTGATTATTGCAGCTTTGTAGTAAGTTTTGAAATTGTATCAATACGAGAGCCCTCCAGCTTTCTTTTTCTTCAGGAAGAACAAGAGGCTATTTGAGGTCCCTTGAGATGCTGTATGAATTTCAGGATGGATTTTTCTAATCACAGAGCACATCATGGGGATTTAGGTAGGGACTGAGTTATATCTTTAGGTCACATTGGGTAGAATTGATATTTTAACAATATTAAGTTGTCCAGTCTATGCACATTGCATGTCTGTTTATTTCAATCATATACTTTTAAATGTGTATTCTTTTTTGGCAGTAGTGCAGATTTGGGTGCAGTCAGGCGGACATGGCTAGACTCTTGCTCTGCCGCACTTACCACGTTGACATCAGGTGGATCTCTTTGGGGTCTCAGTGCTGTGGCTTCCTCTTCTTTAAGTGTAAGTCGTGTGAATACTTGCATATTGGGTATCAAGGGTCTAGCCGAGTGTGTGTGACATCGTTCCCCTGTCTTTGCGCCTCTGCCCACCGTGGCCATCTGTACGTGCACCAGCTTTGTCCTCTCTTCTGCCCACCACTTTGCCTGTTCTTCTCCTGTTTTAGGCTGGACACTGACCCCTGGACACCTAACTCTGATTTAAAACTTGCTTTCATTCTTTAGCTTTCTGTCGAGGTCATTCCCTGCCGCGCTCTTTGGTGTGTAGGCCTGGACCAGCTAGGATCCAGCCCTTGGAGAAGTATGGACTTGGGTGAATGTCATCACTGTAGAGAATGTGTGGGTGGCTTTGAAAGGCAGCCACTAACACTGCTTTTGAATTAATGGTTTAATAACACCGCATGCTTGTGTCATGTTTTAGATTTTGCAAAGTGCTTTCCTACCCCATGGCTCTCGAAGATGAATCAACATGAAACGTCTGAGGAACTTGTGAAAAACAGTCTAGGGGCCCCACGCCCAACTGCGTGAGTCACAGTTCTAGGAGAGTGGCTAAAGGATTTGGGATTTTAACAGACTCTCCTCAGCCAGTTTTCCAGCAACTGGTCTGGGGCAGGTCCACAGACAGCCTTTTGGGAAGCCCTGACTGTCCTCTCTGCCAGTTCTGAAATCTCCAGTTCAGAATCTGACAGGATTGGCCCTAATCAGGCTCATCTCCTGTTGTTTACTCTCGGGACCTTGCTTCTAAAGTCCTTCCTAGTGTTCCTTTGTGAGGAAAACAAAAAACCCTAACTTGAAGGAAAAAAAAAGATACACTCCAATTGTAAAATTTACTGAGTGCTTTCTAGGCGCCAGGCACAGACATGAAGCCTGGGTGTCTGTTGAGAGCATAGCAGCTAAGCCTCAGAGTCTGTTTTTTTTGCAGAATATACACCCCAGTTCTCTAGACACTGCGGTTCATTTTAACAGGTATTATGGGCTGTGCTTTATCACCCTCAAGAAGCGTGTGAACAATTTTGGAAGCTGAATTTACTTTTCATCCCCTTCCCCGCCATCCCCAGGAAAAGTGCACAAAAAATGCAAGGCAGGTCAGTGTGTATCATGTGCCCAGGTGAATGAGACATGTAACGGGTTCACAGTTACAGAGAAACTGGCCTGAGCTGGGTGGGCAGGGTTTGAAGCTTGGCCTGCGAAGTTGAAGAAAGCCACAAAAATCACTGTTGGTGTGGATCAGGTTCTCAGTATGTCTCAGGCCTGTGCTGGTAAGAATTCTGTGCACATGATCACATTTGACCCTAGAATCCCTGCTCCTCTGATGATCGCCTCCATCTTCATAACTTTTTGCCTTCCTGTTCATCGGGCCCCCACTTTTCAGAGTCATCCTAACCTCTCTTGCTCAGCCCATTTATCAGCCCGTGCTGCTCGGTCTGAGTTCTCATTCCAGATTTCCCCTCCCAGAGTCTGTCATTCTTAGCAGACACTCTTGCCCTGTCACCGTGTCATGATCGCAGTGGCCTGACCTTTGTCTATTGGAGCCTGTTCTTACTGAAGACAGGTTATCTTCACTCCTGTGCCCAGAACCTTCTGGAATAAGAGCCCCTCTTAGTCCAGCCCTGCCACCTTTCCAGCTCCTTTTCCAGGGTCCTTGATCTTAGAGTCTGCCCTCAGCTCCCGTCTTGCTGTCCCCGATAGGAGACCCTCTCCCTGGTCTCCTCCTTGTCCACCTGTGTGGGCCAGGCCCTCCTCCTTCCCTCCAGCTCTTCCTGCAGCCACCTGACCCTTCTGGTAACATCACACCCACACCTAAACATCCCAGCCATTTTAATCCTGCCCTTATGGCACTCACCGCTGACAAGTTATATGTTTATTTGTCCTCTTTATTATGTGACTTCCGAGATTAGATATTCTGTGAAAGCAGAACCTTTTCTGGCCCATTCATCCTACAACAGTGCCCAGAATGGAGCAGGCTCTCAACTCTCTGTGCAATAGGTACAGTAAAACCTCTTTTACAGATGATAGACCTGAGATTGTAGGGGTTTCGGGAATTTGCCCAAGGGAGACACTGTAAGTGACTCATCCAGGCTGAACTTTAGTCTAATGTCAGCGTCTAAGTTCTTAATGGGAGGGAACTCCAATAGGAAAGCACGGAGGTGGGAATGGGATGGTGTTTTGGGGAGACACAGGAGATTCTAAGGGTGGTGTTGGTCAAATGGAGCTCAGTTTGGGAAGAGTTGTAAATGCCGTATTGAGGGGCTCGAACATTTTGTTTTAAATTGGGGATAAAAGTAATTCCTACCACATAAAGTTATTGGAGTTAATACTTGATAAGAATGTGCTTGGCACTTAAAAAGTGCTCAATATATATTGTGATTAGAATATATCTTTTTTTAAAATGTGACATGGTATCTTTATTGGGGCTTCCCAGGTGGCTTAGTGGTAAAGAATCTGCCTGCCAATGCAGGGGACATAGATGTGGGTTCCATCCCTGGGTTGGGAAGATCCCCTGGAAAAGGAAATGGCAACCCATTCCAGTATTATTGCCTGAGAAGTCCCATGGTCAGAGAAGCCTGGTTGGCTATAGTTCATGGGGTTGCAAAGAATCAGATGCTACTGAGTGACTGAGTACACATATGCTGTATCTTTATTATTTTTATTGAATTATAGTTGATTTATAATGGGTTAGTTTTAAGTGTACAGCAAAGCAATTCAGTTTTATATAAGTATATATACATAGCTATATATATGTGTGTGTGTGTGTGTGTGTGTGTGTGTGTGTGTATTCTTTTTTAGATTCTTATCCATTGTAGGTTATTACAACATACTGAGTGTAGTTCCCTCTGCTATACAGTAGGTCTTTATTGTTTACCTGCTTTATATGTAGTAGTGTATATCTGTTAATTCCAGACTCTTAACACCACCCCCCCACACACCCTGACCCGAGTGTATCTTGTCAGCAGAGCAGGCCTGGACTCTGGTCACCAGAGTAGTTCTAGTGCTTTGAACTTATGTAAATGGTGTCTAGAGTTTTCTCAATTTTAATTTCATTTATCTTCTTCCTTAAAGCTAACTAAAAAATACTGTGAGTAAATAAATTGCCAGCTGTTATATCTGAGTAAGATATTAGTACTTGAGAAAGGGGAACATAGGAACATTGGAAAATTATGCATTTAGCTTTATTTTTCATCCTTTAGCATTGTGTTTAAGCCGGTAACTTCTGATCCTAATTGTGTATGAGAATCACCTTTTCAAGCTACAGACTGAGGGTTCCCCCAAGGCCCTCTGAACCAGGATCTTGGGGCAAGAGAATCCAGGTATCAGTCTCTCTTAGGTAATTTTGAAAAGTAGGAACCATACCCGCAATGTGTTCTTAGAGAGAAGGAATATTTTGCTCAGAATGAGGTTCTGAAGTTTGAGGAAACCTTTCTAGTAACCCTGCATCTTTACAGAGGGACTTAGGCCTGTGCCTAAAAAAAAAGAATGTGTGGCTAAAATAAGACTGGATCTATAAGGGAAGTAGAATCAATGGTGATTCATGCTGAGAGTTCTGGCTCAACAGGACAGAATGCGGGAAAAACAGGTTGGTTCCCCTTCGGTGATAAAGAGGTCAGAGGAGTTCTGCTTTAATCACCATGACGACTCATCCCTGAGTCTGGGAACCGGTGCTGCTTCCCCAGGTCACCCAGCCTGGTGGTGCAATGCGGCTCCCGACACATGGCTCCATGAGCGCAGAGGCTGGGCTGCCCTCGAGATGTGGCATGGCCCCAGGGCTCACTCTTGCCTTGAGTTGGCCAGAATTGGCAACACCTACCTTTTTTTCCCATGAGAAAAAATGTAAAATTTGCAACTCTTTACTCCTTGTCTCTGAGGTGAGAGAGAGAGAGGTGATGCTTTCTTTGCCCACCGTTCTTACCCATGTCCTCTGCTGCTTCCCAGTTTTAGAGATGGGTGGTCTTGTACTCCTAGTGACTGGACTAGGGAAGGTGCACTGCTCTGAACATGATTTTAGGTCATCTGAACCAGGAGCACATACAGGAACCCTCAGTGGGGCAGTCTCTTGGCTGTGCTCCTGAACCCTGGCTCATCAGTTGCTTTCCCTGGAAGTTTTCATGGGTCTTCTCCCAGCCAAGAGCTGTGTCATCCATCCTTCCATGCCCAGCTTGGCACTTAGTAGGTAGATAGGTGGGTGTTTGTCACATGGATGAATCTGATGGAGACTATGATGCAATGAAGGAACGGAGCATCCTTTCAAGGTAAAGTTTCAGGGTAAATAAGAGTGAGTTGTAGGCAGATGGAGTCCTAGGTGGTAGCTTTGAATGAGCTAGATTTTGTTCACATCTGATGGAAGAAGAGAGACTTTGCAAGCAAAGGGATTTTATAAGCAGAAATGTAGTGTGGGGAGGGCCCAGGGGGGTGATTGTGCAGAACCTAGCCTTAGTGAGATACATGAACCAAAATTGATCATTTCCATTAATATCACATTCAGCTAAAAAAGGAAAAAGAGCAGCTGCTAGTAATGAGTGTTTGGGGACCCCAGTAGGAGATCCATTTTGCTCCAAACTAGTTGTATGGCCTTTGGCAAGTCAGTTAACTTCTGGGTTTATAGAGTGGGAGTGTCAGAATAGATTCTACGTCTCCCTTAAGATCTAACGTTGTGACTGAGTGGGTGGTTGGTATTGAAAACGCTGGACAGTGGTCTTTGGTATAAAGGAAGAAAGGATGTTTATTTGCAGCAGAACCTAAAAGACCAGAAAAATGCTGTTGGTGGTGGTGGTGTGGAAATTTTGAGGTTATTATTTGATGGTATTGTGGCTAGATTGTGTGGAATCTGCCCTAAGAAACACTGGAGATTCCCTCGGGATATCGAGTAACGGGCAGGATGAGATGGTTGGAGGGATCATCAACTCAATGGACATGAGTTTGAGCAGACTCCAGGGGATAGTGAGGGACAGGGAGGCCTGGTGTGCTGCCGTCCACGGAGTTGCAAAGAGTTGGACACGACTGAGAGACTGGACAGCAAAGGAACCGACTAGGACCGCTAGCTTACGAGCTGGGCCCACGCACAGGCGTGCTTAGTTCAGCTGGGCTGGGGCGCCGCCACCTTCCTCAAGGCCCGTCGCCCGCACCCCCTCCCCCGCAACCATACCTTCCCGTAGGCCGCAGAGCAGAGAGGACAGGTATTTTTACTGTGCTTGAAGTTAGCAAATTTGCCTTAGGTTGACTTCTTTTGTATAAAGCCAGTAATTTTTTTATTGCTTTTTATTAAGACTGTATGTAACTTTGAGAAGCTACCAGCAATGGTGGAAAGAATGAAGCTGCCTGGATTCTTGTTCTGATCTCCCTGACAGTCCTTTGATTGTACTAAATTAGCTGGCCTAAGATTTCCTTATCTGTGAGATGGGAGGGCAGTCTCTTTTGTCTTTTCACAGTTCTTCCTAGCACCAAATGAACAGGAAAGGATTTTGGAAATGGTAAATCCTTAAATAAATGTGATGCATTCATATTGACATTTTATGATAAAGGATATTGGTTGGTCAAACAAGTTCTCTGGGCGCTCCCAGGATTTTTAGGGAGCCTCTGGTGACACAGACGGTTGCCTTGCCGGCTGACGTGAGGCCAGGTTTCCGTGGCTGTCGCTCTGTGTAGGTCTCAGAACAGGTGGTCCTCAGGCCTGCCTGGCTTCATCTCTCTGTTACTTGTTAGCCTAGAGATTCAAAGAAAGTAATGATTTCTGTGACCATCATTTTTACAAGGATATAGGGTTTATTTTAAAACCAGTTTAAAAAAGTTATAATAAAAAGTTTATTTTAATAAACTGTCACATATTGTATTAAGTGGTCATTTTTTTTAAAGATACTTTTTGTTTTACTAATTTTAAATTAATTTTTATTGGCATATAGTTGCTTTGCCATGCTGTGTTAGTTTCTGCTGTACAGTGAAGTGAATCTGTTACGCCTATACTTACATTCCTTCTTTTTTAGAGTATTTTCCCATACGGGTCATTATAGCCTATTGAGTAGAGTTCCCTGTACAGAAGGGCCTTGTTCATTGCTTGTTGTTGCTGTTCAGCCGCTCAGTCCGGTTCAACTCTTTGGAAGCCATGGACTGCAGCACGCACGCCAGGCTTCCGTGTCCTTCACTACCTCCCGGACTTTGCTCAGATTTGTGTCTGTTGAGCCATTGATGCTATCTAACCATCTCATCCCCACTGCCCCCTTCTCCTCCTGCCTTCAGTCTCTCCCAGCATCAGGGTCTTTGGTAGTGAGTCGGCTCTTCGCATCAGGTGGCCAAAGAATTGGAGCTTTAGCTTTAGCATCAGCCCTTCCAATAAATATTCAAGGTTGATTTCCTTTAGGATGGACTGGTTGGATCTCTTTGCAGTCCAAGGAACTCTCAAGAGTCTTCTCTAGTACCACAGCTTGAAAGCATCAATTCTTCGGCACTCAGCTTTCTTTATGGTCCAACTTACATCCATACATGACCACAGGAAAAACCATAGCTTTGACTGTACAGACCTTTGTTGACCAAGTCCTTATTATGTACCTATTTTATATATAGTGGTGTGCATATGTTAGGCGGTCATTGTTTTACTTTTTCCATCAGGTAAAGATCTTGGCTCTTAGGTACTTTATTAAATAAATAGTCAGCCCAAGTTAATTATTATGCATCTATAATTGAAAGTGGTTTGTAGACTTGGCATTCACTTCATACTTTTAAACTTCTAAGTGAAGTGTGTTGAGGGAGTGTTTCCTCTTCAGTGCACTGGAATCCATTCTCTGTGACTAGTGAAATGAAAATGTGTCACCCTGGAAGCAAATGCCTTATTAAAGAAGTATGTGATGGGGAGCGACTTCCTGAAGGAGTCATTGTGGCGGCTCCCCGGCCTTGAGTTTGCAGGACTCCTCGTTTTCTAGCTTGCTTTTCTTCATGCTCTCTGTCTGTTTCTGGCTCTGCTGGGCCTCTGTGGCCCGTGGGCTCTTTCTCAAGTTGTGGAGAGCTCCAGCTGTAGTGAGCAGGCTGCTCACTGTGGCCGCCTCCCTGGTTTTGAAACACAGGCTCTGGGGCGTGCAGGCCTCAGTGGCTGTGGCCGGTGGGCTCACTAGTTGCGGCCCCTGGGCTCCACTGCACAGGCTCAGTAGTTGTGGTGCATGGACTTGGTTGCTCCGTGATGTGTGGGGTCTTCCCGGATCGGGGATCTAACCCGTGTGTCCTGCATTGGCGGGAGGATTCTTCACCACTGAGCCACCAGCGAAGCCCTAGAGTTTTCAGTGCACTTCCTAACTTCGAGCCAAAGACATTAGGACGCTCTGGGGTGAAATCAGACAGTGAGGGGGCATGAAGGAAGCCTCCTCCGCGGCCCTCCCCTTCTCTGTTTCGCTGATGCCAGTGTCTGCGCTGCAGGGCCCTGTTTTCTCTTAGGATAAGTTTACTGAAACATAAAGATGGAGGATTCGGACTGGACACTGGTATTAGCAGTATTTTGCCTTACCTGCTAGGTCCTGGGTTTATCATGGCCCAGGCTTTTGGAAGCTGAGCTGTTTCTGTTGGGGACAGTCTCCCCCTCCCTCAGTAGACTGGCTTCATCCCTCATCCGAATCCTCCAGCCCCAGAGCCCGCTGCCCTGCAGGAGAATCAAACAAGCAGCATGGGCTTTTCCTCCCGCTTCCTTCCTGCATGGCATGGCAGTAGTGCTCATGTCGTGCCTTTATGTGCTTCAGTATCTTATGTAAGCTCTCACTTGGTCTCCCGGGGCCTGTCTGAGGTGTGCAGAGCAGACTGGATCCCCATCATACACATGATGTTAAGTCTCAGTGGATGCCTGGATGATTGAAAGGCCCACAGTTGATCCTGTCCTCAAAGTGGACACCGCTCTCTTAATCCTGAGCCCTTCATACTGTCTTGCAGTGTACGCAGGGTCACAGGAGGTTGTGAGGATATGAAAATAGATGCAAATGTAAGCCATTATTTTTCTAACCAGAGTAATTCCCAGTATGTGAGAATGGAAGGCACCATCTTTGTGAATATTTGCTATAAAAAAGCCATATGCTCTCTAAGTTAAACAATAGGCATTGCTCATCTAACATTGATATCTGTTTCCATGTTTAAATATCTTACTGTGAGACTTGAAGGAAGGAAGGAAGTTGATGGTCAGCTCTGCTTATGTAACAGAGTAATATGCTCTCTGTAACTTAAACATACATTGATATTATGGGTGATTGTTCTTAAAATGTTCTATTTATGGAGTTTAGGGCTTCTCAGATGGTGCTAGTGGTAAAGAATCCTCCTGCCAATGCAGGAGACCCAAGAAACATGGGTTCGATCCCTGGGTTGGGAAGATCCCCTGGAGTAGGAAATGGAAACACAACCAATATTCTTGCCTGGAAGAATTCCATGGACAGAGGAGCCTGGCAGGCTACAGTCCATAGGGTCACAAAGAGTCAGACATGACTGAGCACACGATGATGACTTATGGAATTTAAATTATATATACTTGGATTTACATATTTATATATAGTTATGAAGTTTGGAACTTTAGGAAAAATGCAAAGAAGAAAGCAAAACCCAGCTATTAGCCTACCTATAATAGATAATATAATATGGGGACTTCCCTGGTGGCTCTAGTGGTAAAGAACCTGCCTGCTAATGCAGGAGATATAAGAGATGCAGTTTTGATCCCTGGGTCGGGAAGATCCCCTGGAGTAGGAAATGGCAACCCGCTCCAGCATTCTTGCGTGGAAAATTACATGGGCAGAGGAGCCTGGCGGGCTGCAGGCCACATGGTCTCGAAGGGTCGGACGTGACTGAAGCAACTTAGCATGCGCTGATGGCTCAGTGGTAAAGAATCTGCCTTCGATGCAGGAGATGCGGGTTCAATGCCTGGGTCGGGAAGATCCCCTGGAGAAGAGAATGGCTAACCCACTCCAGTAGTCACAGTATTCTTGCCTGGGAAATCCCATGGACAGAGGAGCCTGGCCAGCTATAGTCCATGGGGTCACAAAAGAGTTGGACATGACTTAGCAACTAAACAACAGAATTTCATTATAATGTGGGGATGTTTCTTTGCAGTATTTCTATACCTGTAGGTTTTTAACACAAAGTTTTGTATTTGACCCCTTTCACATGTTATGATATTGTAAATCCCCAAAGCCATCCTTGTTTTTCGGACATTTAGGGGTTGTGTAATATTTTGTTGTACCATATTAACTGTATTTACCCCTGAAACTTCCCTGGTGGCTCAGACAGTAAAGCGTCTGTCTCCAATGCAGGAGACCGGGTCTGATCCCTGGGTGGGGAAGATTCCCTGGAGAAGGAAATGGCAATCCACTCCAGTACTATTGCCTGGAAAATCCCATGGACAGAGGAGCCTGGTAGGCTACAGTCCACGGGGTCGCAAAGAGTCGGACTCGACTGAGCGACTTCACTTTCTTTCACTTTTCACTGTTAGGCTTCCCAGGTGGCTCAGTGGTAAAGACTCCACCTGCCCGTGGAGGAGACACAGAAGATGTGGGTTCAGTCCCTGGGTCGGGAAGGTCACATGGAGAAGGAAATGGCAACTAACTCCAAGATTCTTGCCTGGCAAATTCCATGGACAGAGAAGCCTGGAGGGCCATGGTCCATAGGGTCACAAAGAGTGGGACAAAACTTAGTGATTGAGCGTGCATGCGCACACTGGCTGGTAAACTTGTATCATAATTTTCGGTCTTAAAGTTCTGGAGTGAATATCTTTCTATGCAAGTTTTCTCCCACATCTCTTACTTCTTAGGTAGATTTTTCAGGTGATGAGTATGAGTCAAGTGTATCGTACAGTGGTCTTTATTGGTGTTCAGAGAGGGTGCCTTGTGCAAATAGTGTCAGAAGTGGGGTCCTGTGTTTTTGGCTGCCTGTCTCCTATTGCTTGCTATGCGTGTGCATTTCTCACCCAGCTAAGAAGCTTCTTGAGGATTAAGAAGCTCTGTCATTCATGTTTAATGCTCCTCCAGGCCCCCCAGCTTCCAGTCCAGGGCCTAATAAAACTGAATACGTTTATTTACTGGAGTAACTTTTGGGTTTTTGTATCACACAATAAACCTCATAAAGCTGCTCAGCAAAACTCAGTATCCTGTAATTCAGATAAATGAGCACAATGAGAAGAGAGCTTGGAGAGTATGTGATTAGTGAATGGAGTTTGTTGTGTATTTGCTGCTAAAATTACTATTTCTGAAAAATCAAATACTAGACTACTGTCTAGGTTGGCGCGGTTTTCTTTTCATGCCCTTTATGTTCAATTGAAAGGAAGCATCCTCAGATTGAATGGTTTTCTGGTCCACTTGTTGGGGTTTAACAAAGAATGCATTGAAGGTAGCTGCTTTGTACGTTTAGTTCAGTTTTCAATAGTATTGATTGATTTTAGTTTTGTTGAGCAAGGTGAGACAGATCCTTTGCTCTACAAGAGTTTTCACTGTGGATTCATTAGAACATACCAGGAGTGAGAAGAAAGTGAGAGGATTGCTTCTCTTTCAGGTAAACAACAGGAAAGATCCCTAAATGTAGTTTTTAATGCTCCGGCCTCCCAGGTTTTTTATTATAAAATGCTTAGGTCCCTGTCTTGGTCACCTAGTGTCATTAAGCCTTCATTTAAAGAATAGAACAAATTATTTTCTGTGATATTTAAATGCAGATAACAGAGGTATAGTCTAAATTACTTGGCACCACATAGGAATTCTTTTCTTCTCCTGTGTTTTCCTAAGACACAAATGCCTCAGCTTAAATTATTAATTGGAATGTCTGATTTCCTACTGTGTCATCTGTAAGTCAGGGGCCACATGACTGAAAAAATGCCATAACTAATAACCTCCTGAGGGAAAGAGGTACAGAGCCATCTCTTTTTATCTCTTTCTGATTTAAAAGATTTAATGGGAAATAGTCAATACCCACAGCTGTTCATCTGTCTCCTTGGAAAAATTCCATGATCAAAATATTCCATTTCAGAAAATGGTTCTTTGTTTATTCTCTCCTGACATACACATGCATGGATGGAGGGATGGCTGAAAGTAGCTTACTATACCAGGAGTGAGTTACTATTTTTTATTGACACATTCAATAAATGTTCCAGCTCTAGAATAATGTTGTATGGGAAATAGATGGAGAAACAGTGGAAACAGTGTCAGACTTTATTTTGGGGGGCTCCAAAATCACTGCAGATGGTGACTGCAGCCATGAAATTAAAAGACACTTAGTCGTTGGAAGAAAAGTTATGACCAACCTAGATAGTAAATTCAAAAGCAAAGACGTGACTTTGCCGACTAAGGTCCGTCTAGTCAAGGCTATGGTTTTTCCTGTGGTCATGTATGGATGTGAGAGTTGGACTGTGAAGAAGGCTGAGCACCGAAGAATTGATGCTTTTGAACTGTGGTGTTGGAGAATACTTCTTGAGAGTCCCTTAGACTGCAAGGAGATCCAACCAGTCCATCCTAAAGGAGATCAACCCTGGGATTTCTTTGGAAGGAATGATGCTAAAGCTGAAACTCCAGTACTTTGACCACCTTATGCGAAGAGTTGACTCAGCGGAAAAGACTCTGATGCTGGGAAGGATTGGGGGGCAGGAGGAGAAGGGGGCGACAGAGGATGAGATGGCTGAATGGCATCACTGACTCGATGAACATGAGTCTGAGTGAACTCCGGGAGATAGTGATGGACAGGGAGGCCTGGCGTGCTGCGATTCATGGGGTCGCGAAGAGTTGGACACGACTGAGCAACTGAACTGAACTGAACTGAATATAGTTGTGAATCTTCCCAGATGGTAAAGAGTCTGCCTGCAATCCAGGGGCCCTGTGTTCGGTCCCTGGGTCAGAAAGATCCCCTGGAAAAGGAAATGGCAACCCACTCCAGTGCTCTTGCCTGGAGAATTCCATGGACAGAGGAGCCTGGTGGGCTTCAGTTGTGGTCCTTAAAATAATTTTTAAAATATTTATTTATTATTCATTTGGCTGGTCCAGGTCTCAGTTGAGGCACCCCAGAACCTTTGATCTTTACTGTGGCATGTGAAATCTTTCATTGTGGTGTGTGAACCCTTAGTTGTGGCATGTGAAATCTAGTTCCCTGACCAGGGATCCAACCCCAGCATCCTACACAGGGAACATGGAGTCTTAGCTACTGGGCCATCAGGGAAGTCCCCCTAAAATTGTTTTAATTAGAAGTTGTAGTTGGGAAGTGATTGGCACATGACTGAAGATTGAGATCATCTTTTGGAAGCTTCTGTTTGCTTCTTGGAGAATCAGCTTAGCTACTGCAGTTCAGTTTCTGCTTTGTGTTCTGTTAGTCTTTGCACGTAAATCTGTTAACAGTAGCTATGTTAGATTTATAAACATGACCGTACTTTTTGGGGACAGTGATGTGTTGAACTCGTTTTAGCTGCTTGATTTGAAGTCAGTCAGTTTATCAGTAAATATTCATTCATATATAGATCGATTCTTCCAACTAATATTCTTTCAAACTTTGAATTTAGGAAACATAGAGACAAGCACTTGGCATTTGGATCTTATCAAATCTTTAGGCTGATACTTTGATATCAAAGGATTATTCCCATTATACAGATAGGAAACTGAGGGTCAGAAAGGATAAGTCACTTTGCTGTGGTCTCAGCTAGCCTGTGGTAGAGCCTGGCTGCTTGCTGAGCATCACATGCAAAGCAGTCTCTCTGCCTGCCCAGAACAGAGTCTAGAAGAGGTTTGTGACATGTGAGCAGGCTGGTATAACAGTGTGTGTGGTGTTAATATAGGGTGAGAAAGGAGGCAGGCTGCTAGGGGAGCCTGCATTGGGATAACTTTAGAACCAGCGGTAAAATTTGAGAAGGCTTCCAGAGAAGTCATCTATGAACTGAGCTCTCACTTCTGACACCTATTCGTAGAGTGGAGGGAAGAGGCCTTGCAGAGCGTTCGGGCAGGGGCCACCTTGTGCAGATCCCCCTGAGCAAAGTCAAATGAAGGGCAGCATGTGTGGGCCTGGGGTGGGGTTCGAGCAGCAGGACAAGGGGCTGGATAGCTACTCAATGGCCAGACCGTGCGTGACCTGTGTTGGGGATTTAGTGACACGTTTTAGGATAATCTGGGAAAAATAAGAGCGGTGGTGGGAGTTGAGACGGCACGGTCGTGGATTTGAGAACAGTCGGAAGGTCAAGCTACAGGTCACAGTTTACATGCGGACTGTGAGTGGAGGGCAGGGTGAGTCCTGGCTGCTTGGCTTGGGCACTGGGGGCTGGCGGTGCCATTCCTGAGCTGGGTATGGGGAGGTAGGGGAGCAGATGCTTAGGGGCTGTGCTGGAGGGTATGAGCTGTCACGGCTCAGTGCGGCCCCATGGTGGAGACATCTTCAGGCTGTGGATGGAGTTTAGAGTCCTCAGCGTACAAATTCGCATGAAGCTGCTAGAGTTGCACAAGAAAATGGATAGAATTAAAAGGGAAGGCAGCCTCGAATAATCCCTGAGGAGCATCAACTCTTGAAGAAAATCAGAGGAGGGGCCAGCCAAGAAACCGAACAAAGAGAAGCCAGAATCATTGTGTCCTGAGAGATGGGTCCTGATCGTATGTTGAGTCAGTATTTCGGGGTAGTTTGATTTGCAGCCATTACAGTTTAGATGGATGGATGAAGCTGATCATGAGTGCCAGCTAAGTGCCAGGCCCTCGTCAGCGGTGGACAGAGTGGGCCAGAACCCTACTCTGGTGCAGCATGTGACCACTTCACTTAGAAAGTCACGTAAGAGCTCCACCTAAGAAACCTTTAGTTTGACCCTTTTATGGAGCACAGATTTTTTTTTTCATCATTAAAAGTCATTTTTATTGATTAAAGAATTTGAGGAATTAGAATAATTACAATTGATATAATCTTACTGAAGCAAATATTTACAAAATTATGTTAGTTTCAGGTATATAACATTGAGATTGAGTGTTTCTACAGATTATAATCTATTGAACTTATTGTAAAATAATGGCTGTAATTCCCTCTATAGCCTTGTTTCTTAACTAGTACATAGTAGCTTGTATCTCATACCCCTGATATGCCCTCTCCCTTCCTCTTCTCCGTTGGTAACTGCTAGTTTGTTTTCTATGTCTGTGAGTCTGCTTCTGTTTTGCTATGTACAGTCATTTGCATTGCTTTTTATTCCATGTTATATGTGGAACATGGATTCTGGTTCAGCATCAGGTAGAGTCACAGTACAGGGATGCAGTGGAGACTGAATCCTTCAGACCCTTTTTACTTTACTTTGATGAAGAAGTCCTTAACTACGCCAAGGGCATGGCTTTTCTAGGGCCATCACTTGAGAAATTCTTCCAAATAGCAACATGGAGTGCTTTGAAAAGTCGTTTAACACCAGTGTGAAAAGTACCCCCTCCAAAAGAATTATTCTCCACAAATTGTAGGGTACTCCTATGTTATGAAGCCTCAGGGGATGAATTTTTCTCTTTTTGAATATTCTCATTTCTCCAAATATTTATCTTTTGTACCATCCCAATGTTTAATTCAGTGGAAAACAGTGGAAACAGTGGCAGACTTTATTTGGGGGGGCTCCAACATCACTTTAGATGGTGACTGCAGCCATAAAATTAAAAGACACTTACTCCTTGGCAGAAAAGTTATGACCAAACTAGACGGCATATTAAAAAGCAGAGACATTACTTTGCCAACAAAGGTCCGTCTAGTCAAGGCTATGGTTTTTCCAGTGGTCATGTATGGATGTGAGACTTGGACTATAAAGAAAGCTAAGCATGGGAGGATTGATGCTTTTGAACTGTGGTGTTGTTGGAAAAAATTCTTGAGAGTCCCTTGGACTGCAAGGAGATCCAACCAGTCCATCCTAAAGGAAATAAGTCCTGAATATTCATTGGAAAGACTGATGATGAAGCTGAAACTCCAATACTTGGCCACCTGATAGGAAGAGCTGACTCATTTGAAAAGACCCTGATGCTGGGAAAGATTGAAGGCGGGAGGAGAAGGGGTCGCCCGAGGATGAGATGGTTGGATGGCATCGCTGACTCAATGGTCGTGAATTTGAGCAAGCTCGGGGAGTTGGTGATGGACAGGGAAGCCTGGCGTGCTGCAGTCCATGGGGTCGCAAAGAATCGGACACGACTGAGTGACTGAACAGAGTGTTTAATTCAAGATAAATGGCTAAGAATGAATTTTCATGTCCGTGCGTCCTATGGTTGCTAAGTTACTCAGTTGTGTCTGACTCTTTGCGACCTCATGGACTGCAGCCTGCCAGGCTTCTCTGTCCATAGAATTCTCCAGGCAAGAATATTGGAGTGGGCTGCCATGCCCTTCTCCAGGTCTACTAAAATATGGTTATTATGAACTGTCTATATCCATTTATGATCATCATTATAGGATAGTAGCCCATTTGTCAAATTTTTTCATATCCTTGATGTTCGTGGTCTACTGTGATAAAGATTCAGGTTAGTGGATTGTTTTATAGCTCCTTAGTCATAACTTCATTGATACCAGGCTGAATGTGCTTGAACATAATCATATCATGAGACGTGTGCTTCAGGTGCTTAGACCTTGCGCATGAACTCACCTCAGCTCTGTTGTCTTCCTGGCCACAGAGAGGATGAACCTAGGGAACCTTTGTTCCTGTTTCTATTCCCTACTCAGATACACATGTTAGTATTAGAATCGATAGAATATGAGTATGAAAGATGCATGTTTTTATGGTAGTTATATTTTATTATAAATCTGTCATATAATTTTAACCATTTTTTCCCCCTTGAATGAGGCTTGTAATTTGTGTATTTTGTGGTTTTCAATCCATTTGCTACAGATGCAGTCCTGGTAAGTGACTCAATTGTTAACTATAATATTGCTCTTGAAGACTCACTGCTGTCTCATGGAAAACTTGGAAAAACATTCTATTTAAACACAACTATGCTTAAATATCACATTTTCTCCATTTCTGTCCTTGCAAAATTATTACCAAGACCATTAGAACGAGGACAACTTGGTCCTTCCGACTCTGAAATTCTTTAGTTTCTCCGAGTGGCCTTTTGCTGGGTCTTTAGCACTTCCTTTCAAGGCTGCCCCACCACCTGTGAAGTCAGACAGCTTCGCATGTAGATTTTAAAATGCTCACAGAGTACTGATTACACCTTCTGATTTTTTTTTCCCCCTCAAGAGCAAAATCCATAGAACTTAATGTAGTGTAAGAGTAATTGGAGACTATTAGGGGAGGATGTCCTTGACATTAAAAACGCACTCGAGGAAAGGGAGAGCACTGTCTGGAAAAACAGGGTCAGAAGAGGGTAAGTTCATTAAGTGATGGCAGCAGTCAAAAAAAATGGTTGGCTTCTTTGTTATCTGAGAAGTAAGAAGCTGCAGTTTTCGCTGAGATGCTGGGCCAAGAAGGTCTTTCAGCAGCTGCTACGGGGAATGGGACGGGGGATGACAAGGACAGGACCAACCTTGATAATTGGCTTGTATTTCACACTAGTGTCACAGACTAAACACCCCCCTGCACGACTTTGGGTAAAGAGAGTTCTTTGCTTTGTGGGTTGCATTTTCCCAGTTCTGAAGTGGTGCCAGCCTGTAACTGTGTGCTCTCTGCTTTGTCTGGAGGCCAGTCAGAGCCCTCTCATTTCTGCAGGCTCCTGTTTCAAGACTCTTCTCTGAAATGTCATCCTTTTCCTCTCCCTTCCATCATTTTGGGAATCATGACCAGCCAGCTGCATGGCACGCTACCCTCCTCTTGACATCCATTGTAGATCTGAGCACAGAGGGTTATAAATATCTGATCAGTACAAAGGCCAGAGTTGCGTACAGGTGTTGGCAGGATGCTTCCTGGATTACACCTTCATTGCTTTCAGGTACCTGCTACTAAAAGTGTGAATCCCTGTCTTTTAGAAACGTCTCAACCGCATGCTCTATGAAAACAGGAAGAAGGTTAGAACTAGGGAAAAAGCTAAAAATAATGAGGAACAGAGAGGTCTTCTGTTTCAGGCTCCTGTAAGCCGGACAGCTGGTCCGGGGCCCTTTCTTGCGCATCCGTGGGGTGCAGGCCTCGCAGGGCTGGCCCAGTGGGATAGGGTATCCTGTGCCTGTGCACACACTTGCGCCCAGCTCTGCCTCCCTCTCACCCAGAGTCTGCAATCCAGGTTCTGGATTGTTCCAGAGGTCACTGCAGCTCATGCTTTGGCTTTTCATTCTCTCCATTGTTTTCTCTCTGCTCTTCGCCCCCTTCAGCGCCTTTGCCCTTCGGTCTGTCTTGACATCTGCTTTTCAAAGACACTGGTTTCAATTCTTCCCCAAGAACCACAGTACTTTTTAAAATTACATGATATAACTATTTCTAACTTACCTTACTGAAAAACAAATGCTGTCATTGTTTTGAGGTGTTTTATTTTTATCACCGTGTAAAACAATATGAGTACTTTACTAATACTTTTAAAAGAAAGGTGCCCTCTATAATTCTGTCATTAGAGAGTCATTTGGGGAGCTATGGCAAGCTGGAAAATGTGGCCAGGACTACAAGCTGGCAGGAAGGGATTTGCAGGCGTTCTGCGGCAGCTTTAGATTAAGTGTGTTACTGAGTTCCTCTGTCAAGAATTGTTTGACTTTGAGCACTTTGAGTTGTTAATGGCAAACATAAAACGTGCTGTGCGTAGTATATGGGTGCTCGCTCACTCAGTTGTGTCCAACTGTTTGCCGCGCCACGGACTGTAACCCGCTGGGCTCCTCTGTCCATGGAATTCTTCAGGCAAGAATACTGGAGTGGGTTGCCATTGCTCCAAGGGGGTCTTCCCAACTGAGGGACTGAACCTATGTTTCTGCATTACAGGCGGGTTCTTCACCACGGAGCCACCAGGGAAACCCAAATGGGAGAATAAAGGAATGGTTATATTTCTATCGTCTTCAGTGGTAATCGCGTTGTTTAAATTTTCCATTCTTGGATCAGTTTAGGGAGTTTGTATTTTGCCAGGAAATCTTAGTTTCTGAATTTGTTACTGTAGAGTTGTTTGTGGTATAACTCTTTTTCATTTAGTTTTATTTCACTTAGACATGCATGTGTGATCATGTCTCCTCTCTCATTTCCAAACTTGTGTAAGATTATTCTTTCTTTCCCTTATTTCAGATTTGGAAAGGAGTGAATCTGTTTTCTTACTCTTCAAAAAAAGCTTGGGGGTGAGAATGGATATATATATATGTATGGCTGAGTCCCTTCAATGTTCACCTGAAACCACCACGAAATTGTTTATTGGCTGGACCCCAAGGCAAAATATTTTTGGTGTTAAAAAGAATTAAAATTAGAAAGATTTAAAAAATCCCCCTTTGGGATGTGTCTGTTTTTTCTATCCCCATTCCATTAATTTCAACATTTATCTTTTCTCATTGCTTCTCTCCTGGTCTCTTTTGGGGCATTTTGTTATTGTTGAGGTGGTGAGCACTCAGTTCCTGATTATATTTCTAGAAACATCACAGTTTGGTGCTTGGAACTGGATCCTTAGTAGGGCATGGTTCTTTCTTCTGTAGCAGGGATACAGATTAGTAGTAGATAATGAAAAGGAGGGTCACATTAATGCCTCTAGAATTCACATAGCTCTGTGCCAACCATTAGACGTCATTCTTACCCTTTCAGATTGTGCTGTGTGTTCAGTAAGCCGCGGACTTATCAATAGAGTGTACACATCACTAGACGCCTGCTACAGTGAATCAAATGCCATTTCAGCAGAGGGCTAACAGGCCAGAAGTTGTTCTTTCATTTCTCAGTTGTCATTTTTTCAGTTTCCAGGAAAGGATTTGGGGATAATCTAAATTATAGAGGGCATAACTATAATTCAGAATCACCTGTGGTTCTTTGAAATTTAATACTTGTAAGTGAAATAGATAAGATGCTCGCAGCTCTGGTCCCTCTCTGAGCACCCTGGGCGGATCTGTCTGCTCACTCCCCCTTGGTTTCCTCATTCTAGAATATCATTATTCCCTCAGTTATGAAGCTGCCCTGGGTGCAGACAGCACGTTGTCATGCCCACTGTAACTTACTATTATTTTTCCCCAATGGAGAAGAAAGCAAGCTGCCATCATAATATCTGCTGTTTCTGAAGATCACCACATGGTCATCAGCGAGACATTAAGAACCCATTGGAATGAGTCCTTACACTGTTTAGCTATTCAGAATTTTAACATTACTCCTGACTGAACTGCAGTTGTTTTTTATGCTTTGGTGAAGGCTGAGGGAAAGCAGCTAGCTGTATTATGCCTTTATTCTCATCATTGTTTTCAGAAGACGTAAAACCATTCTGAGAAGTAAAATCATTCTTTGTTTTAAATTCCTATCCAGCAGCAGGATACCTTGACAGCCATGAGTTCAGGAAATATGTAATACCTGGAAAATATTTTTGTTTAATTAAAAATAGAATAAATTGAAAAATATTTATAATTAAAGAAAGAGGAGGGTTAATGAGGTCAAGTTTTCTACCGGCCACAAAGGTGAATCATGTTTTAAATCTCTAAGCTTCTATTTTCCCACACACATTTGTCAAATTGCTATTGGCATAATGAACTAGAAAGTTGTACTTGTTTAGGCACCAGATTCTTTTTGTTCCTTAACATTTTATTTTAAATTGCAGTATAGTCGATTAACAATGTTGTGATAGTTTCAGATGGGCAGCAAATATTATTTTCGCAGAGAACTATCAGGCCAGAAGTTGTTTTCTTTCATTTCTCAGTTGTCATTTTTTCTGTTTCTAGGAACAGATTTGATGATAATCTAAATTATAGAGAAATTAATACATGTATTACATTACATATATTACGTACATGCCATATATATACGTGTATCCATTCTCCCCTAAACTCCCCGCCCATCCATGCTGTCACTTGACATTGAGCAGAGTTCTCTGTGCTATACAGTAGATTAAGAATCTGACACCATATTCTTAGAAACTCCTTCTCACTGTCAAGAGGGTCTCTGTGAGTTCCTATCTGTTTGCAAGAAAACATGCTGAAAACTCATTGCTAATGCCTGATAGTGACCTTTTTGCCGCTGGACATTTTGAGTTTACCTGTTGCAGTTTAAGAATACTCAAACAATTGCATTGCCGTTGTGTTACTCTTGTAACTAATTGAAATGTTGCTTGGTTAACTGAGTTAAGCCCAGCTACATCATTAGATGGTGTTGATACGGAGATGAAGGGCATAGCTCCTGGCCCAGGGGAGCTTCCAGTTCACTAGTGGAGGAGACTGAGCGGTAAACCAGAAGAGTATAAGAGAAACTGCTGCGGTAGTGTGGATGCGGGTGTCACGGAAACACGGAGGAAGCACTCTTTGCTCAGCTGTGGGCCCATGGTGGGAGGGTGCTGCTTGACTGTGTGATGTAAATTCTAGGCTGCCGAGTCGAGTGAGAGGGCAGAGTGTTTGGAGAAAAGAGGAGCTTGATGTGGAACCATGAAACTTCCTGGCAATTTGGGGGGAACTGGAGAGAAGGGCAGATAAGAAGCTGTACGGGGAATGTGTTGAACTTGAGCTGCAGTGACTGTTAATGGCATTTTCTGTCTCTTAATTCAGGTGAAGGAGACACTCCTGGCCGGTTGTCTGAAGGGATGCTGTTGGAGAGGACGGAGGTGTACAGAATTATTACCGACTGAGAAGCACGTTGGTTTTGGAGGAACCATACTCTGAGGATGTTGTTTGCTTTTGGTTGACAAGAGGAAACACAACGCTAGAAAAGCTTTTGTAAAGAACAATGTAATTAGATTTGCAGCAGTCTTTCTGGTGAGACTCGGAGCTCCTTGCCTCGGCAGACATGAGTGACCCCAGGCAGTCCCAGGGAGAAAAGCACAGGCTCGGCAGAGCCTCTTCGAAGTTCAAGGAGCCTCCCAGAATTATGCAGTCAGATGATTATTTTGCTCGAAAATTTAAAGCCATCAATGGCAACATGGGACCCACCACTTCTTTAACTGCCTCCAGTTCCAGTGAGAGTGGTGGTCCAGCTAATGGTACCCCGGCCGTACCCAAGATGGGTGTGAGAGCAAGGGTGTCTGAGTGGCCTCCTAAAAAGGACTGCTCCAAGGAGCTGACCTGCAAGACCCTGTGGGAAAGCCGGTCCCAGGCCAGCTATGAAAGTGTCACATCCATTATACACAATGGGCAAAATGATGGGAGCGATGGCCAACAGGAGGAGCCGCTCGATCTGGACTTCGTGGAGGCAAAGTATCCCATTGGGGACATCTTTGTGCACTCCCCACAAAGAGGACTGCACCCCATAAGACAGAGAAGCAATAGTGATGTTACCATCAGTGACATCGACGCAGAAGATGTCTTAGACCAAAATGCAGTGAACCCCAATACAGGGGCTGCCCTGCACAGGGAGTACGGAAGCACATCGTCCATCGACCGGCAGGGCTTGTCGGGGGAGAACTTTTTTGCTATGCTTCGAGGGTATCGGCTGGAGAACTATGACCACAAGGCCATGGCCCCTTTCGGGCTCCCCGAGTTCTTCCCCTGCGACCCAGAGATCTCCCCCAGCCTTCACGCCGCAGCACAGATTTCTAGAGGCGAGTTCGTACGCATCTCAGGATTAGACTATATGGACAGTGCCCTCCTCCTGGGGAGAGACAGGGACAAGCCTTTCAAACGGAGGTTGAAGTCAGAGTCGGTGGAAACGTCCCTCTTCCGCAAGCTGCGGGCTGTGAAAAGCGAACATGAGGCGTTCAAGTTCACCTGCGAGCTGGAAGATGGGCGTCTTGAGAGGGGTGTCCGCCCTTGGAACTGCCAGCGCTGTTTTGCACACTATGATGTCCAGAGCATCTTGTTCAATATCAACGAAGCCATGGCCACGAGGGCGAATGTGGGCAAGAGGAAAAACATTACCACCGGGGCCTCGGCAGCATCCCAAACTCAGATGCCAGCTGGCCCGCCGGGCAGCTGCGACTCCCCACTGGGGAGCAAGGAGGACCTCAACTCCAAAGAGAACCTTGACGCCGATGAGGGTGACGGGAAGAGCAACGACCTGGTCCTCAGCTGCCCTTACTTCCGGAATGAGACAGGCGGGGAAGGCGACCGGAGGATCGCCCTGTCCAGGGCCAACTCGTCGTCCTTCAGTTCTGGGGAGAGCTGCTCCTTCGAGTCTTCGCTCAGCTCTCACTGTACCAATGCAGGCGTCTCCGTCCTGGAGGTGCCCAGGGAGAACCAGCCGATCCACAGGGAGAAGGTGAAGCGCTATGTCATTGAGCACATCGACCTGGGGGCCTACTACTACCGCAAGTTCTTCTATGGCAAAGGTAAGGACACACCCCTGTGTGTCCCAGGGTCCCTCCCTGGGGCCACTGGCGACGTGCGACTTTGTGTCAGATCATCACCAGCAGGGTGTCTGAGGCCGTTGTCCACTGGGCTTGAGTTTGTTCTGTATCATGGAGCCTCCACCGTTGTTGGACTGATCCTTCTTTATTTAAAAAAAAAGTTTTAAACCTTTCGGCCACACTGTGCAGCATGCTGGATCTACCTCCCCACCCAGGAATTAAACCAGTGCGCCCTGCAGTGGAAGCTCAGAAGTCCTAACCACTGATTGTTTGTTGTTCAGTCACTAAGTCGTGTGCGACTCTTTGTGACCCCATGGACTGTAGCCCTCCAGGCTTCTCTGTCCATGGGATTTCCTAGGCAAGAATACTGGAGTGGGTTGCCATTTCCTTCTCCAGGGCATCTTCCTGACCCAGGGGTCGAACCTGTGTCTCCTGCATTGGCAGGTGGGTTCTTCATCAGCTGAGCCACCAGGGAAGCCCCCTAGCCACTTGCCTGTCAGGGAATTCCCTATCTCTTCTTTAGAGATCCCCAGTTCCCTTCCTTCACTGATTCCTGGTCCCTGATATGGAAACACGTACTCTTTCTTCTCTCGGCCAGTTTGTGGGCATCACAGATGTAAGATTCCATTTAGGTTTGCTCCGTTTAGAGTGTCTTCATTGATGAAGTCTACTGCTCTTTCATCCTCGGAATAGTCCTTTATACTGTGAACAGTGAATAGTTCTCGTCCTTTTGCCTCTAGTTTTTTTCTGCATTTTTCTCCTGTACCTTGGCGTCATCCTTTAAATTTTATGTCTTCACAGCTTCTGCTGCATTGCTGTGCATATTGGAAGTGTTAAGCAAATCTTGTTGAAAGAATGTATGAACGTATAAATTAGTAGGACAGGCAGATTTAGGTTTCTTGTGTTTTTACAAATAGGCTTAAAGGTTAAGATACAAATAATTCTTTGCTGTTGTTATTCTAGAAGTTCTCTAGGTACATGTAATATATGACATTTGATGTTTACTTTTGTTTGTATGTCCTTGAAGGATACATCCCTCAGAAGTCATGTCGCTGAGGACTTCCCTGGTGGTCCAGCGGTTAGCGCTCCGGGTTTCCAGTGCTAGGGCCATGGGTTCGATCCCTGGTCAGGGCATTAGAATACCATGTGATATTTTAGGATGTGTGGCACGGCCAAAAAAAAAACAAGAAATTATGTGATTCAGTCTTCAGCCTTTCAATGTGTCCTCAGTTATTGCAGAGATATGAGAATCCACTCTGTGTCAGAGACCTACAGACAAATGTGTTTTACACGCACGCAAGCAAAACACGGGAAGTGAAACACCCAGGAACTCTCACCCCACCTTCTTAGTGGGTGTGACTGCCTTCATTTCCCCTTTCTTCACGACATACTCTTTGGGGCTTCTTTTTCTGAATGAGGTTCCCCTGCCACCCCCTCCACCCTGGCATTCTCCATAGCGCGCTGAGGCGGTGGAGGTGGCCCAGCCAGCTGGGGGAGGCTCTCCTCCTGTTCCTTCGTGAGTACACCATCCTGCCACTGGCATGGATAAGTTCAAGCTGACTGCACTCTGAATTTGTTTAGTATTGGTTTCTGTCTTCAGAATGCTTGTCTGCAGTCTGACTCCAGCTGTTTTGAGGTTGGGCTTGGGGTTGGGTCAGTAAATACTTACTGCCTGCATCTCATTTGCATTCCTTATCATATCTTGGTGTAGTAAGTCTACACAATGTATACAGAGTAAAGAGCCCATGTTTTCTGCATCCAGGGTTGCCACCGTCTCATCCGTGTAATGTCCTGAGGATCTGTTCCATGACATGATTTAACTCTGACCTCAGAAGGTCACTCCATCCACACAGTCCCTGGAGCCTTCTTAGGGACTACACGCTTACATTTATTAAATGAATAAATGAATTATTAAACGGATAAATTTCCCTCACTTTTGCATCAATCTAAATTTAACCGATCATCCATAATCACAATATTATGAAGTCATATAAATTAGTGAAGTGAATGTAATGTTGATAAGCACCCATAGCTAAATAAGCAGACACTGGAATGGTGACTGGTCATATACTTTGAGTTGTTCTTGTACCGACGATGTGATGTGACTAAAATAATTTTATCAACATGTTGGTTCCCCGGCTAT